>VZSC01010119.1:405705-445800 GCA_013398225.1 Steatornis caripensis | reverse complement strand
GAAGTAGTTAACTAACTCAGACCATGGAGTGATGATTTAGAGACCATGATCATACAAAATGTTAACAAAGATAAACCCATTTCTAAACAGCTTAGATAAACAGCTACAACTTTTGAGCCAAAAAATCCTTGCTGTAACTATAGTTTAATAAATGGCTTCAAAGTCCTTCATCATCTTTAATTCTGTTCCCTGTCAACATGGTACCTGTGCATTTACATGGGTAGATCAATGTCTTTCATTCATGGGGAGAAGATGATCTTAGAGGAGCAGTTTTGTGTAATTGGAGCAGGGGAAGAAGCTGTTTCAGATATATAGCAGAATTCTGTAAGTTAGCTTTTAAAAATGTAATTGTTTTTGTTCAACACACTTAGAATTTCCTTATTATATAAAATAATCGCAGTTTATGTAAGTCCCTGTGGCCTCGCTAAGGATTTATAATGCACCCAAATCAACAGGTGCGGTTTGTAGGGCTCATTTTAGAATTACCACTGGCTCTTGGCATGGCTGAATTCCCAGAGTTGTGTTTTCTATGGTATCTCTAGTGAAGTCTGCAGGAGCCAGATGACTTCTCAGGCCCTATAAAGGCTTTTTTTATGGAGACTTGGAGCATATTTATGTGCTGCATGCCCCCCCCAGCCTGTTAACAGAAAGAATTTAGTACAGGTTTCCATTCTTATCTTAATACTCACATTTGTTTTGCAGATCACCTTTAAAAAGGCTGTAAATGTACTATAGGGCTCAATTCCCGGTATGAGCCTAAACCTTGCAGCAGGTTTCAAGACATTGGCTGTTTTGTACAGAGCTGTGTATTAACTCTGCAGGGCAGACGTTTGTTTTACAAGTCCCTGAAGCCTAAGGAGAAGTCATTCCTCACAAAAGAGCTGGTATTGAAATGCAGCGTGGGTCAAATCTTTCTTGGTATAAATGAGTGTCTGTCCCCTGTTGTTTTACAACCAAACAGACAAAGCTTGGAGCATGGCTTTAATCCAGTTGGATTGGGTCGGATTTTCACTACTGAGTCCTGTAACATCGGTGTAATGGCATTCAGGTGATTACTGTATTTACCTAGACTAACACAGCGTGCTTTACGTGCGCAGGCTGAATATTAATTGTACGTTTCTTACCTCTAAACCCATTTCCATTGCCACTAGAGCAGGCAGGAGAAGGAGACCCTTGGGGTCTGATGACAGGAGCAAAGGCACTCTTCTGTTTGACAGCAGGAAAGACGGAAGAGGAGAATGGAAGGATGGAAGAAGTGCTGGAGGAGCCAACTGTTGGGCTTGAAGACATTACTGCAAAAGAAAAAAGCGACTCCTCATCAGAAACGCAATTACAGAAGTTTGGTAAAACTGCTTAAAACATCTACCTTCTGATTACTCATTTTCCTTAAGAAAGACCTCATTCCCACATTGACTTGGCTGTTTACAGTAAGTCTAAATTAGAGACGTAGTTATATTGAACAGTTCACAAAGAAAGCGCCAATTCTTTTAAAATGAACGATGAAGATATCAGAAAATGGTAAGTCACCAAGCGAGAGAGAGAGTCAATATGAAAAAACAGTAGACAGCAATGGCCTGTCCCTTACAGTCTGTGCTTTGGAAAATGGGAAGGCCAGTAATTCCTGTGCCCTCCCCAGCTTGTTAAAAAGGAGTATTTCCTTGGTTGGAGTTCAGGGGGGATGTTTTAAGCTGTTGCTTAGATTTGAATCTTAAACTAGCTTCTTTTTAAAGAAGTATCTTGCAATACAAAGTCCCATTTTATGTCCAATAGCTTGTTAAGCAACTGTTGGCTTACTTTCCAGAAAAACATCAGCTATTTCTCAGCAAAACAAGGAACAACCAACCATATCGCATGTGGGTTCAAGTGAATCCCCAAGGCTCATGGAAGTTTTAGTTCAAAATCAGAATAACAATACGCTGCAGACCTGGTCCTGTCCTTACTGAAATCAATAGCAAAGCTCCTGAAAAGGGGAAGTATCACAAGTACCCGAACATCCTTTGAGTTGCACCTTAGCCTTAAATTACAGCTCAAACTGCGAGGATCTTGTTTAGCAGATTTCAGACCAGCAAGGAGCCTTAATCATCGCTGCAAAGTGGATCAGTGTTTATGCAGACAACGTGAATGTAAATAAATTAATATTTTGCAGGATACCAGGTGTTTTCTGGCAAGGCGATTATCCTGACGTCATTGGGAGCTATATGCTCCATAAACTACAGTGTAGGTAAATAATTAAATAATAAGTGAATAAATAAATAGCTGTTTAACTGTTCATCCTCTTATATATACGTTACACACACACAACCTTGCCCGAGGGAGATCAAGGCGTGACAGGAAGAACAAATTTGCTCGTGGTAAAACTAGTAACTAGAAACGCAGCAATACTAGCTTCCAGAAGTTAATTCCATCATTGTGGTATTCCTGGTTAACAAGGTAATGTAGTTTCACAGGAAATCAATCCACAATTCTGCCCTCCGTTATTGTTAATTCTGGTTATACACATAAAAATTCTTTTAGAGTGGTTTTTAGATAGCATTCGGAGTAGTCTCTGTGCAAAAAGTGATGGTTTCTTGCTTAATCATCTGAAGCTGTGAATTGTACCTCATTTCTCGTGTGGCCTTTGCCACCTCGGAAAGCATATAAGGATAAAAACTGAAGGAAACACAAGTAGGACTCAGGATTCCTCTATTCTTCTTGAAAAACTGGAACATTTTCTAGTTCATAGTAAAAAATACCAGAACGCGAATCAGAACCTTTTACAAAAATCTTCACTAAATCTTGAAAGCTTCTCTTGAAAGACAGCACTTGCTGCATTTTTTGATGTGGTAAATTAAGCTAAGCAGTTGCAAGCATCAACTGTAAAAGAAGTAAAGCACGTACGTCCATAGGGGGATCCTGTTGGAGAGCCGTTAATGAAGCCAGGTGAGCCTGGAACGCCCAGGTTTGACATGGGGACGTTGCTGTAGCCATTCATACTGTTGCTGGAAGTGCTGTAGTTGGACTGTTGAGGCGTGGAACTGGATGAGTAACCTCGGGGAGAGATGCTGCTTGTATTACGAATGTAACCTAAAAAAACCCCACATTTCAAAGCATGTTAATGGATTTCGCTTAAAACTTTCTCCTGAATACTCTCTGCTTAAACAAGAAGTCACTTATTTAAATCCAGATTAATTAAAACATTTAAGCAAGTACCATTAAATTCGGCGGGTTTAATGCACGTGCTTTCAAGTTAAGCAATATTAAGTTTTAAAACAATGTGGGAAACTAACTTTTTGAAGTGAACTGATGTATTTTCTTCTAACCAGCTTTGACTTGTCAACAGTTGAAATCTGTTCTATGACCTGCAAGAAAATGTGTGTGCTCATCTTTTTCTGAGGTAGAATTTATAATATATGTGGGATTTTCTACAATTTCAAGGGGGAGATTATACTTTTCAAATAATTGATCAATTACAAATAAAGCAAGTGCATTACTAAGGGGAAATTATAACCCATATATAGTTTTCAGCTTGACTTTGAAAATAAACTACTTGGGCGCAAGAAGAAACTGGATAAGTAAGTAAAAAACATTTTTTGTCAAAAAAAAAGCACACAAATATTTGAGAACCATAATTTAGCCTCTCTTTTCTCCAGAAAGAGACTTGAAGAACACTGTAACTATCAGCATTAAAGTACAAGGCTATTACTACAGCTGCAAAAGGATTTTCCATAGAAAAGCTTTCATTAGAAAGATGTGATCCGATAGCTACTTTAAAAACAGTTGCCAGTTAGAGATCAAGTCAGGTTGCTTTTGCCCATTTATATAATGAAGTTCTAATTCAGGGCTAGTAAGACCTTGTTAAAAAAACTAGCAAAATTACCTCCGTGATTACTTTTGACATGGAACATGTAATATTAACTTCATATGACACGGTTTTACTGCCTTAGTATGTTAAACACAGGTGTTTGTGCAGTCAGCCACAGACTGTACATTACTGGGATCAAGTGCTAAAACTAAAAATATTCAAGAGTCAGAAAATGCCCAAAGTTGCTCCCATGATGTATTACTGTTAATGTATCATTTTCCTAATGACCAATAATATATCTGGAGTAAATATAGTATGTACAACGTATGCAAGCTGGAAAAATGAACGCTGCAGAAGCAGCCTTAAAAAAAAAGAAGAAAATTCCCCACGTCTTTAACTGAGAGAGGTGTTTTTCAGTTGCTGTCCTTGTCTTTTATGAAAACAGAGATATAACAAAAAAAAAAAAAAAGAAATTGAAGGGAGCAGGGAGAGAATTCAGGGTTAAGTTGGTATCAAAAAATAGTCAATAATTATTTCAGGCATAGCTAATCTGCTGACTGGAAGCTGGTGCAGACAGCCAGTCATCCAGCATGGCAGCACACATCCATTTCTAGTGCTGACAGTTCAAAGCCATCTTTCTGTTCATAAGCTGAGCAGGTAAAGACATTGAGAAACTACTATGGAAGCAACAGTGACTCAGATTTTTGTTGTTTAAATGAATGCTACACTATTTGCAGTCCTTACCTTGGTTGTTCCCCTGTGTTGACTCTGAAATGCTGACTCCTAACTGGCTACCGTAGGAGTTAATTCCCATCATACTGCTGTGAGCAGGAGAGCTAGACAGTGCAGGGATCTGTGCGGGATTCCTTGGGACGCTGTAGAGAGCTTCTGCGATGTCTGCAGCTCGCTTCAGAATGATGTCCTGCAGAATGAAAGGGACAAGTTCAGAAACGTGCTTGGAGACATTTTCTACTGTTTTTTACTAAAGCTGAAGTATACCACTCCCCTGTTGAGAACAGTCATTCTGACCTGGTTGTTATGTGGCGTTCCATACAGTGCTTCAACTAGGTCAGCAGCTCGTTTCAACAGCATTTCCTGGAGGATGAGCAGATGCATAACATTGAGATTTTGACAGAAAAGGATTTCAGTGGAAATAAAACCATGGGCTAGTATTTGCTGAAGCGACTAGTGTTTGCGTGTGGTCATTCTGAAAACTGGGTCCCTTAAAGACGCATTATTTGCCACTTACTTGAAAAATTGAACCCCTTACAGTGTCTTGAACTAGACATCCAAAATCATCAGTCAGTTGGGCAAGTGCTGACGTGCGGGCGACAGAAACATCAGCCAGCAGCGACTGCGTTGTGCGCCCAGCGCTCCATCTTTATCTTGGAGCTCTCCATAGTCCTGAAGCTGCTTTAAGCTCACCACCTTCAAAAACTGACATCATTTTCAGACAGACCCAATTTAAACGGGAACGCCGCTCTTTACTGGCTTTCAATACATTCTTTTGCATAGACACGTAAAAATCTGATTAATCTCTGGGTCAATTTATTTTTTCTCAGTAATGGTAACCAAACAAATAAAACACTTCAGCCATCTTACATTACCTCTGGTTGTAGGAAAAAATTACACAGTATACTCTCTGAATACAACAGTCTTTCATCATGCAAAGATGACAATAGGTACTTTTGGTACTGCACTAAAATCTCGGAACGCAGTCATTAATGCCACTCTCACGGTGCTAGGTGCTGCATAGACACACTGTGCAGTACCACAGGTACATAAAATCCAGAGTCGTTTCAACACATGCATACTGCAGTTGTTGCTGCAGAAAAAACCTGAGCTTTAAGGGTTTTTCACTAAAACATTCCCTTAAGGCTAGACCTCTGCAACAAATACTTTATGTCTATCGTGTATCATTTAGGTTCAGAGATTTGCCAATATGGAAAAATGCAAAGGCCCATGAATACAAAATGGAAAGGTACCTGCACTGGACTGTCATTTTAGCAGCAAAAGAAAGTTCAGAGTGTTTGAACTCTAACAGCTAAAAATGACTGGTACCTGTGGGTTCTACATGATCAAATTCTTGTTTGGACCTACAACTAATTGGTGAACTTATATTCAGATGTAATTGTCATTTAAGACACAATTTTGTCTTCTTTTGTGAATTAGAAGTGAAAGAACATATTTAGTGGGCTCAGTGAAATGCTTGAAAATATTTTACCTTAGCTAGTCTTTCAGGGTCACCAGGATGTCTTGGGATGACCTTTTGCAGTCTTTGGAAACCGTAATCAATGGTAGGCTCATTTAAAGCTGAAAGGAAAACAGAAAAATAAATATATTATATGAGTGTACATCTTTGACTCTTAAGTTTCATTACCTAAGAAAGACGGCTCACAGCTTCACCACAGAAAACCGCGCCTTGCCTGGGTTCCTAGGAGGTGTACGTCGCCTACTGCTCGTGTGAGCCCTGTGTAAAACAGGCTGAACAGTAAGTTAAGCTTTATGAGAACTTCTGCGTGAGGATCACTAATACTCTACCGCTAAGGAAGCTGGGGCACACAAGCTATTCATGGTGGACCGTGTTACACAAACCAGGTCCCCTGACTCCTGCTGCCCCAGCTCCACCCGTTTAACTGTACAGATGTTGCTGCCATTATCTGTATAATGAACCGCATGGTGCTCCTGGACAATCCCTTGGTGTGTCTGTAGTTTGTTAAATAAAGAATCAGTGATACCTTTCTGCTTGCAGCTAAGCCTTGAAAGAATTCTGCATCCATGCGTATACACGTGTGCACACGCTCCCTGTGCCTGCTCATTCTGGTGGGCACAGCTGAAGTGAACGTACGTGCTCACTTTATGCCAGTAGTCCAGAAAATGCACTCAGAGTCAGGTATGTCGAAGCACCTGACAAAATTTATGTAAATGCTACGTGCTATTTGCAGAACTTCTAACTGAAAGTATTCCAGAGGGTTACACTGGTGACTTTGTCTTAATACGGAACAAAAAAAAAGCACTGCTTCTGCACTTAAAACTGCTCCAGTTTCCGTTGCTGACTTCCCACCGTCTATCAAAAGCCGAGTAAATAATTTGAAAGATACAGCAGGGAAGCATTGCCACAAAATGCTCCTTTAAGGATGCATGTATTTTCTCTGCACAAAACTGACCACGGCAGTAATACAGGAAGTTATGGTACAAACGCAGATTAGAACAGGTCTCCTACTGTTTGTTATACAGTCAGAAACCAAGAGCACCGTATTTGCTCATCCAATACACACGTTACTCCCCCCCCCCAACACTTTGCCGTCACAAACTAGGGCACAGCTATTCATTAGACACATTAACTTCTTCAATTGTGTATGGCTGTTATGCATGCGTAGCCACTTCACTGTAATGATGTTAATCTCTAGTGGATAAACCAAGATATTTTGACCCAGATCCTCAGTAATAGCTGGCAGAGCCCTACTGGCATCGCTGATGACTTCACAAAACTTCAGACACTTCTCTACTATGAGATCGCGGCAACAATAATCTGATTATTCAAAATTAAACTCCAGATTAATATAGAAACCAAAAGTCAGTTCTGTAGCATTCTGCGTACACATAGGCTTTGCCTGCCTCTAATACATTGGGACTACTAGTGTTTACTAACACAGTCACAGGTATAGTTTTTGGAATTTCCTTACACTTCAGAATGTGCATTACAATTCAAATGACACATTCATGCTGAATATCTTGCTAAGAATTCCATGATGCATTTAATAAATAACATATCTACGTCCTTTAGCGCTATCCTCTTTCAGTGCTACCTTCTTCTATCTTGTACCATTTGTGGTTCTTTGGGAAAAAAAATAAAAGGATTTTTTAAAATAACTGGTGACATCAGCACAGCTGAAAGCACCTGATTACAAGAGGCGCTGATGGCACTTACTGAGTCTTCCAAAACGTACGCAGCACCTTACAGGATAACCGTCTCGGACACCGGAAGAACGAAGCTATCGAGTGAGACAGCTATCTACTGATCCAGATTCCCTGTTTATCTGTGTCTGCCTTTGGTATAACAACATGAAGGTAAAAGGTCATATTCCCCACTGAGATAGATTTTATATTTACTTTTTATTAAATAATTATGGCATGGCATGAAGTTTAAATATTACAGGAGATAATCAAGTGGGAATTGAGTAGAGAAAACCCAGACCTGAGAATTTAGTCTTGGCTATACTTAGAATGTCTTTGCTCCCCACTGGGAGCCATTCTGGTTTGCTTAAGGAGTTTAATAATACACATTTCAACTGCCACGGAATCTACATCCCATTTGGGAAGAGGGGTTTTTTGGGGGGTGGGCTTTTTTGCCAATAATCCCGAGAATTATAGGCCAATTGTCTCAAGAGCCTACACATCATTATGTGCCATTTCTCTTCTCGATTACAAGTCTAATCAGTTAAGTCACGTATCTTAAGCTAAGCAAAAGCAATGCAAAATATATAGGAATTTAAACATACACGTATACGTAGTTCACTAAAAATAGCTGATGGGAACATACAAAATGCTAACTCAGGAACGAGAAACTGGCTATTATTCAACAAACGTTTTTCCTATGGATTGACATGGCCATTTTCATTCTGATAGATGAATAGCAGCAAATAATTTTGAATCAGTGTATACATTATCTTCCAGGACAAAAGGTTTTCTGTACAGTTTGCTAGTTTTACTCATTAATGAAACAAAAATACCTCTGCCATTAACTCCTGTTAAAACCCAACATCCAACATTGGTAGAAGTAAATGGCGCTGTTTCCACTGAAGGGCAAGATCAGAATCCACCTGCAAGTTTAAACAGCTTCAGCACACTACTGCTTCCACCAGAAAAGACCTACCGCATCAGTAGTGACTTACAGGTTACATAGAAATATGTCAAAATTACACGCAAATGCTTTTGATTTCATGGATTCAGAGACCATAAAGGGGTCTGACGCAGAAGCAGGCTGCTCGTTGCTTCCTACAAATCAGATATCTGAAAAGAAACCCCCAAGAAAACTGGTTCAGGTACAGCAAAATCCCTCGGCAACTCTCAAACCCAGTGTTGCAGGCACAAGGGGTCTCTTGAATTTCCCAGAGCACAGCTTAAAAAAATTGTGCCTGACATGGTATCATGTATGCAAAAAAAGAGCAGCCATCTAGTGAATAAACTAAATTGTCAGTCTATAAACTTCACTCTAGCATAACTGTTTTCACAACAGAATTGTTAAGAGTCAGCAGTAGCGAGAGGTCTAAACGCCCTGCAGCCTGCCTGGCTTCATTTACGACAAGGCTCAAACGGAGTATGGCACAGTGCTGCTTCTTTTATATTGTTCCTTCCTTACCCTCCAAAAGCCACACTTTCATTTTAAATACAAGTCTGTAGCTATTATGACTCACTGGAATAGGAGAAAAAAAAATTTCTCACACTTGAGCAAGTGATGCCATGACATCTGTCTGCATTTGCAAAACCTGAAACAACAGCTCGGTCCCATTCATCTCAATGGGGACTAACTCGGATACCCAGCGATAACAGTGCTGACATTTAAAGTATTAATTATTTCACCACACATCAAAGCACATAAGACTGTTGAAGGAAGATGATGTTATGAAGATCTGCCCAATTTACCATGAGTGACAGCTCATTCTGATACTGCCAGCGTATGCCTTGGGAGATGCGCGCTCTCCCTCTCCGCCAATCAAGACAGGGCCACGTTCGAGGACTTGGCAAAGTTCTGCAGCTCATCCTTGCTTTACTCCACGCAGCAGACCAAAGGGCAGCAAGTCCTCTGCTTGCAAAGTATGAGTGAGAAGAAACAATGTATGCATACCTCTAGAAACACCCTGAGCCCAGAAAGCCGAGGCAGAGGGAGCGTAGCCTTGGCAGCGTGATGCCTAACCCTGTTAAAGATGTAGAGAACAAAGCACCAGTGGTCCTTAAGGCTTGAATTCCAACTTCGCACTAGTGACTACCTTCACTCAGGCCAACCATAAAGGGCCATTTTATTCTGCAGCGTGAATACCAAGCATTTCCACGGGGCTGGCTACAGAAGCTCGCTTGCTGTAATGGTGCTGATCCTGGGCTTGGGAGGTACATGCATACCGGCCAGCCTACCCTGAGGGGTACGTTGTGGTCTGGAGTTGAAAGGATGCTGCTAGCAGAGTACTGCCCGTGGTCCTGTGTTATACCAGCTGTGTCGGTAACAGCTGTTCCAAACACCGGGCTCCCAGCACAGCATTGCGGCCTATCGCATGCGTACTTCCTAGGCTAAAGCAGCAGTAGGACCTGTTCTCTGCAAATGCTTTCTGTCGCTCCAGTTGCATTCCGGCCAAGCAAACTCGCTGTTCCAATTTGTAGAACTCACTGCATCATTGCAAGTGTTGTTTCTCACAAGCAGATAACAAAAGCTTCTCAAATCTACTTAACAAGCTTTAGCAAACCAGTACCCTCCTATCCTTGGTACAGGCATAGACGCTGATACAGTACAACCCGGGAGTCCAACGTATCCTATGGATTATTTTATATTGCATTGCTCTGACAAGTTAACCCCGGAGGATTTCTGCTCAGCAAGGAAAATTATGTTCAAAATCTCCCTGATATACACATTTCCAGGTTAGCATCTCTATGACAAAGTAAATGCAGAGCTGTGATCAAACTTAAGATGTGAAAGCCTACGAGACATATCCTCAGCTGGTGTAAATTGGTGTAAGTGTTATTAAAGTCAAGGGAACTATAATGGCACTACTTATAGTGGCAGAGCGTTTGAGTTTGGGTAGTATTAAAAGCAGAATATGAGGCTACTGCCAGATTAGCAGCAGAGAACAAATGTTACCTTATTCTGGGAACGGCTGATGGAAGAAAAGTAATTCAGAACATGGCGATGTACGCGTAACCTGTATTCTCAGCAGATTAAGGTAAGCACGGGGACTAAATGTTTAGTTGTGGTGATTTAAAAATAGACTTTTTATCTCTCACTTCAATTATACGCTTAACTACTAAAGTCTGTCAGTTGGTTCAGCGACTGCCATTAACGCGTAACAAGCCATTCCTCTAGATTTCTGCCATACTCTGTAGCACACCGTTAAATGTCCATAGAATCCTGTTGCCTCCACTCTTGTAAAAGTTTTCCATCTGGGAACATTATGTAAAGTCCACACATCACATTTCGGTGATGAGAGGAATTTGATGGCTGAGTTGCAGCACCCTGAATGATAGCACTTAAGAGTGGAAACGCTGACAGAACCGTAACTACAGCAATGCCAGCACAGCAGGCTTTGCAAGGAGCCCATTATAAATACACATTACAGGACGCGTATGAGCTCCCATAACAGCTCCACTCTGGCATTTAGATTTGCCCTTGAAATTTATATCTAATTTTTATATTCATCTTTTCAACAGTTTATCGTTTTCTTCTTCAAACAACCAGTCCTATTGTGACTCTCTAAAAAAAAAGAAAAAAGCTCACATTAATATTTGATTGCGTATTAAATATTGAGGGCATAGCCAGATACACACAGTACTAAGATCATGGTTTTTCCATTTCCATGTTTTAGGAGAGTACTGGTGTCCTGGTGGTTAAAGGATACGACTAGAACCTGAGAGATCTATTTCCCTGTCTATCTTCAGCTTTCCTGTGTAACCACAGGCAAGAGGGTAACCTTTCTTCGTCCTTCTGTGGCGACGTCTCGCGTATAAAACGGAAGCACGTGTCTTTCTGTAACCGGTTGCCCATGTCTGATGCAGCGAGGCCATGACGACCCCTCTGAGGTCCGGTTTTATATGAATAATTATTCCTGTTATACCTGTGAAGTATCTATAGCCAGCTACTCAGTATTTTTCATATGACTTGACCCTTCCTGCTTTTCATCTGAGGTTCTATCTCAGCACTTAATAATTATGAAGGACTTCATACAACATGGCCCTGCTAGTACCGGAGCTGCTGGTTGTTGCTGCTGGGGCTACTTCTGACAGAACTACATCTTCCCATGCTTTTAGTTTGCAGGATTTCACACTTTTCAGTCTCCTGGGCTTGACATTAACGTGTCTGCCTTTCTTAGGTTTTTGTCAAGTGCAAGCTGAATGCAAAGGGAAGGCATTCCGAGGAGACTCTCATTTATAGAGGCAACTACAATTCAAGAGGGAAGTGGTCTTACTTGTGTCCCCAAGCCGACTGCATTCTCCGAGATGTTATCTACAAACTTTGGGACAGCTCGGAGGAATATATTGCAATATCAAGTACTAAAAGTATCAAGAAAATAATAAACTTCAATTATCACAAAAACCCCCAGAAACCCTACCAATAATTATAAAATCTATTGAACTTTCCTCTTCAGTATTTTACATTATATTTGCCTGCTACACTCTACCCAACAAATAGTTGTACTGAGTGTATTTGACAGAGTACTATGGATACACACATGCATTCTGGGGTCAGTGGCATTTAAGCAACCTGGTTTCCTGAGGCTGCTTTCTGGTAGCTTCTCTGATGTCTAATAACATGGTCGAGCTCTTGACCCTTTCTTTCAGTGGAGGTTTAATTCAGATCTCTCTTGCCATTTTCCATTTTCATAATAATGTGCTGGAACTGTGCATCTTTAATGGTCCTACCCTTCTGATAAAGCCTGACAAAAATTGGTCAAGAGGTTCAAGAGTTGTTGTGGAAGTTCTGAAGATGACTTACAGGCAAAAGGACCTTGACTGAATATGGCTTGCCTAGGTTAAAAAGCAATGCATTTGTTCACAGCAGGATCACAGCAGTTTTCCGACAGCACAGCCGCGAAAAGAAAGAAAAAAAAAAAGCTACCATGTTATTTTCATAGCTTAGAAGTTGTTTTTACTGCTATTAGCAGCAACAACCTGGGGGAATTGATTACACAGGTGAGCCTCTACCTAATAGCTGTGTTTATCATTTTGCCTGCCATGGTGGGAGTACTGCAGGTTCTTGAATAGACAGATTGAAAAGTTGCCTGTTCTACCCTGGCTCTAGCAGCTCAGCATCTTCTGTGAAACGCTGTTGTGTAACATATGGCAGTAAGCACCCACTCAGTCCTCAGAGAATGCTGACAGATATCCCTGTGTCAATAACAGCAGTAAAACAGGGATAGTATATTTAACTTCATTCTCTTCTGCTGACTCCTATGTACATCTTCATGCCCCTTTTTGTGGAAGCACTCTAATGAACATGTCAAAGAGCTGCACTTAAGTCCCCCCTATACGGTACAAGCTAGTCTTGCACTTAAAGAGCTCTACAATAGAGGAATGCACATTTCTATTACACATCTCTATCTCCTCATTCCTAATCCTCTTTCAGCACAGATACCAACAGCACGCAGATGTGGCCCTCAGTAACGCTTGTGTTGAAGACGCTGTGAGAGCAAGGCCTCAAGAAGCAGAAAATGGCACGGAAGAACTTTACATTTAAATCCGTAATAATAACTAAAGAATTATCACTCTCTCTTTCTCTGAAGGTAAACGCACCAGGCCCAGTGCAGCCCCTACGAGCCCTGTACTGCACGGGAATCGGTGACACAAGGAGTGCCAGGCTCGGGCAAGTTAACCTGTCCCATCTCTTCAGAAACACTACTGTATTTGCGTGCAGATTTGAATCTTTACCTGTTTGATGGCTTTGCCAGTCAGCTCGCAGGAAAAGGAGATAAGTTTAACCTGCCCAGACGTCAGATTCATATTTTCCCAGAGACCACCGAATCAACGCACTGCCTTCAAAGAAAATGCCTTTCAAAAGCTTTTGGGTAGATCCTGATCTCAGAAGCCCAGGCATAATTACAGAAGGACTTTGCACTGCACTGGGGTTATTTTGGTGCAAAATCAGAAGAAAGTCTTAATCTCTTGGAGCTTGGTTCAAAGTCAGATTCAGTCAACGGATATCATTTCAGTATCTTCAATTAACCGGAGCAAACCTCTACCCTAACAAAAATAACGCTTTGCCAGTTAAGCTTGTATTTCATTAGAGTACCAATATAATCGAAAACTTAATTCTTGCTGCGGATTTCTAGGTGTGGCAGTTGCATGAATAAATACCTTTCCACATACATAGCAAAACACTAATTTAGCATATACACTAATAAAGCGTATATACAACAGCACAAGACAGTAACAGGATCTTCACAAATCATTGGTTCATCTTACAGTCCTGAAGTGTCAGATTTTCATTCAAATTTTTCCACTTTTGGAAAAATTCTAATTCACTCAACAGGTGGTTAAGTTTTTACCTTGAATTTTTGAATAAAAAATTTCTTGGACCTTCACTATTATTTTTTAGTTAAATTATTATGTAAAAACTGACAATTAGAATACACAAAGATTAGTTAACGAGGACCATTGGTAGTAAGAGGCTTTAAAAAAAATTAAATAAATGCTTCAGTTTTGAGAAAACTGAGTACGATTTGGCGGGACCAAGGCATTCAGCTTAAATACAAATCCACCTTTTAGAACTCGGCTCACCATTATTCTCCAGCCATGCTTAATAGGCTTCAGAAACTTTAGCATCTACATTTTATGCCATCGTCGTTACTACTGGTACTGACGGTTGCTAGAGATGGTCATCTGGTCTCATCTGATTTTTTTCTTTCAGATCTATAGATAATGTTGTCTTGCTAGCAGAGGTGAATATAGGGCACTAAATAAGTTGATAATCCATTTAAGAGAAAAAAAACCCCAACAGATTTATTTTTCACTCAGCTCATTGTCTTCTCTCGATACAAGATGCTCTCCTTGTCCTCTGGGATTATCCTGAAAATGAAAGGCTATCCCCAGCAAGAAGGAAATGTAAAATAAATACTGTTATAAATAAAACATCTTCCAGGACGTAGAACAATGCTATCATGTTCCTGTACACGCAATATATCTATAGGCAGACCCATATCATAACAGCACGAGCTCTAATCTGGAAAAAATATTAACATGTGTAGTAACGGCACCTTAACACCTCTGCACAACAATGAAGCTATCTCCTTACACGTCCAAATGTCACAACTAGCAGAGCGGCCTTCAAACAGCAAGAGGCTAAATAAAGACATAAAGCAAGCAAGCAAAGAGTTGTCAATACTGATTACCAAAACAAAGAGGCTCTGAGCTTGAGCTCCTCTAGTGTAAATCACAACCACCTACCTGTGTAAATAAACCTGCCTGGTGCGCCTTTGCAAAACTGTTTGGATTTGTATGACAGTGTCACTTCAACCACTCCGGGAATGTGACGTGGAGGTGTCTGCACTCGAATGGCATGAGGTGTGATAAGCTAGGAAATAACAAAAGCAGAGACACAATTATGACACGGCTGTGTTATTCCCCCTGCCTTCACTTTTCACCCTCCAAACACTCTTTATGAGTAAATGCATTGCTTATTCCTATACAGGAGACACTATAGATCAGGCAAGCAACACCTCTGGTCTAGCTTCTTGCCTCCAGGAGAAGACGACACATTTTAGGATCAATTGCCATCAGGAAAATTGCACTGCTTATGCCCACTGGTTAACTGCTGGCTTATTTCTGGACCCAGAGGGAATTCTTTCTCCTTCCCAAACCCTCACCCTTTTCTATATTTCTTTACTTCCAGATGCCTAGAATTGTTCGATTCCATTCTGGATATCACTGAGCAGTTGGCCTCAATAATATCACATAGCAAGGGGTTCCACAAAGAAAATCCGTTCCATGAATTTCCTTCACACGCGTTTACATGGCCCACCCTTACATGCTGCCATTTTTGTACCATTACTGGAACAGGAGTTAACACTGTTCCCCCTCCCCTTTCCTCAGAAAAGGAGTGAGAAGTATTGCACTCGGAGGTGCAATAGGGAGGCACCTCTGCCTACCTCGCTCCATACAAGCATGGTTCCAAATACAACTTGCAGCCCATCAAAGAAGTTGTCTCCGATAATGATCACCATTGCTCCCCCTGTAGTCCAGCCTTCACTTGGGCTGATTGCTTTGATGCACGGTGTGGCTAAACAAAACAAAAAGGACGTGAAAGCATCAGGTCACGCGTTGGGGGTTTTTTCCCCGCACACAGCTTTGAGACTTTTTGCAACACCGGGTGTAAACCCTTCAGCAGATGGGTGCGAATGTCTTCTGCCCACATTAAGCAGTCCTGATGCAAGCGGTAGCTTCCAGCAGCTTCACCTGTCTGCTCCTGGGAGCTTCCGCACTGCTGCAGCTTCACGGCTGGCACGAGTCCCCTAGTGCTCAGAAAGACCTAGGACAAGTCCCCTCCAGCCATTCACCCATGAAGGCTGCTTTACCATTCCATGAAGCCCAATAAACAAATAAATAAATAAATAAACAAAAGCATGTTTTCTGCCTTGCTAGTGTTAATTACTTGCCTATTCATTACTGGCACTTAACATTGTGTCATTAAAGCCTAATAGGCCAACTGTAGTGGGTGTAAAAATGGAACGCTTAAATGATTGTGCAGAGGCTGTTTGAAAAAAACAACCCACTGACTAGTGTACGATCACACAAAAGTTAAACCCTGTGGAAAGAGAGGTATATGAAGATTTATTAAGTTTATCAATGGGTAAAAAAGATACGAGAATATCAAATGTCTCCTCCAATTCCTGTCAGGAGAAAATTTCCAATAATTTTCTTGATTTTATAGAGTAGATTTTTTTTTTTTCTTCTCTCTTCCATATGTTCAAGGCCTCTGGACTATACATCCCATCAGGAACCCAATATGGTTTCCAGGCCATAACCAAAGTCAATCCATCACTCCATTCCCAATGTTGACAGGGTCAGAGGTGGAGGGGAACTTTGGCAGCGCTCCAAAAACATGAGACTCCTTTGAACAGCCAGTCAATCACATCCAATCAGTCAAGGAAAAACTGGATGGCTTCCTAGGCTAGGAATCCTGGGATTTTCCTTCTACCATTTCACTGCCCGCTGGGGGAGAATTAACACCACTCTGAATTCTTTACTGATTCAATCATTTTCTTCCAGTTCATTAATTCTTCTTTTAGGCCGATATAGGGCACAGTTAAGAAGTGGGGCAGCAAAACATTATAATGAAATAATATCCTCGCTTGTCTTTTCTACTAACATCACCAGCTCTTCTCACTTTCACTAGCTGCAGGGGAGGGAAAAGTAGACACAGATAGCATTTTCTAGTAATTTTGAGTACTGTCTGCGTGAGAGAGGTGGAATGTGTTGGTAATGAATGTACGGGAAGAGGGAGAGGAGGGGCCAACCATTTTGAAGCTTAACAGAGACAAGGATTTGTAATTGCTTTAATATAGTCCAAAACCCATCCTGTAGATGGCCGTGAGTCTTGCTTAGCCAAACAAACGAAAATCAATTAGTGTCAGTTCCCTTCTGTGCATTGTTATGCTTTGTGCATAGTTTGTTTAAGGGAACTAGTGACACTTTTTCATACACATCTTGTGCTGTTAACAGTTCTGTTTAACTAAGATGTCATGTTGCCTAATTTGCCTGAAATCAAATCTATCCCAGCTGAATGAGAAGTCTGAAATTTAGATAATATTTAGTGTTTCTGTGTTTTTCATCGCTGCAGTACGAACTAATTAATAAACTGGGGGGGAAGGGGGAACCAGTCTCTTAGATGTAACGAGGATCATATTCTGCATGCGATAGACACTGTTCTCCTGCTGCTTCCTTCTCTAAACCCCCCCGAGGTTCTGTAGTTCCCCCTTAGCTCTCCGTCCCTCCTGAAAACAAACTGAAATTAAAGAATGAGTACCGTGCTTTTGCATTCATATGTGCACTGTTCTTCATACAAATATCCTACCTTCTGAGGGGTCAAGTCTCCTTGCTCTCCGTCCATGCTTGGAGTTGTTGTGAACAAACATGTTGTCGGACACTGCCAGCACGTGCCCGTCCACATTCACTGTTGTTGATAGCACAACCTAGACATTTAGAAAGGGAGGAAAAAGGAGGCAGGTAAACAATTTACTTTGAAGTTCCACTTGTTAAGTATTAAAGGTTAGTTGAAACCCTGTTCTGTTTGTGAAATGGCACTATGTCCTGCAGAGCCTACTCCCTAACAAGAGAAAATATTTTCAGCCTTCATTCTATGCATTAATTCCACTTAACGTAGCATCCTAAGGGCCGTATAAAGTCCTTACCGCATAATGAACCAGCTACTGCAGATGGCCCTAAATTTAGTTTCCTGTGATGCTGATGGCAAAGAGGTCTATATACACCAACCAGGAGGGCAGGCTGCAGAGCACCACGGCAATTTGCCCTCTGATACATACACGCAGATTCACAGCCATCTGCTGTACTGCGCACACACGCAAATGTATCTGCATCTGCTCCGAAAACACAGGTCTCCACTGACCGAGCAAAACGGAAACTCCTACTACGTGAAAACGGTACCTACTATCTGGTCTGGTTTTTGACCTATGCATGCTCAGTGCCTCTTGAAAATCATCTGAGTCCAAGGACCCCAGATCAAGCAGTAGTTTTTAAACCTTAGCCTCCACGACTTACGTTGCGTATGAATTCTTAGAGGAAGTAACTCTATATGCTAATTAATCCCACTTAGTCTTCCCTTTACAACACAACATCCAAAGCTGTAAGTCCTATAAATTCAGAAATATACGTGTCTTTAAACCACAAACTTTCAGGAAAAAGCAAACGAACTGCATTTTAACTACTGAAAGGAGGTGCATCTTATAGAAACTTTCAGCTTTCGACAGTTAGTTTGTGTAAATCGGCTTAACTCCGGTCAGCTGCCACACAGCTACAGTAATTCACGGCTACTGAGAATCTGGCCCTGGATATGTTCACGAATTTTCACAGATAGAGCTGTCATAGTCCAGGTAAGAGAATAATTGTTGATAAAACTATATTCAGCATATAGCAGGAGAAACCTTGCCCTCCTACAGGATTATGCTAGCTTAAAGAATACTTTCTTTCTTGAGACAAGTTTAATTCATTCCAAAAGGCTCCTGTCATACTGTACTCTTATACTTCTCAAGCATTCCTGTCACAAAATGTGTTGCTTTTGCGTGCCAACTGATTTCATCATTGCACATTTGGGTGGAGTGAGACTCCTATCCAAAGTGAACGTTTCCCGCATGACATAGCTGAACCCACTCAGATGCACTTCATTATTTTCCGTTAAACAATGGAAATAAATTTTAATCTCTCACTGGCCAGCACAGAACACACTACAGCAACAGGGGAATAGACCTGAATTATTCCAGTGTCTGAAATATTTACGACAAGTGTTTAAATTGCAACCAAATGTAAATAAAAACTATATCATATATATACAGTTAAACTATATAACATATACATATCTGACCTCACATACACAAGGTACACGTATGTGATAAACACACCCCCACATGCTCTCAGCATGAGATCTTTATAATATATGCAGACTTCCAAGTATACACACATCCCCCGTTTGAATAACCATTTGGGCGTAAGTGTTGCGCACGATACAAGAGCCGCGTTTCAGTAAGGGTTGTAGAGATCCCTGTAGCGTGGGCAATAGCAAGAAACGGTCCTCTGTTCAGAAGGGAAGTGCTGAGCATCCTCTATTCCCGGAGCCAGCAGGAAGGGAAGATGCACTTTTAGACCCCTCTCCATGAGCAGTTTCATTTTTATTTACCTCTCCCATTCATCACAGGAGGGTCAAAGCCACTTGGCATTTCACAGGCTGGGGCCTAGGGTAAATAAATACAGCATTCTCAGGGACAGGACAAAATGCAAAGTCCAGATCCGGCCCAGAACCTTCTCAACGATTTGGACCTTATTTGCAGTAATCTCTAAGGTACTGCTGAAATTCAGCAGAGACCTTTGTCGCCTTTGCCACGACACTGCCAGCCAAGTCATTATCAATGACGTGGAGTAAGAGATGTGAGATTACGGACGTAAAAATTACTGAACTACTTCGCTTCACTCCAGTCGTTCCCTCTGGCCTGATGGAGATGACAATCCAATTGTTTTATGCTGAAGACTAAAAAACAATGTTTTATGGATAAAAGGAAGAGGAATGTGCATTCCACTATGGTCTCTAACTCCCAGGCCCTTCCCTTTCACAAGCCAACTGCTTTCCCCCAGTGAGTATTTCCTGGGTCATGGAGGGTGACCCTTTCCATCTGGAATCAATCAGTCAACTCCTGACAACTTCCTGAAACACCTCACTCCATTTCCTGTTCTCTCCCCCTTCTCTCTTTCCCCCTGGTTTGCTTCACTCTTCAAAACTGCAGGCCACAGCAGCTTAATGTTAGAGGGTCAGACACAGTTAAGACTCCAAAACACTACACAAGAACACCTTTGACCTTCAAAAATCTTTACATCTTAGCTAAACAAATCAAGGTCAACGTTTCTTACCATTACCTTATTAACCATTTATATGCATTTTTGCCAATACCCTTCTGAACACGTATTTATCAATAACACTTGTTCTCCTAACACTGTAAAACATTCCAGGTCGGGGTTGGGGGTTTTTTGGTTTGGTTTTTTTTTTTTTTTTTTTAAAGCCTCTGTATTTAATGCCGACGAAAGGTGATGTGCAAACTTCCCTCGAGATTTAAACTTTCAGGTTTGTCCACAGCACTGGCAAACTACAGGCAAATGGTTTTGGTGCGTTTTTCTTTTCCTGATCTGATGGTGTTGCTTCTTGAGTATGAAAATTTGGCTTCTATGCCGATTTAGTTGATGGTCTTTCCCCTACAATCAGTAGCTAATGCAAAATGTAATCCTAAGAGACTGATCCGAGAACATCAAAATATGTCAGGTAGGCCATAGATTCCGGTAATCATCACTGAGGGCCAAAATTGACACAGACAGCATAAAGACTAAAGATTTTGTGCCCCCCAACAGCTGGATCAACCCATCACCTCTGTTGGAGTTTCAGAGGACAACTGATCAAGCAAGAAATAGCAGGGCAATGTGTTGTTCCTTCATCCATCCAAATGCAGGCTCCATCTCTAGGAACAGCGAGGGAGCTACAGGCTTCTAAGCGATGTTTTTTGCAGTTCTTAAGATTCTCTCTGCAAATCTGCAAGGGTCTTGATATTAGCTATGAAGCCACAGACATAAAACAATGATTCCCCAGCAGTACTGAAGAAATGCATGTGCTGTATTCTCCACGTTATTTTTGTTTCCCAGGTGGATTTCTGAAACGTAATCCCTGCTCAAAAACCACAAGAGGGTTCAACCTACCATGACATTCAGTCAAACTGGTTTTAGCACATTAAACTCGGGTTCTCTGAGCCGGCCCTCTTTCACTTCCATGCACAAAGTGTTGTATTTCTTTACAAACCTTTACCTGGGTACTACAATCTTTTCTCCCTCACCTATACATTATATCGGTATTTCTATATTCTAAAGTACGGTCCTCTTCAAATCACGTATGTGCAAGTAAATACACATCATCATATATATAAAGGCTGTATCACTCACAGGCACCTATTTAGACATATGGTACAAACATTCCAGGCATACGGGCATTTACTTACATGTAACATATCTCATCACTGTGTAAATGATCTCTCAAAAAATTCCTGTTACCATTCCAAGTGTGGAAAAAATTCTTTATGACATTGTACATCTGGAAACAATATTACATTCCTGATGCACTTTCCCTTATAACTCTCTAGTCACAGCACCATGTTATTTTAACTTTTCAAAAGAATAATAACTACTATGAGGATTTAAAAAAATTATCATCATTATTATTATTATTTTCCAGCTGGGTGGAAGAAAAGATGTCAGGCCTCATCCTGCTGTCTTCACTTGGACAGGGCTCCCGTTGATGTCAATAGGCGTTTTGGTTGAGTGAGTAATACAGGAGTAGATGCTACAATATAATGTGTTTGCTTCATAGTTGGATTAGGAATAAGATAAACAATGTGAAAAATGCCAGCAGCCTCTCTCTGCTCAAAACGGCCATCGAATTCTTTGGGAAATCCTCCCTGAGACCCTGAGCCTGCTGCAAATCTAGGCTAACAGAAAAAACGATGCACATGGCCTTCATTTCAGGAATGGGGCCTCCTAAGATTATAGGGGCACAGGGGCAGGAGATAACTCCTGGGTCACTGACATCTAGTCTCCTGTTATTACAGACAACCAAACCAGGTTGCTACTTTTATAAAATGGTCTTCAACCATTTCAAGCTTTTGCCTTTGGTACTCCTCTTGTTTTAAAGCCTACTTGTCCTGATGGTTAGGGAATTTATGGTTTACAGCCTACGTTTACTCCTAGCCAGTTTATAATTAACACTAGCTTTAAAAGTATTATTGCCCATTCTGATCTACTGTAGGATACTTTTAGACAGCAGTTACGTCCCTTTTCAGTGCACGTCACTCAAGTATTTGAGCCAAGTTCTTGTCCAGTCCCCAGTCACCTTAACGACCCAGTCCTGCACCTGTTCCAATTTCGTTTTCATTCTCTTTTGAAGATGGTTAAACCAGTGTATTTTATTCCAAACAAGAAATCAGGAGGGTACAATCATACAAATGTCTCCTCCTTTCTGCTGGCAAAGCTTACCTGAGACATAGCAGAATCTCATCTACGGTTTGTTTTTACTAGACGATACACAACTCTGGCAACTTACTGTCACAACGGCTGTTTGGTTTTCAGATCCGAGCACGTTAAGCTCCTTGAGTGTTTTTTTTCTTTTGTGGTTGTAGTCAGTCCCTCCCTTACTCATAGAGAATCTAAAATAACATCACCTTTTGCTGGGTCAGTCACTATCTGATGAAGAAATCTGCCACCTAGTAATAGCTCTGGACTCTGGTGATACCAGTTGGATTTGTTTCGCAGTTTATACCTGGGAAATTAGTCTCCCATACCGACTTTAGTCCGTGTAGTATTCTACCTCTCAGCGATCTCTATCCGTACCCAAATGTGCACATTCTTTCACCATCAGTCTGAAAACGATTTTGATTTAGACCAGTTATGTTTTATTCTTGCTATCCCTTTTCGTTTCTCTACAACCGACAACATTCCTAACTCACAATATTACCCCACTACTCCTACCCATTTTTCTTTTTCCTGAATGACGCAGATCCTTCAGTGATTCATATTAGAAGCTAGCTGGGAGAATTCTCAAACACAGCCACCTTTGCTCACGTGCCTGATGGTGAACTGATCCAACCACTCCGAGGCCACGAAGGCAATCTCCCCAGGGACACACCTTGTTATTTTTCCTTTGTCTTTCTCCCTAGAGCACCTAGAGGGGGATACCTGCCAGGAAACATTCCACGTCGTGATTTCTGCTGAAAACACAGGGCAATTGCTGATCTTTTTTTGTTTCTAAAAAAGCACGTTGGTTCAAAGATGACCATTGTTAGGATTGATATTCTGTTGCTTTGTACCATTCTCTCGACCGCGGCAGCGTAGGATCTGTTTAATCAGTATGTTACGGGATGAAGCAGAATTCCCAATCAACAGGAGTCTAATGCGTTAGCACCAGGTCTCAGCTGAAGCATTTCAGCTGAAGTGCCTCATCTTAATTCCACAGAATTATTGTCCCCCATTACACACCGGTCATTACCGTTAAGTATCATTGGGCTTCAATCAAGTTCTCTAGGAGAAGTCTTCATTAAATGGAGGGCATCTTTTTTTTTTTTTTTTTTTATTCTGTTCCTGGGAGAATCACTCACTGAGAATACAGCAGTGACAGTAATGGCAATACCTATGTAAATGCAGATTTGCAGATCAGCTGAACTCAAATAGTTAGCACTATGGTTTAAATAAGTGATTTTAGCGTGCTTTTTGTTTCCGTTTTCCACTGACAATATTCATTCAGAAATATTTTAATTGATAAATAATCGATATTTGCTCCAGTTAAATTCACAAGGACATATTGCTCAATCTGCATACATATTTGGGCAGCCATCAAGTAACCATGAAAATACCCATTAGTCCTAGAAAGATTCCCTTTCCCTGCTTTAGCCTCTGACAGACACTGAAGTACTGAGTCATTCACAATAAAATTATGTCACTACTGGGGAAAAAACCCCACTAAAACAACGATCACACATCCTTTAACTTCTGAGCTGTAACAATTTTTTCAACGGTAGAGAACCTTTGGTTTTGATTTTGAAAAATGAAAGTTGAGAGATTTTCACCATATCTTTGAAGGTCTACTTAATATCAAAGCAAATTTCAAGTAGTTAATGGGATCACAAACCAGCTGGTGTTGCTCTCCAAACTAAAGAATTATACTAAAAAAACCCTCTTCAGGCATCTGGAGCTGTATTAAATTTACAATGCAGTGTTAATGTAACCTTTCCACCCCTTTTTCTCCCCACCCCCCTTATTTTAAATAGGTGTGATATAAGTGAAATCTTAACGTTTAATTTAGTTTAATGTATCATAACTATACTATAAAACATCTAAATCTTATATCTAGAAGTGAGGCTGAGGCCAGGCTCAGAGACTGGATCCCAACGCCCTGGAACTCTGGTTATCAGCCAAACCAAGCCCAAACTGTGTAGCTTCACACCCATCTCTAATCAGAAGCATTAACTTGACACTTTTCCAGACATGAGTAACCATTCTTCCATGCTGGAAGAACTCAATAAGATGCATTGTACAGCACTATTTCCATGTCTCTTATTCATATTTGTGTCTCAACAACAAAGCCTGCCTTCTAGGCTTCCATTCGGTCTCCATTAAAGAGCAAAAATGGCTTTTTAGGAGACCCGTTCAGTTCCGGGTTTCAGGAGCAATTGAAATGACAACTTTGATATAAGAATTCTCTCTTCTTTTTTTTAACAACCATAAAAAAAGAGTATGTTAATGTCTCCTGGAGGTCTGACAAGCACTACTCCAACGAAAATTAATATATTTGGTTCTGCTGAAACACACAGGTACAAATTAAAACATACTCAACTGAGCAGCACTGCAGAAGTCTGTTTGCATAAGGAAAGTTAAATGTGTGGAAATGTTTGAAAGAGGAGGGCCTTAATAACAACCGCTGTACAAATAATTTATTAGGGAAAAACAATAAAAGTTTTAGATGTGGCCCAAGAATAAAACATACTTAATTAAATCATCAAGTGAATAAGGTACCCTACCACACTGTGCTTTTTGACCCGTCTTTTACTCTGCTCGCATATTCCTGTACAGGTAGGACTAGCAACTGTCCTTTCAAACCTCATAAACAATTCTGCACATTAATTACTTTACCTCATGTAAATCTTAACAGTTAAAGTGAACATAGTCACAGTGCGAAAGCACACCACTAGTATTTGAAGCAATCTATCTTTTTTCCCCACTTCCAACTTTAAGGGCAGCTGACAGACCAGGCTCAACAAGCAGCAGGCAAACAAGTGTTTGCGCAGACTGAAACACAAAACACAAACCAAAACAAACCCCCAAAAAAATCAACCAAAAAAAGGAGGCTCCAGAAGACAGAGACAGCGGAGCATTCAAGAACACTCTCAACGCTTGTTACGTTCAGGGAAGTCACGCTTCTATCCTTAGAGACAATGAGGCAGACAGAAAACAAGCTGTCTTTGCTTATTGTATTTACAGTACACCATGGGTGATTTCCTTTGGAACACAGAGCTTTTTTTTACTCCCAATGTGTAAAATTTTAGCAAGCGAACTACTTTGTATTTTTTTTAATACATATGGACCTCTGTCTGCAGCCCAGAGCAAAGCTCATCAGCCACGGTGTCCAGTTTTGAACAAGCCTCAGTGAAGACCCCGCTTTCACTATAAACCTCAAGCATTTTGCAATTTGTCTCAAAGGGTTCGTTTTTGTAACTCTGAAAAAAAGTCTTGTCAACATTTTTGGTTTTGACAAAAAGTAAGCTAAATCTAGTGGGTTTGCCTGATCTTGATTAATTCTGGGGTTTGAACTTAAATCTCACGACGAAACTCAAAGGGTATGAACTCACATGGACTGAGAGTGCAAAAGGAGTTTAAGTAAGCCCTGCAAAACAGAACCAGAGAGTTTCACTTGGCTCTGTTTTTCCAGCTTGGCATGTCGTAAGGCAGAAAACCCAGATAAAGAGTCTATCCCAGCTCATTTTCTTCTCCAATGAACTGCTGGTTTTGGTACAAAGATCAAAGGCTAGGCCATACTTTCTCCTACACGAGAGGCATGCCAGGTGGATGGGCTGAAGGAACGGAGGCGTTCCATCCGCAACCACGGGGTGCTGTAAGACTCGTTTCAGTTTCCCCGTCCAACGTTTCACTGCAAATTGGAAGCTCTTTAGGCTCCATAACATCACCACTTTGGGTGTGGAGATACAGAGGTGAAACAAAAAATAAGGCTGATACTAGAGATAAATTTCTGCCAAAAAAAATTACATCTCAACCCCTCCTGCAGTTCAGCACCCGATCGAAATCTAGGATTATAGTTTCACTCGCCACAGCGAGGGGGCAGCTAGCGTGAGACTGAGATCAGACCCGAATTCCTTCAGTGTTCAGGTGTGTTTGGATCCAGCGTTTGTATCTTGGCTGTTACAACCCGTACTATTTGTAATACGGCAGTGCCTAGACTCCCCGGGTGCTAACCAGGATACCCCTGTGCAAGACTTTTTACAAACTCGTACCAAAGCAAAGAGACGAGACTCTGTATTTATGTTTCATTACATTCCACAATCAGGGATTCTAGCTGGCACTAAGAGCTAACGAGATCTGTTTACATGCTATAAATTGACTTTTCCTTTACTCTCAGATTTTTTTGCGTTCTGGGCAGATGATATCGAATCAGTGTTTTTTCTTTATGGAAATTGCCACTTGAAGACAAGAATCAGCACAAGTTTTCTAACAATGAGCACGCTTTTTTCTCACGTCTCCTCATCTCTAAAAACACGGAATGAAGAAGTCACTGCAGTCTCTTTGAACCACTAGTGAAAAAAACTAAGTCAGTCAGGAATTTTTCTTTAAATTTATTTCTGTTCAAACCGATAAATTAATAAATCTTTTATATTTTCTACCTACATTTCTTTAAAATTTTTTGAGCTTTCAGAAGCTTTTGTTCTGCAGTATTTCTCTTAAAAGTTGAATTTTTTTAAAATAAAAATACATCTGTGAATTTTTCACTGCTAGTTAAATAAAAAAATTTTAAAAATCACTTGTCTGTGAAAACATGTTTTGGTGGAAAGTTTTAAACAACTCTGTAAACTCCTGTGGAGTTTTAACTTCATGTATAAATGAGGAAACTGATGCAAGCACCCAAGCAACGAAACATGAATTACCAAACCTTCCCACTACAAGTCTTGTGGGTCTACAGGAAAATGACACATCCTTCAAGAAGCTAAAATCCTCTTTGCATCCGGACGTGACACAGTGAAGGTACAATAATAACGATAACAAGCACTAGCAGCATTTCCAAGTCCTGATTTTCATCAGGAGATTTCAAAGGCTCTGGGTTGCCAAAGCATGCCTGCGCTTTCTCAAATGCTCTTCTTAATGGAGACCTCCAAGTTTTACCAAGGTGAGCAACCCCCTGTGGAGCGGCGGAAATAGATACTAAAAGAAAGGAAAGATGGCTCATCAAAGGTCACTCAGCAAACCAGTGGTGCAGTCCAGCCACCTGACTTGCAATCTCGTATTCCTTTCGCTAGACCACGCTGCTCGCCCTCAACTGCACGACAGTTAGTTCTAGCACCCGTCTTCTCCTGCGTTCTCTGCCGTGCCGCCTCTCACACCGCACAGCGCCGTGACGGTGCTTCCAAGACGTTAAAGGCGTGAGCATTCCGTTTCCATTTTTGTGAGGGCTAAGTTAGAGGTAAAATACTTATTTATTAAACATAGCTGCTTAAAAGGTTAGGGTATGAAAGACGGGAGACCGTGCCTGCCTTTCTCTTCGCCAGTGACACACTTCACCTCCTTCTGTGTTTTTATTAGCTGGTATTCACAATACATCAGCGACAGCTATGATGAAACCAGTGGCAGATTTCACTGCAAAGCAGCTGGGTCATTGTCCCATGGGTCTTGTTGCTTTGCTGCGTGAGATCTTAAAGTGACCATCACTATTTTGGCTTATTTTTTTTAAAGAAACTGAAAGGGAGGGCATGAGAGAGTTAAAAGGCAAAAGGGATGGAAAGAGACAGGGAGCGGAGGGAATGAGGAGACTGCTTGTGTACCACGTACAGAGCTACTTTGAAAAATTCTGAGGCATCTAAGTATCACAAACATGATCCCTACTGTGGGCAGCTGTATGTGCGAGTGCTTTGCCCGAGGGTGTCAAATCAAATATCCACTGCTGGTTGGTACAGTACATCACTTCCCCTTGGGGATTCAGAGTGGAAAAAGAGGGGAAAAAAGGGGGGGGGGGAAGGTTTAAACACAACAAATGGAGAAAAACTTTAACAATATCTGATACGGCTTATCATATACTGTTATCATATTTATTATGAACAATGTAGGAGAGAGGAGAGGGAAAAGGAGAAAAAAAAAGCAGACAGGTTAATGCTGCGCCTTATAAGACTTACCTGGAACCGTCTCATATCTCTTGGGTTTCCTGCTGTTTTCAAACAATTCTGATTGCACTTGAGAAAAAATTTTAGGAAGAATCTGGAAAGATAAAGAACCACGTCACTTCTATTAACCGTAATAAAACATGTGGAGTTCTATATTCTGTTTTAAAGTATACACTGCAGTGATTTACACGATGATGTATCAGTAGACCCAGACTGTAAGAACTTAGCAAAACAGAAACAAAACAAGCAAAACCAAACCCTAGCAAACAGAAGTTAAAAAAAAAAAATCAGATAAAGTACAACCAATGTGACTGTAATCCACTCCGAGCTGGGCTGCTAGCTGGTATAAATCAACATATCTACTCTGGTTTATGCCCATTTCCTCACTGCATGTTTGACCACATGATTTTACTCTCTCTCTCTCTATCTCTCCCTTGCATACAAGGTCTTTCTTTCACTGTCTGAAGGGATTTTCCATGAAACAATATAAAAGGATAACATTGTAAAAAACTACAAAAACCGACAGGGCAAGCGTGAGGCAGAGAAGCCGTGAAACTACTTAGAATTGTATTAAAACCCAGAAATGAATACAGTTCGCAGAAGAAGCTGATGAGATTTCATCATGACGATGTTTTTAGTTATTAAGATTTCAGTAAATAAAGCAGAGAAGCAGAACTGCCAAGAGTCCAGATTATAATCTTACACAGATTTTGAAGGAAGATAACTGAAACACAACCTGAAGCAATACATGACAGCTCATGCTGTCCAAGCAGATAAACCTATTAACATTGTACAAAGTTCTCGCGCCAATTATTTTTGCCCTGTCACATACGCCTATCTTTACGCGTTATTATTCTGTAGAGTTTAGCTTGTCATGTACACAAGTTGAATCTTCAGCACGCTTGATTGGCTTACCCAGCACTCTGCACTAGAGCATATACATTTTACAGTTTGGAAATACTAGGCAGGCGTTTTTCTGTAAGCTTTGCCACAAAATTTTGTGTCAAATCCAGGGAGGAGAGGATTCACCCCTTTGTTATCTGATTAATCTGATGAAATCGGTGAATTTCAGAGGTAAAGAAACGACATGAAAAATCACAGTTTTGGATTAAAAACAAAACAAGCATGTCTTCAAAATTCAGACCTAACAGGCAAGAAATTTTTTTGGCATCCTCTACCACAAGTGAAAATATTTTCTGTCATTCTTTTCCTTTCCATTTGTTGGACAAAATGGGTTTAACTGCAACAATTAAATTTTTTTAAAAAAGCAAAGAATTTAAAATAGATTTAGAAGGAAAAACACTGGGCTATAAGAAAAAATAAACAGTTGAAGAACTGATTTAGAATACAAAGAAAATTTTATTTATTTATTTCTCTTGCTGAGTGCTTTCCTTAAAAAAAAAAAAAAATCCGCTTTTGCAGTAAGTTAAAGTCCCAGGTGAGCCAGGCCTATTTCCCTTTCTGTTACTATGACAACGATTTTTTACCGCAGTCCCTAAGTCCCTTCAGAACTCACACATTCATGCCTTGAATTAGAACTTTAAAGGAGAAAGATGTATATTTCCTAGGGTTTACCAACAACAACCGCCAAAATAGTCCTAACGCAAGACAATAAAGCAGAAATCCACTCTCCCTTGTTATTGCTACTTTCTTTGCACCACTTGCATCACGGTATTTCTCTTCCATCTGCCCCAAACATACAAAGAAATATCGAAGGATCTGATCCATTTGTATGTTGCTTGAACAAACAAAACCCTTCGGAAACCTCAAGACCCAGATAATGCCATACAAAATGACTGTCACAAAGTGCGCCCTTCCAGCGAGCTTTTTAAACGAAAATGTTCCTTTTTTCCTTAAATCTCTCACAAACATTTTAAAAATATCTGAAATATTTATTTTCTCCGGGTGTGCGTTCTGCAGACTGTTATTTTTGTCTCCATCATTCCTTCTCATTTATGGGTTAAACCGCTCACTGGTTCTTCCTGGGGCGCACATTAGGGTGGAAGTACAGCATCCTGCTGCGGTCTCTCTTCACGTTGGCATTCAGGTTCAGCGGGAGAGACGGTCGGTGCTAGGCTGTCAGAGGGCAACTTCTGTCAACAGAGCCCTGGTCACCTCCTTGTATTCCAAACTAAAAATCCTACAGAACTTCACACCTCAGGAACAGCACTGAGCGAACACATTCTATCAAATAACTATCATTGACTCCTCGTGCCAAAACCTGCGACCTCTTTTATTTGAATGATTCGGTAAGCAAGATTTTATCTCTAAAATCGTTTTCGGAAGGAAAAACGCTATGCATGCCGGCACACTCCAAGATTCATAGGAGAATTTGAGCCAAAAATGTTACTCACAAACACTCCTTTTTATCCTGCCCTCTTCTTACAAATATTAAAAAATATTTACGGACACATCAACAGCTTATGCTACTGAGATCCACCTATGGAAGGAAAAATTGCAGAACGGAACCAAACTATGTAACAGAACCAAGGCAAGTAACTTTTACAATGAGCCACTGGCTAACTGATTGCTTTGGAGTTTAACTGCAAACAAAAATCCACAAGAAGTTGTTACTTTCAAGGAAAAATAAAAGACCAAATTAATCAGGAAAATGCTCAGTTTCGGTTTTGCCTCTCTATTCATCGAGACAAGAAAACTGCTCAGCACGAACTAAAGAACGAAGGGAATCGGAGGAAAGAAAGGTGTCTGTAAGAGAACTCGCTGTGTCAGCCGGACTGACTTTGGGAAGAGCCAAGATACTGCGGAAATGCACGTTACACAAACTCCTGAAAGGCAGAGGCAAAAAGGTAGAAATTCTACATGTGCGTTTAACAGTACCTGCGACTGAGCTCTGCGACACCGCACAGCGATGAACTATATTCTGCTAAACATCTCCAGAATCAGGGCGTTCAGGCCCCCAGCAAACATAAATCAGCAGCATATCTGAAAATTAACTTGGATTTCAATTAGATGTGCGCTGATTCATACCAGGAGATGTACTGTCCGTTAAAAATACACAGAAAACAAAACTCTCCTTTCTCTCCGAGCCATCTGCCTCCTACAAGACACAGAGCATTCTCATCCCTCACCGACTGCCTTGCAATAACAGCAGCCAGCGCGCAAAAGCACCGAGCTTCAGGGTATTTAGCCAGGATACCTGACCAAGGGCAATTTGGGAGTCCCACCTGAGAGAGCTTAAAGGTGCCTGACTTTCTGGAACTGCGGAGCACCGGAGCTGCTGGAAACTGTGCATCTTTAAGATATCACAAATTTGGCATCAGGAATTCCTCAACTCACTTTCGAAAGTGCTGGCCTTGGGCTTTAGTACTTCAGCATCAACGGCAGCATTCACATATATTGCCTGGGCCAAGATACTCGTAATTGCTTTGGAGCTCACTGCATATGCTGCACTAAGACAGTTTTCCCACCCATAACCCCAGATTTACAGTTAGTTGTATTTCAATGCACACACAAGAACTTTCATCTTTCCTCTACTCGAACCCTGTCTGTCCTTTTCTCCTTTCAGAGCTTCTCCAGCCAAATTTTAGCTGCAACTGGGCATCTGCATGAACTATTTAGTAGGTCCTTATATATACATATATATTTTGAGTGGTTGCATCTGGGAAAGGCATTAATATTTATTGCAGCATTAGAATAAAAATGACTTGGGGGGAGCAAAGAGGAGGGAAGGTTTAGCACTAAACGAAGCTGATTTAGGGGTAACAGGAGAATTGCAGGGAAAGCTTTATCAATTTTTTTAAATGAGAACCTTTAGCCAGTTTTTGGCCTTAACCTATACATCCATCAAAAAATAAAAAATAGAATTTAAAAAAATAAGCTCATTTTCACGTTTCTCGGCTGGCCTTTGCTCCCTCCTAAGGATGGCATTAGCTAGGAGTTCAGCAGTTAACTCTGGTTCCAGCCAAGCAGAGAGCGCACGGCCCACTCATCTCACAGATCACCATCTAAAGGCACTGGGGGAAACCTAAGTACTTTTGAGTGACTACCGCTCAAAATCCTGGCATTGCTATAGAAAACCTCACTAACTTAATGCATAGGCATAAAATTAATTAAGGTATCACTGTTGACTTATCCTTTTTTGTCCTATTGTCTCTCTCATACAGCCGAGCTTTCTAGCTACAGGCAGATACACTTGCAGAGGTCTCCAAAATGTCATCTTAACTGTAACTCCCTCTTTCAGGATTTAGAGGGAGCTATTTTAAAAGTTACTGCTCCTCCTACTGGGAGTTAGCATCACGCTGAGGAGTTAGGTTGATGAATCATTAAAGTGCCCCTTTTTCACTTCAGTACAAAGACAGCTGTGTTGTCTCAACTATTTTTCAGCAATACTATGAGCAATCCTATCTGACTTTGTGGGAAAGCAGACCGGGAGCGCTCGTACAATCCGTACTGCAGTCGGAGACGTGGCCGAACAAATTCCCCTGCAGAGAGCTGTCAATGGACAGTGGAGAAGGGGTAAGGGCAAAGCAGGTAAGGCCTTGCATCACACTCCAGCTCTTTTCAAAGCAATTACCGATCCACGCTCCCACCTTGTCCGTGTATGCCTATGTTATTAGGTTCTATACCTACCCGAGGCAACTTAAAAACGTGGCTAGAACTAGAAAGCATGTTCCACACCTTTGAGAATGTTTATCTTCTACCTCGGATGATTGAGAAGAACCTTAATCAAATCCTCTTGGAGTCAAAAAAGAAAAAAAAATCTTTCTTGTGACTTCAACAGGACTAGACAGAAGTCCTAAAGAGCAGTCCCGCAAGCAACAGCAGGTGTAGGCGTTCTCAAAAAAAAAAAAAATTCACATTTTTTTTAAAACCCTGCCACAAGACCTGGGACCGATTAGTCTCACTGTGTGGAACTGCAGAAATAGATAACATGCTTTGCGCTTTTATAGCGCCATTCTATGGGACTTAAACTTCAATTAATTCTGCCTCACAAAAGCCCTCTGCAGCAGGTGGTGTAACTCACCATTTTACAGGCAAAGGTGCCGGGGCCTGGAAACTGGGAGGGAATTGCTCCTCATCACACCTCAGGTCTGCCGCAGAGCTGGGACTGGGGCTCCCATCTCCCGACTCCTGGTTCTACATCTTAACTAACCTTCCTATCCACCTTTTGTGCCTTCTTAAAACACAGGTACAGAATCAAGAGATATAACATTGGTATTACCTTGTGAGAAGCCTCGGAATACACTTCAAAACTATCCCTTGTAAAGCAAATACTGAGATAAGCCTGTCTTATTTGGGTTACTGTAGAATTTGGATTCATGGCCTCAGCCATTTTTTGGTGTGAGAACATCCCTACCCATCTAGTATGGTTATGTTTATCTGCAAATAGAGAATATAAAGATATGGTGGCATTCTGCTTAAATAAAGTGCTTCCAAAAAGTCACAAAGAGAACAAAGAAAAAACTAGAAGCTGTTGTGATGAATATCTTTGCTCCAGTTAAACAACACTAGGATTAAATATACTAGGAACTGCAAAGCCATCGTTACAGTGAGGGCCTGACTCCATCAAAGCTAGGAAATTCTGAGATCAGGGTCTCCCGTCCTCCCCTCGACTCACCCATGTGTGTCTTGGCATTGCAAACTCTGAGATAAGTGTGACGAGTAACCCTACCCGATGCCACAACACGACAAAGTAGAAGGCTCTACTTGAAACGTCCTCCTTTCAAAGGGACTAGGTCAGATTTTGCGCATACATGTGAAGGTCGGTACTTAAAATCAATTAATTGCATTTATTTTATATCATCATCTTGATCTTAATGAATATCACACTAGAAGACTGCTTTATAATCTGAATGTTTATCTCTGGAGTGATTTCATTCTACTGTATCACTGTGTATTATTAGGGAGCTGATGGGAATATTTCCTCCTCGTTTCCAGCAGTTATGGTCAATGTGGGATCAGGCATCGCACGAAGGCATTCTAAATGAACGTACACCTTATACTGTGCGAGAAATGAGTGAGGTTATTACAATAATCCAGAGTATTTATATGATACTCCACAAACAGCAGCTAATTAATCTTCGCAAAACTCCTGTGCATAAAGTGTGAACCCAGTTTAACAAATGTGAAAGCCAACATATGTAGGTCAGAAGACTTTTCCGAGTTTGTCAGAGATTTACTGTGAGAGAAGGGAGCAGCAGCCAGATGATACAAGGTCCCAAGCCTAGGCCAGGAGAAGAGGAGTAGTTCATTTGTCACTTGTTTCTTGACAGAAAGACTCCAGTTACACCAAAAAACGCACATGAACGTTAGGGCCGCTACTCCTGCCCCCAACAACGTCCTCGTTTCCTGATGGGAAAGGTGAGAAACACTTCTCTACCCTCTTGCCTTAATTCAAAGTAATTTCTTCACGTACGTGACCGGCATTCCGGGCAGACTTTTCTCCAGCTCCACACGTCTGTGTGTGGGGGACAACCAGACTATGCAAAAGAATTCCTCAGCCTTGCGTGAGACACGAGATGGGCGTATGCAAACCTAAGGGAGATGGAGCAAGTGATCCTCCGAGGTCCCTTCCTCATAAATGTCTATGATGCTTATTTTTATGTTTCCACCTATACTTTCTGCCACATACAGCCCTTCACACTGCCATTACACCTTTCTCCTCATCTCACCTCTCCCCGATTATCTCTGTGTTTCCAGGCACTGATCCTGACCCCTTTCTACATGAACCTTTTCCAGTGCCCTACATTTCTTTTTCAGCTTTGAAATAGGTGCTTGCCAAGGTAAAGTCTGCTTCCGTAGAGGTCTAAAGAGTACGGTTCAGGAGTAACTGCAGTGATGTTAGCAGAACTGTAATGGCAAAAGTGAAGCTGGCTTCAAGATGTGAGGCTTTTGTGTATTTTTACTTTTATTATTAAATCAAGGTGGTTTGGATCAAAATCTATGGAACACAAAGAACCTTCAAACTGAGAAAAGCCTAGATCAGAAGTTTTCTGTTTAGGCCCATCTTTATTATTAAATTAATATTTAATCAATCAATAACAGCATGCTCATTCCAAGATGCTTGCAAACCCAAGCATAGGAAGATCAGATAAGTGTAATGAAGAGCAGGTGGAATTAGTGCTTTTATTTTAAAAATGGAGAAAAGCTCAAAAAGGACTTTAAAACGCCACAAGGCATTGTATCCCTCAAATAAATTGGAAACATCAGATAATTTTAAGTATCAAAACAATTCTGTTTTCCAAAGCTAACAGTCCAATGTCATTTAGCAGCATCTACTGTTTAACATCCTGCTTTCTTTCTCCCACACTTAGTCAATCACTCCAATTTAGATTTTAAGTTTAAACTTGAAAGTTCTGATGTTGGACCATAGCTTAGGGCCTCTTTTTCTGTGCCTGGTATTCAGACCTGAAATGCCACCCAGAAATACCATGGGAAAGGAGAAGACTATTACTAGGCAAGTGTTTGATTTGGGCAGCCTCTGGCCGCTTACAACACTGAGCTTAGAAAAGCTAACGCTAGAGACGGATGCGAAAACAGAACAGCAAAAGGTTAATGATGCAGCTAAGGTAGGCCACCCGATCAGACTACCTTAAAAGTCAACCTTAAAATTACAGGGTGGCAGTATCCATGTTAAGACTGCTTCTAATCATGATTTGTTCGACGTGCCACGAGGTCCTCATCACACTTGGGTAAGTAACACTCCATGCAAAGTATTGAAGACGCAGGATGAAAGTGCTGGTACCCTGTACTTCAGGCGGATCAAGAAAGATCATTGCACCTTGAGTCCACAGCAACGGCGGGGCTTGAATTCACGCCTTGACTCCCAGTCTCACGCCTTACCCACAGAACAATTCTTCCTCCAACATCCCAGGTCTCTGCAGCCTAGAACATCGTATTTCTCTCTGCCCTGTATCTAACGGTGCTTTTTTCAAGAGCTTGGTTTCCAAACTAATAGTAACTGAATGCAAACCTGCAGCGCGTCACCCAAACCCAGAACATGTCAGTAAACTTGATGTTTACATTCCATACATTTTCCACCTTCTGCACAATTTTGATCTCTAAAGCAGATTCTGTTCCACTCCTTCTGAGCAGCAGCAGGCACGCACATCCACAACTGCAATTCACACTCATTTCGTAAATGCTTATTCTTGTCTTGCGAAGTGATCCCGCTTTCAAGAAACAAGGGCTGGGGGAGAGTGCACTGCCAGTTATACAGACAGTCATTTCTCGGTGCTGAATGTAGTTATTTGGCATGGCCCCATTTGCTAGGAAAAAAGATCTCCAAGGAAAACCTCCTTGTTTGTGCACTCTGATGAAAACCTGACACCATTAATGAAAATAATAATTGAACTCTATGGGTTCGAATTGAAAATGAAACACAACACTAACAGCGTGTTTATAATTGCAATTGTTCTCCAAAAAGTCTTTGGAGGACTCTCTGCAATCTGAGCAGTTTCCCTTTTCCTTTGGGTTTTCCTCCTTCCTCCCACACCAAAACTTTCCAGTAACTTACAAGACAATGGCTAAAAGCTTATTTATACTGTAAGATCCATATTATTCATGCCATTTGGCACATGACCAAATGCCATAGCATAATCAAAAGTCAATAGGCAGGGAGGTAATAGAGTAGAGGATTGGGCTGACGGGCTGTTGAAAGGGACGTTCAGATAATATTCCCTGGTTTATTACAGTATCTATGGGCTCCAACTGTGCTAAGCATTGCACAGTCACGTTGTGAAATTGTTACTGGAGAACAGATACACAAAGGACAGGAGGAAAGGCAGGCTTCTATACACATTTCACTGACGGGGAAGTCAAGGCACCCAGAAATTGAGCGACTTACCCCATAGCACAGACCAAGTTGCTCTTCCAGCCCAGAACCACATACCATTCCTGCAAGTCCGTGTTTGTGATTTTACCAGTTCTTTTTAATAGTGACAAAAATTTCATAAAGCTCATTGCCTCAGAACGTAACACCCAGCAGGATTTTGAAAACACGGCCAAATTCTTCTTCATTACACTTATGTCAGCCTCAGCAGCACACACATGGTTCGGTGCTGGACTGCATCACACAGCCACAGGCCTGATGATGATGTGCAATACTAGCTAATCTACTCATTCTTCAGTATCATTTTGTCCTTATAGCTCTACGCAGGTGCAAATTTAACTCAAGTTCTACTTTGCAAACCCTACGGACCCCAGAAAAGACTTACGCAGGTGTTAAATGAGCACAGAATCTGATCCCCGCTCATTTTTTTTCTTTCCATACCCAGAGAAACCTACGACGCCTTTATGTTCTGACTCTTCTATCCTCTTACCCCATCCCTCTCAAAAAAATCTGTCGATTGAGCCATGCTAGGCTGAACAGTGAGCACCAATTACACCAATAGCCTTTTTGCTGCTGATGGGTCTGCTGGTTTTTACTATTTCTGCCAGATGGCAGAGGCCAGCACATAAAAACTCTCTACCCTGCAGTTAATGCAGAACTTGGTAATAACTTTCCATTGACTCCAAGGGATCAGAAAGTTGCACTGATGTGAATGTTAGAGACGGAACCAAGGTTAGGCACCTATTTTACACCTGCCAGAGCAGATATCACTCAGCTGAAAGCTCTTGTTTATGAAGGCAAGAGTACTGCCTGTCCCTAAGCTGGGTTTTGTATAGAATAAACGTGCGGTCATTTGCTAAAGAGGCAAATTTACACCCCGGCTACTTGGGTCCCTACGTATTTTGCCCCCTCCCTTTCTATTCAGTCGGTAGATCTGCACCTATTGTACTTCTGGGTCTAGTCGCAGATGACCTTGAATCTGAACATTGGTGTAACATTATATTCCTATGACAGATTTATAGATTGGCAGATAGGGGTGCATTCAGCGCATTCCTTCCCTAAGACAGGACAGCATCCAATGTTTGTTAGCATCATTAAACTAAAACTGACTTTTCACCTGCTCCCATACCATATGCAGCTGCAAATTTTTAAATTAAACTATGAAGCCATGCATAAATTTACATATATTACAGACTAGCCTCTCCATTTAACATGCAAATGTACTCCAATGTTTCAGAACACCTTCTGTCGCTAATTAATTTGCTGAATTATAATTAGACTAATCCTGCATAATTAATAAGCACAGATTTTTTTTTAATTTCTAAGCAGCTTGATGAGATCATTCACTTCCTTCTATAAACTGCTAAGTAACTGTTAAAAAAAATCTGGAAAGAACATATGTGAAAAGGTATGTTTGATGTCGCATACAAATTTAAACTAGCGGGCAAGCTTCAAGAAAGTCAAGATTAATCTAAGTATATGGTAGAAGCAAAGAGACCGTCGGCACGCTGTTTTCCGGGGCAAGGACCAAGATTTTCTGTGTCTGTTTTATTCCTTTTGCTTTTACCCATCGGACCTTCCAAGATCATAGACCGAGACAGAAAAGGATTACAGAACCGCATGTAGTATTAGGAGATGTTACGATATTAACACACCGTTGTATATCAAAACACTCTCCCCGTACATGCTGTGTGTGGGTAAGCTCCTTTGATGGTATTTGGAATTGTTTTCATTTCGGCTGCCAAAACCAACGGAGATCGTTCTAGTGAAACAATTAAGTCCTATTAGCACTGGATTCATTCTCTAATGATTAAAATGAAGGGTCTTGCTTTAATGTTGAAGAGCTTGGATTCAGACAAATATGCATGCCAATACATTTTTTAAAATGTGCAGTGTTGCAGGCTATCTACTAAGGAGTCTGCTCCTGGTGCACAAAGCAACCCTCGTGCATAAAACAGCCAAGTCGTAAGATCTCATCCAGCAATTTAATCGTGCAGAGAAAGAGGGAAAGAGCATCCAAAATATCACAGGATATTTTGCAAAGAAGAATGCAAGCAATAATATCAGTGTGTTCTATTTATAAACATATACACACATCGTCTGTAATCTCGTTTGCTAATTACTGTATCTGTTTATATACTTTTGGATATATATTTCAGCTCTATTGCTAACATCCTTGTTTAGTCTTCTATCTTTCTCAAACGCAGTGCTCGCCAACATCGCCAGGAGTTTGCTTCAATTGTGAGTAAGCACGATCTGAAACAAGACCTCCTGGTTCAACCCAAACAAAGGAAGCAAGAAGGAAAAAATTAATTCCTATACTAGGAGACCGCTGAACCACTTAAAGCCTTCAAGAGTGACTGTCTACTACAAACAATATACATAAAACACTTATCAGGCATCTTAATGCCTGAAGTCTCTGGTTTTTTATTAATACGAACAAGTATCCTTCTTCAGATAAATCTATCTTTTAAACTGACTTGGGCTGTCCATATCCACGCATAAACAGAAAATGTAAAAGGGACTCGGCTCACACAGCACAAGTTCTTGGCACCGTGTGCCAACCAAGACAATTTCTAGTATTTCCTACTGGACGCTCAATGGGAATTTACTTTTTTAGAAAAACAAAAAGCAAAACCAACAACTTTTTTGCCCAAGGGAGATTGGAAATTATCTTGCTGTGCTTTAACTCATTGTAGACCTCCCCAGAAAAGATAAGTGTTTGTGAATGGCACCTGTTTAACAGAAGAAACACCATCTCAAAATTAAAAGCATAGAAGAATTGCACGCTTGGAATCCCAGCCACTCACGAAGCACAGCAATACCATGACACCTATTTGTTGTGGCAGGCTACCATGGGACTAAAGGACTCCAAACACGGAATAGCTTCTCTAACAATTCTATGTTATATACCTATAGACAGCCCCAGTATACTTTAGTTTCCTAACAGCCACTGAACACATCACCAGATGACAAGGAAAGCTAAAGAGGAATGAAATGAGTAATATAAACAGAAAACATCTTTCTGTCTCATACATCTCAATTTCTTATCTTCCCATCAGTGCACTTCCAGCTCAGCAGACAGAATCTAAGATGCAATGAGTTAAAAAAAAAAAAAAAAAAAAAAAAAA
>VZSC01010119.1:308187-391890 GCA_013398225.1 Steatornis caripensis | reverse complement strand
GGGGGGGGGGGGGGGGGGGGGGGGGAATCTTTCTTTGGGGAATTTAAATAGACCCCGTGCAATTTTAAGGAACATAAGTTTCATGTATATTTGTCTTACGTCTGCAATGAAAAAAAGGAAAAAGCGGTAAATAGTATTATGCTCCCATTTGACTCCACTCAGGAGCAAACTGATCTTTCTCCGTTTGTGGGGTAGATGCACATTGTCACAATAAACCACTGTATATTATGTTTATATATGTCCTTCAGGCATGTCACAACAGTTTGGCATTCTGAGTTGCTCTACCACTGTGTACATTAAATAGTCATGTAGTTACATTAAACAGTGGGGAGTTCACACTTCACAACCACTCAGTGTTTTAAAACAGATGTGGGCTGTCTGCTGTCAGACTGTAATAGAAAGACTTAGGAGGATCTTGGTGGGAATTTAATCTCCAGATGATTGAGCGCTCCCCAGTCTCTTTCCACCAGAGCTCCCCTCTTCCTGGAACCCCAATTCTGAAGGAGGAGGAGGATGTAAATAAATAAATAACGGGGACCTACAACTTTGGTACCACCGGGAGCAGAGCCGGGAGGGGAGGGGAGGGGGGCGAGGGGGCCATTCGGAATTCGGAGTACTTTGTGGCTCAGAATATTTTTGAGTGGGGTGGGCTAGAAAGAGTACCCAGGGATTTACTGACAGGAGAATTTTTGACAGTTGATGGACAGATGAATTCCGTCATGGAAGCGTTAGTCGAAAGCGGCAAGGCCAGATGGAAACTCACAGCTTGTCTTTAATATTAATTTTCTCCCCCCCTCCCCCCTTTTTTTTTCTTTTGCAGGAGATCAGAATTCCCTAATTCCCTAAAATGTTTCAATGCATCTCGAGGTATTATTTTTCCAATGCCTTTACCCACCTACTCTTAATAAGAAGTGCTCCTTTGTGTTAATGTTATTTTTTTCTCTTTCCTCTCCGCTTATTCCCCTGCCCCTCCAAGAGTCAAAAGAAATCAAGGAGAAAGAAAAAAATAAATAAATCAGTATAGCTACACATCTGTTAAAAAGTCTGCCTGGGTTAAAATACACATAGATGAGTAATACCTTAACCTTGTACATTATTTTAAAGGCACAGACGAATCTGGTACACTTAGTGAGATTCAGCTGGAAAGAAAGAGAATCAAATAAACACCTGAAAGAAAGGAACAATCACGAAGGAAGTCCTAATGACATCATCTATTTTTTAATACAGGAAAAAAAGCCACAGAAGTCGGAGTGCAACTGTACATCACCTTCCAGAGGAGATATTTCAGCAGCTGCGCAGAGAGGTCTCTTTCAATTAAAACAATTTGATACGACAGAGAATCAAGTATCAGCCAACAAAAGTCACACATTTCTAGATTTTTCTTCCATATTGTTCACAAGCTTGACTGTCAGAACATCTCTCTCAAAATCAAAATTCACTCCTAACATCCCACAGTGGCACTTCAAAAAAAAAAAAAAAAGGATCTTTTAACAGCTTCATTTCCCGCATATATATTTGTGAAACCGATTTAAATAGACAACGATGGTTATGCTGAAAAAAATTATGCCACCATCCTCGTTTTCAAAAATCCTATATTCAGTTGGGAATAAACCATATGGTTCTATCATAATTTAGCACGTAGGATCCTATGGATATTTACTCAGTAGCATTCCAAGAGGGAAGCAATAAATATTTTTTCCAGCTACTAGTGAATTAAATCACATAGATACAAAACCAAAAGATAGTATACGGAAGTGTCAAAAGACTTGTAGAAAGGATCATCTTCTCCAGAAAACTCACCGGACTAATCTTAAATGTTCCTAACAAAAGGGCACTCGTGCTAGCTTTGCAGTCTCAGCGAGCAAGTTCAGAGGTGGTCTCTGGTAACAGCATTGCTCCAATCCAGCTGCATATTAACAGGCTTGAAGATCATCGTTTCATATTGAAATTAGAACATATGCACATCTTGTGTATTTGGTTTTTTCCCAATCTTGGTCATATGCAAACATTTGCAACGTAAGATGATTGGCGTGCACCATGATGCCCTTTTGTAATTGCAGTAATTAAGCATTTGTCCTGCTAAAAAAACTGCTAAAATCAGGGGTGTATGATGGAACTGTAGTTTCGGGGAAGAGCAAAATACCACTTGACTGCTGCAGGCACACTCATTTCCAGAGATCTGTTTGAAGCACTGCTTGAACAGAAGTAATTGTTTGCACAGAACTTCAACTTCAGCAGAGGTTCCCTGTGACCGGAATTGCAATTTGCACATTACAATCCAAAATTTGGGAAACGTGCAAGGATCACGCACAGATGATGCAAGAAACAATTATTCAAATTTAATGTAAGCACCATGCCTAGTTAAAGCATTCTTGCACATATGACCCATGATTGTTTCATCATGCCCGCGATATCTTTGCATTTCTGCTGGACTGAGCGCCCTCCTCCAACAGCAGTTACGTTTACTCGCTGCTTCACTCCAGCGTGGCTCTGCCCACCCTGACAACAGACTCCAAATCAGAGAGCTGCAAACCTTCACAAACTTATGCTGTGAATTTACGGGAACAAAACAAGCTAGAAAAGAAAACACAACAATCTAAACTGGATCTGAACCAAGGAGTAGCTCAGACTGTAATATCACATCCCAACGCCCATGACTGTGAATCTGGAAATGAATCCAAACCTTGTGGCTCAGACACATCCTTATTCACAGCTGCAGTTTTCACATAGTTTCGACACAAAAACAGCAACATTAGCCACCCACGCAGGTCAGGAAGTCCTCTCAACCTTATTAGCAAATGTGGTCCTATTTTGGAGTCTGGAAATGTACCATCTTCCTTCTCCAGTCATCACCCTATCAATCTCCCCAGCTTATACAAAGTTGAACACTCAAAAGATTTGTTGCATGTACCTTAATGCAAAGGCTGTGAATTTTGACCTTCCTCCATTGTTAATACAATACAACTGCCAGGAACCTTAATGAGCAATGAGTCCCCCTGCTTACAACGTTTTTCCTGTGGGCAACGACCTCACAGATATATTTAAATCAGTAAACTGGGATATCCCCAGAAGCAAGGTACCCGCCAAACCAATGAACAATCCGCAGTTAAACGGGAATCACATCACATACTGTCCTTCAACAAGAGACATCTCAGACTGACAACTGTCCAAACTAAATCAGTTCACTGTCAGCACGCATGCGAAGGTCCGCCCTTGTAAGACTGAGCCCAAGTTTGTCACAGTCAGAATTGCACATGTCTTGGATAACAGAGCAAGGATCTCAGCTGTGGAAACATTTCTGATTCTGGTCAATGATATAACCTTTCACTCGCTGATCTAGATACCATTCAGCATTAAGAGATCATGCTAAACTAAAAGGCTGCTGCTGGAAAAACCACTGCTTCTTTGTCAGCAAAGGATTTTTTAATCGTAAAATGGGTGATTAAGAAAAGGTGTCTGACCCCTCTTCAGCAAGGGCGACAGTCTGTGAAAAAGAGAACGCATCAGGAATTATTCCCCTGGAGCACGGCCATCAGACGGGTAACCTAACCAAACCTGCATCACCCCTGGCGCAGTGGGCATAACGAGGCAGAACAGAATCGTCAAAAGCCCTGGGAGATGGCCAAGAGGGGGATTCCCAGAAGAGGTGCGGCAAAGAATCTTCCCCTAAAAAGGCCATCTGATCACACAAGGATCAGCAACCAAGTCAGCACTTTGTTCGGATTTCAGCTTAAACCACTGGGTAAGCCACACAGACATTGACAGCTTCATGGAGTCTGTACGTAGCTAAACCTCTCATCCCGTGAAACACGGCGATAACTCTTTGCATAGCAAAGGCAAAATAAGCAGAACACAACCAGCACGCACAGGTACTGCGTACACAGGCTCTGAGGCAAAACCCTCACAGCTGCACAAGTTTTCACGGACAGCAGGCACACACCACCTCGCATTTCAGGGGAAGGGACCCAGTCATGTTGCGCTGCCATTTTGAATTCTTTCTGTGGGTGCAAAGGACGGCGCATTAAATTGCTGTGCTGCATCACAGAGATGGCTGCATTTCAGTACCGCTATTCATACAGGAATTGAAAGATGACTTTGCAACTAAAAGACGTTACATGCAGCAGCAAACATCACTGACGTACACCTCTTTCCTTGAAGGATCCCAATTTGGTTTTAGATTTCAATGATTTGAAGTTTAAGTCAACCCTCCTTATAAAAAGGTACGAAAATAATTGACTTGCATGGAAGAAAAAGAAAAATCCCTATTATCTTTTTCAGAGACAACACTTAATCTGAACTTGCAGATCTCAGGCTTTAAGGAACAGTAAAAGAATCTGGACAGAGAGCTAGTCACAGACAGGAGGAGGACAAACAAAATCCCAAACAGTTAACACTCGTCCTCACGTTATATAAATTCCAAAGCAACACATCCAAACCAGTACAAGTCTTCTGCATTTAATCCTTCAAGAGCAAAAGGTATGCGGCTGCACGTCCCTCGTTCCATCACCGGTCACCACCACGCTGCGGTGGCTACACCCTGGCTGAAGCTCTTTCCCAGGCACGTGACTGAGCTTAGCCCCAGGCTAGTCCTTGCCTTCCTGATCCCAAGAGCTTCCCATGGGCAACGTGAGACAGTCGGAACTCTCCAAACGGCAAAACATGGCCAGCACCAAGGACCAAGAAACAGCCCAGTCCTCATCTTACACCAGTGTTTCCTCTCACCTTCCTCCTTCACCACAGCTTGGTGCCGCAGCTTCCTCAGCCGCTGCCCACCCTCTGAAGTTCTCCCTTCGCACACTGCAGCATGAATCAGAACGTAGATTTTTTTTTCCCAAGCCTATTCTGCTTTCAAAGACTATTTCTGTTTTGATTTATTTTATTTTTAAATAAATTGCTGCTTCTCTTTATTCTCAATCCACTTTCTTTGACCTGTATTCAGGCGCTCTATACAGGGTGAGGACATTGCAGGCAGTAATTGAAAGGCAGTCCTCTGCCCAGCACTAACGTTGGTATTCATCAGGCGATTTTTTGGTGGAGGTGGGAAGGGTTCGGTGCTCTCCTGAGGATTTATTTTGCCCTCACATTAACACCACGTGACAGCTCTTGCATGCACGATTGCTGTCCCCCACCCTAGAGCTGGCTGCATTTCAGCGGGCTTGTGTCTCTCTTGCAAAACACTTTTGGGATGACGCGTGCCAAATACTATAAGCTATGCATTATTATTAGACGTGGTTATATATTATTTGCAACAGGAATGTGACTTCAGATGCAGTCTTTCAAAGCATTTGATAAACAGCCACTAAATATCGACCCTCTACACCCCTGCAAGGTAAGCAAGAACGTTTTCCCCCAGACCCTGTTGTGGTTGTTACTGGAATGCAGAATTGCACTGATTTTCTTCTCCATTTTGTTGGTTACCTTACAGAAAACCAGGTCACTCCAGTCCTGCTCTCTGCCACCACCTTGGTAGTAAGGAAAAGGTCCTGAGAAACACTAAGAGCACAAAACTCCTCCAGGACATCCTTGACCACTGAAGTCAAGGTCACCGCTCACTGCTGCACCGAGCAAGCAGGGGAAAAAAAAAAAGCGGCAATGCATAAGCTGATGCAAGCAAACACAAGGTGATTGACCATCACCAAATTACTGACAGAAGCATCATTAGAAACAGATATTTACTTGAGGAAGATTTACTCGAGGAAGGAGGGAGTAGGAACAACAAGAAAGCAATTGACTTTGAATCACAAAAAACCCAATTGTACTGGAACACACTCTGCTTTTGCTTTCAGGCCCTATAGCATTATCTTCTTTTTTTATATATAACCATAAAGTGATATTTTAATGTATCTACCTGCAAAACCTTGATGAAAATGTGCTTTTTGTAACGGTGATATTTACAGTGCAGTCAGTCAGCTATCTATTCAAAGCTTCAGTTTGTCCACTAAATCCTGCCCTAGTCAAGAGCAGATCAGCAACGATTGTTTAGACTTCTCATCAGCTAACTTGCCTTTTTCTGTAACTGTAAATCAAAAAATCTAGTCCTGTTTTCCACCTGTTTATGTTCTGCTTTGATGGGCTTTTTTTTAAAAATGATATTCTTATACAGCAAGATCATCTCATCAACTCCAGTCTCAGGGTTTGAGGGGGTTTAAGCATTTATTTTACATCATCTGACATCTCTGCCTTGCGTTTACATAGGGTTTGTCATTCATAATCCGGCTTTCTCCTACATTACTTTCATCTCATCCAAAGTTTTAATTCAGGATGTAGGACCAGACCCATTCTCCAACTCCTTAAACTCTCAGGCCTGGGTCATTGATAAATACTAGTTGGCCATAACGTCCTTTCCAACTCCTGGGACAGGACGATCCTGAACAACCAAAACTCTTAACACAAGTCAGTGGTGGAAGACCCCGATTCCCATGTTATTAATGCAGAAAATTATGCATAGAAAGGCACTGACCAAGTTAGCGCTGTCGAAGTGCTGTAACAAGAACTTCTCCCTTTTGGTCTTGCTTCGACTTCTAACTTTGCACAAGCCAGCGATCAATCTCTTGGATGACAACGCTCCCAGGTATTTGGGACAGTTCAGATCAAAATCTCAAGCTCTTTCTCGCTGTGGTTTTTTTTTCGTAATGGAAGTAAATAAACAAATTACGTCTAACAATCGTATAAACACTCCTTAGCTACAATAACGAGGTTGTAGAAAGGAGTGGGGGGAGAGCAAAGAAGAGAATCTTGAGAGTTCACATGAGAAAGGGGCAATAAGAGGCTAGCTTCAAAATCTGAAGTCCTGTGCCAAATGCATTACAAAGAAGCCACAGATGCACGCATTACAGAGCGCTGAAATCCAGAGTACGATAAGCCAGATGTCTGGGCATGCAGGAAGTGCTAAGGAACTAACATTACCCACAGTTACGGCTAACCATCTGCAGTTCCTAGGTATACAAAGATGCTTACTGTTAAATATCAACAGGTTGTACTGGCCAGCCTGTGACAGAAGATTCCACATGCAAACTTCTGATCTGTCAGAAAACCCCCATTCCTACCTCCTGCTCCAATCATCTCTGCGTCCAGCGTGGACAGGGCAGCAAAGTTTCACAAAACCCCTTAGCCACAGAGGCACACCTTATTTGTCTACACGTAAACAGTTCACAGGTAAGACGCAACAGGACGATCTTCAAAAACACCCAGCATCCCGCTTGCTTTTTGCAGTGTTTGTTGCTGCACGCCCTGCAGGTTTCGTAAAGCCACTGTGCTGCAGTGATGCATTCACAGTCCTGCCATGCAGGCTGACAGCCTCCAAGATGCGTGATGCCAGCAGAACTCCCACTCACTGAGGACCCCCTGACTCTGAGGTGCATGTTATACCTTTCTAAAGAAGGCAGGCAAGATTTATGCCACTGCCACTTCCCCCAGTGACGATGGGATGCCTGTGTAAGGCAACAAACAATGGAGAAGGGACTGGGGAAGCCCCGTGTTTGTGAAACCATCTGCATCCCCAGCGCAGGGTGAAAGACAAGAGTCGGGAGGAATGTCAGAATGTGATGCAGTTCGTCATCTTGCACCACCACAGTATTTGTAAGTTTGCCTGCTGTTCTCTTTTAAAAACCCAAACCAAACCCAACCCAAACTCAAAAATAAAGATGACTCTACTCACTTCCCAGGCTACCTGGTCAGAGGCTGCGCCGTTATGTTTCCTGCTCTAGCAAAAGGAGCTAAGCATTGCTGCAGAGCTCTCCTTTACACTGCCCTCTCAGTAAGGGAAGAAGGTGAAGAGTCCAGGCCTCCAACGTGGTGGTAGTGCTGTCCATATGCGTATCTCACCACCATGCATCTGTTCGGCATTTACAGCGGGTTTGCACTGGTAGTTTTACAGCTGTTTAGGCATGTAAGTAGCATCTATACTTAAAAGACTCCATAAAGGGAAGGGTGGGGGCAGAGGGAAGAGACATGAAGCAGAAATGGAGAAATAGAAAAAGGAAGGCGGCCAGATGCTGCTTTAAAAGCAGAGCTAACAATCCTTTTAATGACCAGTATTTGTGTCCCTTAAAAATGCATTCGATCTTGCAGGTTTATTTCCTTATTTGTTAACATCATCCAGGAACTGACACAGGAAAGGGCAAGTGTTCTCAGCGAGTATTTAGGCTACTTCACAATGATTTCACAAAGGAGTTTAAGAGTTCAGCTGTGAAATCCTTAGCACTGACATCCACTTTTGCCTGTATTAGTGCAGCACCTTTCTCAGTTGGCCATGACTCGAGCTCTTCAGAGCCACTCAAGTACCAGTGATGGGTATTCAGCTCCCACAAGAGCCAGGCATGACCTGTGTGTGTCATTCTCTTAGGAAACCCTTCAAAATGTGAGAGTAAGGGCAGAGAATATGTGGTATTTCACAGTACTGGCCATATGAAAAGGAATCTGATTAATATAACTTCCCATTCTAAATTCAGGGAATTAACAGTGTAATATTTTGCAGTACACAGCCTTCAGTTAAAATTATTACATGCAAGAATGTTTACGAGAGATTTTCGAATGTGCTAACACTAGGAAGTTTGTTGTAGATAATCAGAGACTGATCCTGCAAACTTAAATTAGGCAGCATTTCCAAGGAGGGCAGTCAGAATAGCAGCTGAAATGCTAGATCTGTGCGTCTAGATCCTGGAGATGTGCCAAGGGCCTTCAAATGTGCACATGAGTTAGGCATACAAAAGTCACTGGGTACCACCATGGTAAATTCCATAACATCCATTCATTGAGTATCAAAACTATCTAAATGTTAAGGGTTGTGAAGGGGTTGTTACTGCAGGATGGAGAAGCCTTCCCCACCTGCCAGTTCTTGGGTTTAGACTTCTCTAGGGTTTGAGAATGATGGTTCTGGCAGAGCAGAATGGCAAAATTCATAATAGATAAAATTATAAGACAAATACTTGGATTAATTTTTTAAACAATACCCTGAAATATAAAGGAAATGTCGTGCAACCACCACTCAGTGTTAAGAGCAAAACAACAGCTGTGACAAAGCCCTGCAAATTCCTTCTAGAGCTCAAAGGACAATAAAGACTATCTGGAGTCAAGGCTTTTTATACTTCAGCAAAATATTAAATGATGCTTAGACACCAAAATATCCCTTATTTTCTGTCTTAATGGAAAAAAAAATCCAGACTCAGATGGCCAAGTCCTAAACTGCAGCAATTAGAAATAAAATAGCAAACAAACCTGCAACGATTTAGTTAATAGATAATTTTTCATTTTGTGTAAGTAATAGGAATGTTTGATTTATTATTGTTGCTTTAGATTGCTTAAGGTCTTATTTCCTTCAAAAATGGCCTGCTTAATTACCATGATTACATGAGATCTAAGCTCTCCTGAAGTCTCAGCTAAAAATATCTAGTAGAATAGTTCTCACTAACTCGTATCGCAAAGCATAAAGGTCTAGTAAAGAGCTCAGAGGCAATCACATCGTCCATACTTCGGCTTCAGTTCACCTGAACCAAGCTTCTGAGTCTAACAGTAGGTGCCACAGTTTTTCTTAGTATCATTAGCACAATCTAGCCACAGATATTGAACTGTCTGTCCAAAAAATCTAGGAAGGCTGGACTGATTTCACTAACACCAATAAAATACCAGATATACCCAGGTTTTTTAAATCAGAGAATTGTCTAGCAGTTATATAAGAACACAGATAGCCAGAGAGCACAAGGATTGGCACACCAAATCAAGTCTCTATATTCCATATTCTAAAGTGGTCGGTTCCAAATGTCTCCAGAAGGAAGCACAAAGACAGACAACTATTGCAAAATCTGCTCAAAGAGAATTTCTGCTTTTTCTGAAAGCTATTAGCAGTCAGTTTGGCCAGTAAAGCACATTTCTTTCCCTTAAAAACTACGTGTCTAACATAGCACTGACTAGCCCCACCATCCACATCAGTGCCACAGTGCCATAACAGAAAGTTGCCAGCTTTTATCATCGCATTGAGCCATTTAACCCCGTACCTGGCCTCTGACCTGAGCCAGCATCAGGCACCGTTACAGCCAGATGCAAGAAAATCAGCAGCAGTTAGTCACAAGACATCGTAAAGCCATATAGAAGTTAGCTTTAGCCCCAAAATGGGAGCTTTAATGTCTCTTCATAGCTTTTCTTTTAATAATAGGTGTAACACTGATGAATTGCATCTAGAAGGTTGTTGGTGGAAAAGCTAGGGGGAAGGAAGAGAACTAAATCCATATAAGCATCTCTCTTATTAAATCCCTGTTTCGTCCATTAGCTCTCTGTCATCTGTCAAGACGGTTGTTCAACGTCTTCACGTCTTGTTTTCCTCATCTGTGTTGCAAGCGTCACAATAACACATGAAGTTCTGTTTGTGAGCTTTAAACCGAACATAAAAGTCAAATAACAAGTCCTTTGCAGGCAAAAAGGGTCCCCCACTTCCACACGTGTGAACGCGCGAGCATGTTTCTTCGCAACCGCCTTGGGTTAGGTCCTAGTGTAGTGAAACAATTTTCCTGGACATGCTCTTTAAAAAGTCGAGAGGGCACAGTACAGATTAAGTTACAAGACGAGGGTCTAACACCATGAATTCATAAACCACAGTACAATTTGGTCAAACGCGACTCAAAGACTGCCATTCCTTGTTGCTGCTGTTTTCAGAGAGCTATGGTCTTGTGCAGCACTGCACTTCATTTATTAGTATCAACTGCAAAGCAGACACAAAATGCTAACTTTCCTACTTAGTAAATGACACACAAGACGGGTCAATAGAGAATCAGACCTTTCAGAAACCTACCATGACATTTACAACATACGCATTAAAATACGTAAGTTAAAGACACAAGATATCAATTAAAAGTAACTAAGCCTGTAGGATCTCCAGACTGAATGCAGTTACGCTGCTAGGAGGACACTGCTTAATCCCTGCACTGTTTAGTCCCTAAGCTACAGCTCTATAAGCACAACACTGAAGGAGCGTGGTTCAGTAGATGAAGTCCTAGCCTAGATTTAGAAGGCCCAGATACTACTCTGAGCCCTGCTACAGGCTACGTGATTATTTGGCAAGTCACTGAGACCGTATTTCTTATTTTATGTGCTCAAATCAATAGGAGACAAATGGCTAAATGCCTTCAGAGCTCGCAGCATTTGGGTTTCCCAAGCGTACAGCAGTACAACAGGAGTGACAGGACTTCCCTCTGTCACTGGGGCAATGCGAAGCCAGACACATAGGGAAGTACTCAGGAGCAACTGTAACGTGGGCCATAAAAGGACTTCAGGGAAAGAATACAATAGCATTACTCACCAGATGAGCTGCTGAAACTGAAACAAAACTGTAATTAGCCTGCCCAACTGCAGGGAGTAATGGGTTCATATTCACAACAGTTTAAGCAAATAAGCCTACTTCATAATCATGAAGAACATACCCACTGCCAGTTGCCACGATGTGGGCTTATTTCAATAATACATGATAAATTTTGATTGTGCAACCATATGCCTAGACTTAGGCAAAAATAGTCCACTGTAGAGAGGCAAAAAGGAGTAAAAACAATTGAGAAAATGATAATAATGAGAAAAACCTGTAAACAGGACTTTTACATTCTAACCTTTTCATAAGGAGTCCAGACGCATAAACCCTGTAGAGTCCCTGAAATGACATCACCTCCTCTTCCTGAAGAGATACTGTCAGATGATAAATGAGGAAATCCCTAACCCCACCTCACACCTAGATGCTGAATACTGCATGACCCAAAAGAACGTGGGGCCAAAACACACGAGGAGCAAGAACAAGTTATACGCAAAAATATGCTCCCTGTAGAACGCAACAATCTGAACTGAGCCTGGACCTGTTGCTCCCTACAGACTCACAGAGAAAAATTGTTTCAAAAAAACATTAAATGTGAATGCACCTACTTTCAGCATTATTTCCCCTCAATTTTTTCTTTTTTTTTTTTCTTTTCTTTATTCCTCTCTCCCCCGTCAGCCCCCCCTTCCCACTTTCTACATCTGTACTTTATTCAATGAACACATCTGCATTCTTTCTTTCTGTTTTTGGCCAGAAACTCTATCCAACCTTTATCACTGACACCTCTCTGCAGTTTCAAATTCCAACCTTGTGCCAAATCCCCATTTCCTGCTGCTTAATTTCCATTCATTTACTCTTGTTTTTGCTTCTTCTGCCATTCCCAGCATGGACCAGCTCCAACCCAGCTTCTTCTAATTTTTTAAGGAAGGCTCCCTATTGAGTGCTATTGGAACTTGATCCTCTGCTCCAAGCCAATGGCTGGCTATTGTTTATATTACCTAACAACAGTTGCCAATATTACTGCTTTTTTCCTTTTCTTTATTTCACTCTTTAAGTGTATATCCTAAGACCCAGGAGAACTCCTCTCCACATATGGTGACCCATTAGGTCTGGTTTTATTATTACTTCTGCAGAATCTGAAGTAGCCTCTTTATATATATATAAAAAAAGGTTTTTAAAAAAACGAGAAGAAAGTCTGTGGTGTCTTGTTTACACAGGTCTGTTGATCTGGCTCTAATCCTACCTGTGGAATAAACTGGTATTAGGATTGTGGTCTTTAAAGAAAAACCATCCTCTTAGTGGTTCAATAAAAGATACGTTTCTTGCAGGTGAAACCCAAAAGCTGAGCTGCAGCAGAACTTAAGTCCTCACTGTAACTGTCAAGAGTGCAGGAACTTTCCAAGTTCTAAATTACACAAAACTATTCTGGTGGGTTTGCAAAATGTCTCTCCCCTTTTCACACATAAAGGAAATAATTTAAACAAACAGGAACCAGTCTCGGTGCTCCCATTCACCCTAAGCAGACGTCTCTACCAACAGATGATCAGAGGATCAGGTAAAGGACTAAGACACTAAGGCAAAAGCAGCCCTAAACAAACACCAGGGTTACACGTGAAACCTCAAGTTGCAAACTGAAAGGGCTGCAATTTCACGACTACCGGGTTTGGTGCCTTTCTTCCACGCTTGTTGGCTCTTCTTCTAGATCAGCTTCTCCTTAAATCCTCCTTCCTCTAGCTCTGCTTATCCAGCAATCCCTATACATTTTCTTGGACTCCCACTTTGAAGTAGCCTGTCTCATCTGCTGGAAAAGCTCTCAGACTTCTCCAGCCCTCCCCAATCATTCGTTTCCACTCTTGTAGGAACTGACCACTCCACGAACATTTTTATTCAAGGATTTTTTAAACTTAAAGAAATATTCCTGGCATCACTGGTTGTAGCACCCAATGCCTTCCTCCCCTCTCCAAAATAACTCCTGCAAACAATCAGTAATAGTAGCAACGAGAACTTCTGCTCTTTCCCCTCTGGTGTAATTCACAGCTTCAACTTCTCTCTTCTTGCAGCTTTCAGCACCTTCACCCTTCTTAGATCTGGGCCTTTCCCCTTTAACCTAAGGACTGTAGATCTGAGATTTGGTGCCAGCTAACAATTATTACTCAAATCTCCCTGCTTCATTTCTGACACAAGAGGATCCAACTCTGAGGACTCAGGGGGATACCATTGCATTACACTTTGTTGGGCACTGACTGGGATTTGAATCTGGCAAAACTAGATCCCACTGTCTCCCTTAAATTTCTCACTTGGCCTCACTGTGAAAAAATAAGATAACTCAAGCAAAAACTGTGTTAAAAACGTCCATACACAGATGAAATTTTCAGGCGCACAGAGTGCAAGGGGAGCTGCAATGTGCTCCAATGCATTCTCCTATCCCTAGCTTGCGCAGCACTGGTGTGACATCTCGGATTTTGAACGGGAGTTTGCCTCCTTGTAAGGTTTTATGACACAGATGTGTTGCACACTTTGCTGAGCTACATTTTCTTTTTATTTATTTACTCTATTCCAAGTAATAACAGTAAATTTTAAAAGCAACATGCTTCTTCACAGTTTTGGTCCTGTTTCCACGTTTGCTAGCAGCATTGTAGGCTAACGTACTGCATCTCACAGCTTTCTCACATGCTCTACCCAAAGGCAACAATCGTCTGGCCAAATCCACCTGCCAGAGTCAAGATCTAATTATGAGGAAAACAAAGTGCAGTTTCAACTTCTAGACGGGGAGCAACACAGCCTAGTAGGTAAGGGCTGAGGTTAAGATTCAGAAAAACTGTTTTCTAGACGTAGCTCTGAACAAGACAGTCAAACAGAGTATCAAGGGCAATGTGCCTTTGATGAAATCAGAGTAATGCCACAGGACTGTTTCCAGCTCTTCCGCTGGTCTGTCCTGCAATCCTGCCACTTCCTCTTCCAGGTCAATAGGTGTTTGCCTCTATTTGGACTGGCAGCTCATCACAGCAAGTACTGTCTTTTTCTAAATTCCTAAAACCCACGATTCTTCATCCTTATTGCTGTGTAAAAGGCACTACAACTTAGTGCTTCGAACTCTACATTCCAGACAAACTCAGTCAAGACCAGTGAAAGGCTTCCACCAACACCAGTGGCCTTTGGACTGCATCTTTTGAAACAGATGTTAAGTGGCATACCTCAGAATCCAATACTACGCGGTTCCAATAAACCACTGCTAAATGGCCCACGAAGTGGAAATGATACCTCAAAGATTTCATCATCTTTCTGCCCTGACCATCTGAAGAATGTCACACTAGAAAGAGAAAAACTGCCCACTCAAAAGGCAAAGGCACTAACAGAACATGCTCTGAGGTTCCAGGTTTTGACGGGCTCAGGTTAAACCACTGCTTGTCATGCACATGATGGGAGTTTAGCTTTCTCTTTTGGAGAAGTAACAGAACCAGCTAAGTGCATTCTTACCCTATGTTAACTAAGACACAGGTAGCTATCAAAGGCTAAGATCCTAGCAAAGACAATGCAGTTTTGTTATGAATGACTTTTCGCAAGTCTAAATAAAACTTCATCTTCTCCAGTGTTGTGTTGACCTACTAACACGTGTGAACATTAAAAACAAGCTTTTCCTTCGCTCAGAATTCATCCTGCCACTTGAAATGCATGCATCTGTCTCCCATTTATTTTTATGAAGATACTCTTCTCGGTTTAGAACATTCCACTAACATGAGGGATTTTCTCTAAATCCATGCTTAATATTTCTTTACACACGCTTTATTTGCTACACAGCATGGCCTGACTCTGACCGAACCCCACCCCAGAAGCAGATGCAGTTCCCTGGTGCGGAGCATGCACACTCTTTTGAAATGCGGGGCGCAAACACAAATACTCTTTTATTGCCTTCTTTCACTGCCTGCCAACATTTTGATGGCACAGAAAGCAGGTAGAGCTAATGACTGCCGTCAAACCGTAACAGCAGCAAGATAGTGGTAACAAGTGTGTACACACATCCACATGACTGAAGCGAAAATGATTTACTGGTGATCAAGATCACATGTAAACTCCTGTCTACTACAACAACCAGCAACGCTAAAAAAAAAAAATAAATAAAAACCCCACTATTGGTCGGAACCAAGGCATTATACCAGTTTTTCCTCATCAGAGGATTCTACCTGACCCAGAAACAGGGATCAAAAGGCAATACATATTTATTCTCAAATATTTTGTCATTATAACCTTCGTTATCCAAATGGCTTTGAAAAAAAGAAAAATGTCATCGTAACAATTAATAGCATTTTAACAAATACAGAAACGTATATGAAGCGTTAATGTGCAAAACCGAAAAGCAAAAATATATTTAAATTTGTTATGTTTTTCACAGTGGGCAGAAGTATCAAAAGTACAAAACTATTATCACTTTTTAAAATAAGAGCTTTGATTTTAAAACAAAATTCTGTTTGTAAACTCAAAATCACACAAAATTTCCAGTCTAAGTCAACCTGACGTTTCCTATTTTTAGTATTCCATTTTGTTGAAAATCTTTCATTTTGGATCTCTCAAATATTTTGACCGATAAACTGAAAAGTCAATTAACGATATAGCTCTATTCAAAACACTTAGTAAGTTCTGTTTAATGTAACACTCATACACCAAAATCAGAAAACTTTGCTGTCAGATAGGAAACCCACTGCGAAGGACGAGACTTGCACAAGAGAACAGCAGATTTAACAAATGACTCAGATCTTCCACACCCTTTTACTGAGAACCTTTACCCACAAAAGCAGCCATCCCCTGTAAACCTTGTACGGGATGACCATATATGAAGACCAAAACAGCAGGTATCAAGATTCTGGCAAAGTTTCTCCAAGTTTAATGCTAGCCAGTTCTAGAAACCGTCATTGTTGGCTATGAAGCTTTGCAATTGCAAATGTAAGATTATTCACTTGGAGACAGATAGCTGATACATCCTGAAGTTAACACTGAACCCAAATAGAAGCCGAGGGACTGGTTTTTGTCCTCAACACAGAGCTGCTTCGAAAAATCCAGCTGACTGCTTCATACCTCAGTTTCCCCACTAAAGGAAAAAAAAAAACCAACCCATCTGTGGAGTACTGCTATCATAACTGAGACTGGGATTTAGGGAATATGCTCTAATCCTAGCGCTGCCACTACCCCGCTGTGAAATCCTAAGGAAGTTGTTTCACATGCCGATGTGGTTTCTGTGCTCAACACCCTGTGTTTATACAATCTGTTTTGAATGCAAGTTCTCTTTGGCAGGAACTGTCTTCTGATGATGGTGAGCAGTACCTAACACCGACAGACCTGATCCCAGCTCAGTCTCTGAGCACTGTTGTAACACAAACAACAGAAGTTGTGTAAATTTGGATGGAAAATTTGTAAATGACGGTGGCTCATAAGCAGGGGCGGGGGCGGGGGGGAGAGAAGAAGGTACAATCCAACTAACTAAGTGTAATGCCATTAATAAACCCGGACAATTAGATGTCACATATTTTGTTGATGACTTGTGTGTCAGTACAAATTCCATTTTGTAAGAACCCTTTAACTTATGACATCATTGAAAAAGTATTTTTGTGTTTTCTTTCCCCTCCCAGATCCTACGGCAGGCCTGCTACTCTCTTGGTAGCTTTGCACCCCTGGCAGCCTGTAAATCCCGCTAAGGCTGAAAAATAGGGTTATCAGTACAAGGCACGTACTCCCCCACGTGCATTTAAGTCCTTCTTAAACCTCCGAAAGGAAACAGCTTTCAGCTCACTACAGCGCACGACTGCAACACAGGATATGTTTCCAGCTCACTGATATTTCATAAATACCATTTGTTGTCATGTGGTTAAATTAAAAACTCAGGATATCAAACATCAAACAGTATGTTAATGTCAAGTATGCTTGAATAAATACTAAAGAGTTCAACTGACTGAAATATGTGGACTACTAGCTAATTAAGAAAGAAGCAGGTGTGAAAAAAACCTAATTTAAGCAATTTTTTTTTTTTATATAATTAATAATGTTTACTTGTAGTTCCCCTTATAATAAGGCTCCGGTTTAACCTCCAGAGAATTCATAGCTGTAATCCAGCATTTTAAAAATAATAATTGAACACGGCATTTTTAAAAGGAGATCAGTTTTCAAACCTGGATAATCTGCCTGGCATATATTCAGAGAGGATTTTTAGTTTAAATGATGCTGAAGGTTTGTGTCAATTGGATCAGTTACCAAATTATTCCAAATAAGCAAATTTAAGCAACAAATTTAAAAAACAACCCAGTCCAGCATCCACCACGCTAATACCTGTAGGGATTACAGAAGTAACAAGGAAAAAAAAACGTTTGGTGTGATTGCTGCAGAAGTCATGCACTTAACAAAACAAACAAAAGCAGGCAGGTAATTTGGAGGCTGAGTTTTCTGGTGGGTCTGAAACTCCTCAGAGGAACAACGTCTCTACGACATTATAGTCTAGTTTTACATAGGCAAAAAAATAAAAAACAACATTAAGATTTTTATTTGAACTGTTCTGGCAGCATACACACAGCCAATCAACTAATCCAAGGCTGTATTTAATGTAGAATTTCTTTCCAAGAAGGCAAATGGAAGTAAAGGAGGAGAAAATGGCTACAGATGTAAAAACAGACCTGGAATATTTCATTGACATGACATATCTACTGCATTTAATTAAAAGAAGAATGTATGGGAACAATGCATCCTACTCAATCTGGGTCGGAGGAACAAAATAGGACTGGATTAGATAGGACAACTCTAATCCCCAGAGAGATTCCCATATTTAATGGGAGCGCCACATGTTTGATATGTAGGGAAGCAAGTGGGTGTTCCTGGACTTGATCCACTATTCATCATAATACCACAGCCTTGTTCATTCCCAGTGAGGAGGCTTAAAACCATGAAACCATATGTAGAATATTAAAAATCATTTAAAGTTAAAACGAACATTATGAAACCATGCACTCCAGTTGAGGCTTCAGTCCAACAGCCCTCCGAGTGCTCACTGTTCCTGTTGATATTGGTTAAGGGAGTAAACTAAATCACACGCACACATACACGCGTGCACACCCCTTCATAGCTGCGATGTTTCCTTACCAATACTGTAGCAAGCTCTTTATCAATAACTGATGGGACTAATACCTACACCATCAGTGCTTTAATTTATAATTAAAGATCAGAAATGCAAGTTCTGTTTTTCTACTCCTACTATCTGGTGTTTAACCCTTTTTTCTGACATTAAATTGTTTCTCAGACACAGTCAATAACTTTACTATATTCTCATTGTCATTGAATTAATCATAGCTCTGCCCTAACCACATGGAATTTAATTTCCCATAAGAGAAATGTTTACTTTGGTTTACTTTGTTGGAACTCAACGTACTTATACAGTCTATAAAGATTTACTGTAACATATTTTGTTAAGCAACATTAAAGCCTGTGCTGACAGATCTTGTCTTACATTGCTTTACTTACATTCAGATCCTTAATGCTTTCGCTATACACCATTGCACCAATAAGGCATCAGGAGCAGCTTAGAGATGTATGTTTCAAAAGCACGTGAAATGCAAGAATCTTGGGGCCATATTCTGTCTCAAGTTTATTCATCGCCAACTGCTCCTTACTTTGCATGAATTTTTATTACAGTCATTATAGCCATCAGGATGAACGAATAGAAGACAAGAACTTTGCTGTTTAATTCTTTGTTACAGTTTGATTTAAATTGATCGCATCTGCGAAGCTAAAGGAAGTTTAAACTAAAGATAAGATAACACCGGACAAAATAGTCTGGGGAAGGGACTCGGTAGGGACTGCAGCCTAATGGTGTGGGGCGAGTCAGTTCATTCCTCCCAGCTTCTCTTTCCCTATTCTCCCCTTTTATTGTTTTGGCGCTAAAGCATCCCAAAGTGCAGCTCTCGCACTTCGCGTGTGTGGACAGCCTCAACAGGAGGTTTAACACAGAGCTCACAGCAGTACCACCAGCACCAAAAAGCACAGGCATCGCTAGATGGAAGAGCCAGCATCATAGCTAATAGCACACAAGTGCAGCCTAAGGCACAGCCTAAATCCCTGCCCTCTACTGCTCAAGTTAAGCATTCAGAGATTCTGTGTTATAAGTGCCACTGAAGTCCATGGGAATTGTGACAGATCAGTGCCAATGAAAATTGTATCAGAGATCTCAGAAGCAGAAAATTCCCATAAATATCCAAGCACTGGAAAGCAGAGCTACACATACACCGTAGGCAACCCCATTACACAGACTGCATTCAAACATCACGCTTTTGAATGTTAAGCAACAAGAACTAAAATATTTACTGTAACACTGAACAACTTCAGATAGGGAATTCTATTCAGTGCTGACAGGCTTGGTCAAAAGCTCCAGCATACTAGCTGGCGCTAACTGCGACCTGGTCACTCTGATCTTGCCTCCTGACCTGATGATGCACTGTCTCTGTAGTATAGACTTAGTGAGAATGTGCACTGGGAGATGGACTTTTATCCCAGGATTCAAAAAGGGCAGAAGCAGTGGGAGAAGGAAACAAAACAAAACAAAAAAAGGAACCAGTAGAAAAAAAAAAATTTGTTATTGTATTAAGTTCTGGTGAAATCAGACCTATCACTGACTGCGGATGTGAATTCAGTTCACATACATGCATGTGCACACGCACATTATGGGGGTGGGAGTTGGCAGCTGGGTGGAGGAGAAAGGAAAAACTGATTTTTAAATATATTTATTAAATCACTGCTGAGAACAGAAGGGAAAAGAAGAGCCTGGGAATCTGCAGCTGAGGCTCAGCTGGTGAGAAGACAAAGAGATACCACAGTGCACGCACTATAGGAAAGTCATTAAAAAAAAAAAAAAAAGAAAGAAATTCCCCCAAATTTTCACCCACCCCCAAGAAATAGCAACATTTGCCTTAAGGAAATAGCACAGGAATCAGCTATACAATGTTAGGACAATGTCTTGCAAATATTTTGCAGAAAGCTGGCATTTGTTATATCCCCACCAGTTTTAAATGGAACTACTCATGTTAATAAGCTTTTATAGTAATTAAATGTTTATTGCGGGGCATGCTAATACAACCACTTGCCACAGACAAGGAGACTTCAGCAAAGTCAATGCAGCTGCTCCCTGGACGCTGGTACGGCAGATTGCCAAGCCCCTCGCCAAAGGGGCCGTGCCCGGTGTGACGGAACCGTGCCTCCAAGACGGTCCCAAACGAGTTTCCCCTCACCTGCAGGTCCTCTGGGAAACCAGGCGGTTCTAATCCTTTTCCTGACACAACCTTTTTCCTTCCTGGTGTCAACCAAGACCCTGGGGAGTGAAACCAAAACTTTATTCCTTGCCCCACCCAGCTACCTACCCGAAGAAGGAGCAGGCAGAGCAGACGAGCAGCAGCCCTTGCCTCAGCCCTCAGCCAGCTTTGCAGTTGAGAAAGGAGGCTTTCCTGGTGGTCACCTGGATGCTGAGGATTAGGATCGCATCGGTGCAATACCTCAGCATCGCACCAGGTGGCTTCAATAATCTGCTCCAAACGTTCACTAAACCCCATCAAACACTGTTTTGTGCCTTCTCTCGGTTTTAGCTTCTATCTGAAGAGTGTGCGAATGCTCATAAACCAGAAGAGTGCTGGTTCTGGCTGCCTGGGGCGCTTGCAGGACGTGTGCGCTAAAGGGAAGCGCAGTGAAACCCTCTGCCTCTTCAGCTGCCTCGTACAGAAAGCTGAGCCAAAAAAATCCTACAGGAAACCCTGTTTAATCAAAACGGCAGTGTTTCATGAACAATGATTAATTTTAAGGGCAATATTTCAACGTTCCAATGTTCTCATTTAATTTCACTCATTGGTCATCATACTAATTTTACTACAGGTGGAATGTAAACATAACATATAATCACGCATAGTGTACAATTTACTTATAATTCAATACTTATTATGTTGCAACACAACAGTGAAATCTGGCCACGAGACTGGGCTGTACAAGGAGTAACTTCTTGTAAAATCAGAACGATATAGAAAAACATTTTTTTAAACTACTTGCTTTAAATGAAGAATATTCTTGATGAAACTTTTCATTAAGGGTGCTTTCTCTTGCAAATTTTTCCCATAATTGGGCAAGAGGGAGAAAGACCATATCTTGTTCCTGTTTTACTCCTTTTCCTGTCTTCTTCCCTAACCTCAATTTTCTACATAAAAATTCCAGAACAGGAAAAATAAGAAGCAAAAAGAATTGTTTAGGGAGTATTTTAAAAAGCTGCGAATAACCAAATTAGAAACACAATACTTGGAAATTTTCTAAAGTTGTTTGTTTTGAAGAAAAAAAAATATTTCTTAAGCATATGCAGAATTTGCCACTATTCGGGAATTTTCCCCCATCAAAGTCACCTAAATTCCATTTTTCTTTCCACCACGCATACATTTGAATCCAAACATACAAGTCCAAGACTCACAAGCCTAGATGAAAAAAACAAATTGCAATATGACTCTCCTCTCGTTTCCCCCCATCTGCCCTGGCCTTCTGGGAACAGAAACCTCTCAGAGCACCACAGAAGCAGGTGTAGGCGTATTTTAAGTAACAGAAAATCAGTTTAATTAAGCTCTCCTCAGGCTTGCAAACTGGGAGAGTTGCTTTTCCTTTCCCTAATAAAATAGCCCACAACAAACAGCACTGCTCATGGGTCGGTTCTCCCACGGTTTCACACCTCTGGTAGAAAGGACACAGTGCTCAAATAGGAAGCACTTTTGATGCACTTCTGTTCTTCGTAAAGGTTGTTGGGGGAATTATTTTGGCCCATCTGAGCTTGTGGCTCGAAAAATCCCAAGACCCCTCATCGCAGGCCAGGATCCCGATGTGCCATGCATCCCGCAAGCTCAGGAGAAAAGACAGTCTCAGTGACACAACCCTTCCAACCAGAGCTGAGCATCGTTAGTGCTGCAGTGGAAAGAACACCATTAATTCTTTAAAAAAACAAACAAACAAACATTTGCCCACTTGTCTTCGGCATTTAACTGCAGCAATGTTTCAATTTCTCCATTACAAGCAGAGAAGCGCTATTGCTTTTAGCCAATACGGGGGAAAATGAGGTGCAGCAAGGGAAAGGCTTGGCTTTTCTAACCCAGCTTATTTAATTGTTTTTAAAAAACTTTGTAGACTCTCCATGCATTCTTAGACATCACAGATATCCTCGGTCACAAAAACAGGCTGCGACAAAACGCAACTGAACCCAGAACTGCTTCTCCTTTCTTCTTGTTGTCCTGACGGCTGGCCTGCCCCCTTTCTTTATTCAGGGAGCTGCTAACAGTTGCCATACGCACATAATGAGGCATTCTGTTTCACCAACAGATACTGGCCCTCATCAGCAAGAGCAAGCTCTAGTGGCATAAAAGCCGCTCCATGCCCACAACTGATTCAACTTGGAGTATTCTCTGAGGGCTAATCATTTCTACAGCTTTAACGACATTTGTTGAAAGCTGATAGGAAGCTCTCCTCTAATACTTCAGCTAAACTGTACTTACAATGATGATCTAGAAAGGTTTAGGAGCCGGTGACTTATCGGTTGCACCCACTTGGGGTGTTTGTAAGGCAGGAAGAGGAGGGGGGAGGGAATCTCACTTGTGTACGCGCAATGCATGGGTTCCCGACAGAAAAGCTCTAGGAACATCCAGGGGCAAAATGCGAGCAGCACACTAGTGGTTCTGGATATTGATTTATGAACCCTGAATGATATTGTTGCAAAGTCCAGAAGGAGTAGTTTACAAGAAAAATTATTGCAGGCAAATGGTAGTTGGCATTTTAAATCACTCACCAAAATTGATAAGTTAATGTATGTCACACTTACTGAAGGTTCACAAACCAAAACCCCCCTCATCTTCCCTTTGTTACTACCTCTAAGCCAACAGATATACACACTTCATGCTGGTGAAGTCTGCTGTAATATTTACAGTTTTCTGAGTCACTGACTTTAATTATACATCTGGATTTCAGAATTATATTTGCAAAGTCATAAACAAAGACAAGCCTTTTTCCTTCCCCTGCCTCCCTTTTTCCTCTGGGGAAGCAGTGGTAAAAAATCAGCATTTTTCAACTTCTCTTTGTTTCAAGAAACTGAAAAATAACTTTGGTCTTCAATATTGTTTGAGCCAAGTCTTTTTTTTCAATATTCATAACATTTCTGCCTCAACAAAACCTGAAAAAAAGTTAAATAAAGAAAAACGTTTTTGAATAAGGTTAAGTGTCTGGCTTAAGCTGACAAAATCCAGGAAATTGAAAGTTAAGGCTGATTCTAACAAATTCTGGCTCTCATGAAAAATAAAAGGCAAAGACAAAATGGTATGAGCTATAAATAATGCCTGCCAGAACTTTTTATCTTTAGGATCAAGCCCACTCATACACAGATGGAAATGCAAGTACACACACATAACCCTACTTATATCATCTAAATGTTGGTTGTGTACTTAATCCTTACCAGCTTCATAAAACACGTAATTTACGCCAGGGACCAACACTGTATCTAGGGTAAGCATGTTAACTAAGCAGTTCTGTAAAGGGTTCATTATTTACCTAGAAGACCAGAAAACCACCAGTGGAAATGTTTGGTCTCTCAGGTAAATAAGGATTTAGGCTGCAGGAAGGAAGAATTCAAATACCTTTTTAAGACTCCTTAGGTAAAATAGGGAATATATACGATGTTATTTTTATAATGGTGCATGATAAGCCCAGTTTTTCTTTCTGTTAAGGCCTCGTTACAGTGTTTTGACGATACTGAAGCAGCTGAAAAACAGAAACAGCTGTGATTTAAACTTTCAGAAAGATACAAAACGACCACAGTAAAAAGAGAAGCCCTTTGCCTTTCCTGTATACCTTAAAAAAAGGTGTTACTCTTTTGGCATCCTTCGAGTATTTTTATTTTCAAGAAGCAGAGTTTACATACAAAGAATTGTTTCAAGAGCAAAAAAATAGGATCTTGTGTATACAGTGCATGTATTTTTTTAACTATATTAGTTATGTCGGCCGATTTCTTCAGTTGATTAAGAATTTTTTGGCATGTCTGAATGATTACACTCCATTACGAATAGCTTCTCAAAAAACCCAAAAAAGCCCACCATCCATGTCAAAATCAGTCAAGTTAAACTATTGTACTTCCTCTGTAAGATGCTCTGAGATTCACTAATGAAACCACATCAAGAACTCGGGAATGTTAGTAACAGTTTAGCAAATACACTACAATGACTAGACTACGCTGCTGAGCTAAGGTTCTCCTTTGCAACAGCAATTCATTTAGACTGCTAAAAAGCCCAGTCTCAGTTCCTCACACAAGTCTGCGTTTTTTCCTTCAAGATACAGAAACCAAAGCATATGCAATGAAAAATAATTTATTCAAGCCAGCCTAAGATGAGCTTTTATTCTCAGCTCCTAAGCCCATACATAGCATTACACATCACATTCGAAAACAGGAGAGAATACACGTGCAGTGCCCTAAGAGAAAGGGCAGGTGTGTTGAGAGTACGAATTGCTATTGGGGGGGGAAAAAACAAAACAGAGCAAAAAAAAAAAAAACAAACCGCAAAGAGGCGTGCTGTATAAACTTTAAATCGAATACACCCTTCTGTCCTCAAGGCGGGGGGGGAAGTAAATCTTGGCTTGCTAACTGAAATCTTAAACTGTTGACTAAACTTTCTGCAAGTTGTATGCTCACCATACACATTTCTGGATATTGGCAAAAAAATCTGGAAATGCTTATAAAACCTAAATTGCAACATCAGTCACAAACAGCTAGTCTGCAATCAGATTTGTTATTATACAGTCTCAGGCCGTGCTCTACTACACTCAACAATACTTGGGAATTCAGAGAAGCAAGTGTATGATCCATAACCTTATATGTGTCCAAATGAAAAAACTGTTGCCAAGGAAACACCCAAATATCAAATTGAAATAGAGCTTGGCCCTTAATGAGTCCAAAAGGAGCTGTAGGAAGTTTACTCAAGTTCAGCAGAGATTTTGGCTAAATGTGGGGAAGACATTATTAAAAGAGATCCCAGCTCCATGGTGGAGGCACAAGAAGAAACAGAATACAATTCTGCAATGTAACTGCGTTTAAAATCCTCTATTACATTTTCATTCTCTTGGGACAACTGCAAACACCCTAAACGCAATAAAAACGTGAGCGTTACTGAAAGGATGAAAAAAAGGAAACCATGCATTTGGGGACAAAACAAAACAAAAAGGAGGAAAACTTGTAATGTTAGCACAACGATGCAACCTTAAAAAAGGTACGGTTTTCCAAGAACTGCATTTTTCTGACATCTTGTGCATGTTGAGGTCCGTGGAGACTTCACGTTTTCCACACTCAGCACTTTGAGGGTCAGAGAGGTCAAGGTACCAGTATTCCCAGTGGATCGCTGATAGTTCATCCAGAACAATCAAGCTACTGGCTGTGCCTCCCCCCTCGTTACCAAGCTGACACTGGGGTAGAGAAATAGCCACTGCCACCAGGAACGAGAAATCCAGAGGCAAAAGATTAATTTGAGAGAGTCTGCTTCTTTTAGATTTTAGTGGTTTAATTCTTTCAAGTCATGACTGACACCTACCTCAAAAAATACAAATGAAAGTTTCTACCGATCTCCAGCTGAACGTAACTCCATCCCACGCCGCTCCTTGGCACCTATGAGAGCTGAGTCTGGGAGGAATTTCTAAATTTCTTATAGCCTTATATCATGTAAAATTAGAAACTCTTGTTAAGTACTTTGGGACAGGAACTGCATTTTTTCTGGACCATTCAGAAAGCACCTAAACAAAGCAGCGAACGTTTGGAAAATTCAGCAACAGCTAAATTAGTCTGATTCTATGAAAAATGCATACCACCAAAACCAACATTATTATTCGCATTGAGTCTCTTATTCCCAGCTAAAAACTAACAGTGCTTGCTTGATAAATTAGGCAGGAAAATTATTTGCTCCAGAAGAAATAATGATTTAAGCAAACAAGTAGAAAAGCAATCTTTCCTCCTTTTTTCACAAGAAATGTTTGCATACCTTAACTAAGAAACCATATTAGAATCACTGTTTTCATTCTCTAACACATGTGTTTGTGTGTTCATTCAATTATGTTCACCTACTAATTAAATCATACATGTTAAATATTCCACCCAACCCAGCTCTGGCTGAAGGAACTTTACACTTTTTATGCAAAGTAACTGAGAAGAGGCACCCAACGCACACGCATGTTTTTACACTTACCTAAATAGTAGTTTTCAGAATATGTTGCTATTTTTGTTGCAAAATAATTTCCAACTGAATTAGAAAGAACCCCAAGCATTTGCTAACTGCCTTACATCAATGTTATTTTTCAAAATAAAGAATTAGGCACCATGCAAAAATACACATGTATTTTAAAAATACCAGCAAGCCACGGATTTGTATTTAAACAGTAATGGTTTCTCATAAATGTTTTTCAGATTTTACACAGCTACCAATGAAAAGTAAAAATTTAAATCAAAAAAAAGAACTGATGCTTCTGGCTTAAATCTTTATGAGATTCTTAAATAATATTTAAACCAATATCCAATTAAAACTAGACAACCACGCACACATGTATAAATAATACGTATTATGAGTCAGTTCTGACTTGTTCTTTCTGATTCTAATGAATAAACTCCTCATAAGATAAATCACATTGCATCACGTGTCTCATAAAAATAAATTAATTTTTTAAATAGGATGTGGTTAAAATTGTTAAATCATTATTGAATATAGTTCTTAAAAACCACATGCAGTTTTTCCATGTTATTTCCCCACTTCAGAATCAAAATCAGTATAATTTAGCCAATTTGGCAATCTGCCATCATGGATGGCTATTAAACACTATTCAAGTGCTAAGCTTTCTGACTTCCATAAAGGTTTGTAGGCCCCAATAGATGCTGAATGGCTATTTGACATCTTTAGAAGCACTCATAATATTCTGGGCAAGAGACTTAGGAAAATTACATAAAGTGGCAGTTAGCTGCAAAAATATACAGTCTGCTTCAGCTGAACACGGCTGTTATTTGGGTATGATTCCCCACATTTTCTTGCATTTATTAGTTATTCCTCTGTAGTTTCCAGTGATTGAAATTTCCAGGCTTTGTGAAAAAGAAAAAGAAAAAGAAAAAGAGAAAGAAAAAAAAGAAAAAGAAAGAAAAAAAGAAAAAGAAAAAGAAAAAGTTTACAGGGAAAAAATTTAATTTCACCCTGGAAGTGTCTTTGCTAAAAATGTAAAGCCTGATTTTTGTTCTTACAGTTCCACGGTAATAAGAATTGTGGTTCTAAGAAGAGAGAAGGGAAAGAGACAAAAAAACAAAAAATGTTTTTTGCATTCTCTGCAGCTACTGTAAATATTTTATGAATGGATACCTCGGAGCAAGGTATCAAGATAAAAATTCTCTATAATTATTTGTCTAACATACTGAGCAAGGATTTGGACTTTGCCATAAGTCCTTAATGCAAAGAACTTGTCAACATCAGCTTGTTGAGACATTAAGAGGATTTCTTTAGGTGCCACCTTTTAAACTCCAGTATTAAGCCACAGCTTCCAGTAAATTTACCCTGTGGTAAGCAATTCCAGATGAGTTCTAGTGACAGGCTTCAGTCTCAAGGTACTTATTCATTGCACATTAAAATCTCACGTTCCCAGGACTGGGTTGTTTTCCGACTGATATCCAATTAGGGAATAGAGAAAAGAGGCATTTCCAAAGCTGGAGTTGAACAAAACGACCCAGAGCAGTAACTCACTGATAACCACCGGCGGCAGTTGGTACTTTCTGTTTGCTAACAATAAGGTAAGCTGGAAAGAGATTAGATCAAAAACAGTAATAACTCCTCAGAAAACATTGCCTGATAGAGCAGGATCAGCATCTCAGCCACGTAACCATCTTCAAAATAAACTATGGGAAGTATTTTGTACATCCTAAGCAATCAACTTCCAGTCCATTTAAGGTCATTCTTGCCAACCCATACACGAAACACTATCAGCACTGAATCGCCGCAACCCAGACACTAGTTGTAAGAAAAGTACCGTAATAACCGTTTCATGCACAGGAAAACTAAGGCTTGTGGAGGCGAACTGAGTAACCCCAAGTCACTGAGGAAGCTTATGACAAAGTATACAATTGAAAGCAGGCCACTTAAGCACTAAATTTTAACTGCAGACGATCATTCTTCCTCTTCCACACCAGATAAAATTATCAGTCCCCCTAGAACACGTATCAGCCCCCGAGAACACTAGATTCCAATGCCTTTCTACAATGACTTAATACCATACATAGATACTCGTGTAACAACACGTGGGGGGGCTTTCCTGTCTTCCCACTTGCATTTTTAACAGAGAGCTCATCAACTGAAGCAGATATAGTAGGTTATTATTCATATAGAACAAAAGGGTGTAGATGACACAGAAATCCTGTATCAATGGCTAGGGAATCAGGGGCAGGTTGTCCAGTTTCACTGTGGTAACACGCACATCGCGCCTTCTTGCCACTAAATCAAATGGGAGCTATAAGCTGGGTAGCACGGATCAGAGCCCAGCATCAAAAACGTAAAGATTACCTGTCTTGCTGTTAAATGTGATGAGTACTTTGCTATTAGCTTTGCTAAGAATACGAAGGGGTTCCCAAGTGCCAGGATAGGGATGGAAAATTTTATTTCACATCTTGCTTTGGAAACAGAATGTCATACCCATTTGGGAGCTGTCACGGACCTAGCCTCTGGGAGCACCTCTGCACGAGAAACACTCGTGGCACTTCACCCCCATGAACTCCACGACAGGTTAGGGAGACAGCAATAGCGGTATAATGACCAGAAGAGAAGAAACGAGAGCGCGTCTACCTCTCTCCTCTCGTCCCCCTCTCTCCTCTCGTCCCCATTTACCTGTCCTTTTCCTGGTCAGGTCATAAAAATGACTTTGACCCACTGTCACTTTGAAGTAGTAGGTAAAGCATCGCAAACCCCATCCAGCAGAGAAGTCAGTTGTCACAGGCTAGTGGGCAGGTCAGCCTCAGCCCCAGAGTCATAAGAAGCGTCTGTCACTGAACTCTTGTCACACCGTGGAAACCAAAGTGAATAGTTACGCATGCACGAATCTTATCCCTCTCCATGAAGGGAACATTTGATAGAGAGACAGACAGATGTGCCAGAAAAACTGAGACACGTTTGCCTGAAGCCAAACAAGAATCAAGACTGCAGGCCTGCTGCAGGAGCATTGAAATAAAACGCACAAAGCAGCAATCCTTTCAAGCAGCAGCAGCAGGCAGCCTTTCCTTTTACGACTGCTAAATGCCTGGCTTTTTCCCCAAGCAATTTACAGTGCAGCCACACGTCAAGATGGCTGGTGGGAACCAAGATGCTCCAAGTTACTCAGAATAGATCAGGGATTCTACCGACAGATGCCTGTGGTATTTGCCTGGCTAATTTGCTTTTATTATGGTGAACAAGGCTTCTGTTAAATGTTTACTGTCTACTTCATGTTTATTATGATGGGGAGGTTTATGTAGGTGTTTGTAGAACTGTGTCTACTTGTGTAACGGTGTGGGTTTTATCAATGTTTGTATTAGCCTACTTTCATCATGATGGGAATGTATGTTTTTAATAGTCTACTTCACTTCAATTATATTGGATGCTTTATTTAAGAGGTCCTAACAGACTCCTTTTAACACATTTGTGTGAAGGCTTTTATATTCAGCCATTTTTATTAGGTAGGAAAGTTGTTGTCCCTATCTCTGCTAATACTAAAAGCTTTGTACATCCATAGACTGTTCTCAAAAAGATTTCAACATAAAGCAACCCTTTGCAAATATTTGCAAAGCACTGGTAGAAATTTAAGCATGCTTGGCAATATACTGCACAAACACTGGTTGTCCATAGGGTTTACTATGCAAACTCACAAGCTAACGCACCAAAGAAAGACGGAAGACGAAGTCAACAAGTACCGTATCAAGATGGCAGCTTGGCTCATCACAAAAGTTATGTGTTAAAGGTTATTTTGATAGAAAAGAGTGGGAGATCTTTTCTAAGGTCCCAAAGGTGTTTAACAAGTTTGGAACAGGAAACAAGCAAAAAAACTCATGAAGACTGCTGGAACGGACAACAACGGTGGAGAGGTAAAGCAAAAAAATGCAGCAAAAGGGCATGATGAAATGGAAGAGGGACTCCACAAGGGCCATATGAAACCAGGAACAGTTTTCAAACCCAGAGGGATGCATAGTAAAGTTCTACTGATGGGAATTGGTTTTACTTCATTGGAGAGGTCAGGAAGTTGTAGTAACTCATGTACGAAATGACCAAGTCTCAAACTGGAGAAGAAGGAGGTTTGCTTTAAGGAGGGGTCTACAAAGACAGTGAGACAGTAGCAGGAAAAGGCAAAACAAAAATGAAGATAAATTAAAGGAGAAAAGCTGAAGATGGTATCAAGGGTATGGGCACAAATTACCAGGTGAAGGATGCTGCCTACAGTTATCAAGAAACAAGAAACTAAGACTGACCTTAAGCCTGCGATTCTTTAAGTTAATGGAGCACTAAAACTTCTTGGAAAAGAGTCTGATATCACCATCAGAATAAACGTCAGATAGTCAAATCTACCTTGCACGGCTATCACCATAGGCATAAAAAGCTGTGGTAGTAAGTGTTGACCATGCAGGGAAAGAGTGAGCATATGTAAGAGCCAGGACAAAGAAGGAATATTTGAGGAAATGTAAAAAAAGGATTGGGTAAGAGAAGGCAAACGTTGGAACAAAGTCAAGTTCTGGAAGACCAGTCCGAGAAGAGAAAATGAACTAAAAAAAAAAAGTTTTACTGACTTTGCAAAAAGCAATGAGGATAAAGATTACACAGAAAGGATCTGTTGGAGATCATAGCATCTAACAAGCCTGATAACATAGCACCTAACAGGTGGAATCAAAAAGCAGCCAATCTAATCCATTAAGTTTTACACCCTGATGTGAGGCAGAGAAAGTATCTTAATCCTTATCGAACAGATGGGAAAATCTAAGGCAAAGATCCAGACCTCCTCTTTTCTTTTTTTCCCCCTCCTCTCAAGTCACAAACAGAGCAGACCTCATCTATTCTCTGATGTGCTTTTCTTCACCTCCCTACTGGACAATACACACCCTCAGAGCAATGCGAAACACCCAGAGTCCTCACCTCCAGTGTCCTGATCAGTTCAGCAAGAAGACCCCAAAACTACAGGGCACTGGCTTACTTCCCAGGACTACTCATGAGAGCAAAGTTAAGCATGTGTTTTAAGCATCTCCAGGATCACAGTTAAGTTAGTAATTGCCTCTGTTTTCACAAATATTTTTTTACGAGTCAATCAATAGGAACACACGACACATTACAGATGTTAGATTTACTGCCCCTCCCAATCCAAAGCATAAAGCCCTTAATAGTCTCAAAATCTCAATCCCCTACTGGCATTTGGAGTTACCTGACTAAGGATAGCAATGCCTGCATCACCTCGCGATGAAAAGGAAGCTCGACTCATCATCCTACACAAAGCTTTTGACAGAGGGCTTTGCGACATCATTTTACATCACCTTAGAGGCTTCACAGCTCATAGAGAGCAAGTCTTATTCTCATTAAAGGAGGTAGCAAGTGGATAAGATTTCTGGGGACAGATCCAGATGAGAACACTCAAACAGGACTTTAAAGCAAGTACAAAATCCTACCTCAGGGTAGGAAGAGTGAAAGCAGAACACTAATTAAATCAGAATGACCAGCCAGCTATATCAGTAGCCCTGCCCAAAGATGTACAGGATGCTTTATTTTTTCTTTTATTTGAATTCTGCCATGAAGAGAAGAGTTTTATTTTGTGTAATATAAAATGCTTAGCCCCAGTAAAACCACGTAGCAATGAGCTTCACAGGTTAACTGTGTTCTTCAGCTAAGAAAACAGGTCTACCTACCAACATGCTGCATCCTAAAAGCGTCACGTGAACTATCGCGTATGGCAGCCTCCCCACAAAGGGAGAGGGGGAAACATTGCTTGGAGAGCGCAAAATGCCCTCAGAGCTAAAAAAAATCCTGACTTCTGAATGTGGAGCAAGCCCAGGCCTTATAGCCCAAGCTCAAATGACTAAAGGAGGACATGGCAGAGGCATAGCTCATCTGGTGTTCACGCAGCCTCACACAGAGAGCAAAGGAGATGCTGATGTGTCTGCAGGAGGTTGCTCAAACTTGGGCCTGGCCCTGAATCTCGCATTGCCATATATCACGGATACTTATTTTCACAGTAGTAAAAGGAGCGCATCAATGTTTGGCCTGAAGGTTATACTCCAAAGCCCACTGACTTCACCTAACCACAGGACACCCTGTGGCTATATTATTACTGTTTGTAATGCATAAGCAGCAGGGGTCCCAGTCAAAGCCAGGAAGCTTACTGGACTGGGCACTTAACCACAGACACTCTGAAAAGCTCAATAGGTAAGGGGGAGATGAAAGGGAGAAAGGTGTCCTGGCCAGTCAGTCTAGCAGGCTGGTCACTGTGTCAGGAATACATTTATTTCATCAGCTCCCGGCCTCAACAAGAGTATGCCACCTATGAAAAATCATATCAAACCACCTCTCTGATGCACATGCTTTTCATCATGTCTTTTCTTCTAGAAGCCAAAGATATTCTTCCCCCTAAAAATTGCCATCTGAGCACCTGTATTACTATTTCCCTTCTTTCACCAGATCCAACTCTGGCTTTTCTTTCTGATGAAAGCTTAGGTACATTTGCCCTGGTCGACCCTTGACCGATGCTCTCTTACAAAAATTAAACATCAGTGGTTCCTCTTACTTTATTACAAGACAGATCATACATCACCCAAAGCAAAAGAAAACTATAATTAAAGCCAAAACCACCAGAAAAGACCAAAATCAGATTTACTTATGCAAAACTTTGCTTAAATTACGTTTAAATAAAAACCCAACACACTTCAGCCCCCACAAACCCCCTCTGTAATGAAAACTGTGGCGAAAGTCTCTCTGGTGAACATTTCACCTGCAAAAAAAGAAGGCAGGGGTGTACATTTGTTTGTGTGTATTATGGGAAGAAGAAAAATTACAACTATGAGTAATGTGCACTCATACATGCTAAGTAAATTCAAACCCCTCGTTTCCTCCTCTGCACCGAAATACAGTCAGGCACTCCCAGTCCCAGGAGCACCACTCCCATGGACCACCAAAATAAAGCAGAACAAAGTAGGCTAATTTAGACCATATTAAAGGAAAATATCTTGTTTACTGATCATCTTTATTTTTGGAGGAGGACAGCAGCTGAAAAATCTGTGCATTACTGAGAAGTTGTGGAGCGGGAGATGTTCTTTTCTGTTTTCTTGCTTTGCAGCCGAGAATGGGGCAAGGCAAGAGAAGGAAAATTCAGACAACTTTATCATAGCAAATGCAATCAGTGGGGCTGTTTGTATGTAACATTGCTAAAAAGAAAAAAATACTAACATTTCACAAGTTCCCCTTGTGGCCTCCCTTGCTCCTCCTCCTCCATCAAAAATTCATAAAGGGAATCAGCATTCTTTACCGAATGGGTCCCTGAGGTGCCATATACCTTGTTGGAGAGAAAGGCTATAAATATCGAATTATACACCTCATGGGAAGAAAGCGTTGAAGATTCAGCTTCAAACCCACTGTGCTGTCCCCAGGGGAACTCACTCCAGACTCAAGGTCCAGCGTGGCAAGGAAATGGGTCAAGTGTGTCAATTTTGAGATCGCCGACCTTTGACACCTTTAATGATGCCCAGAGTCCACCTCCTTGACGCCGCGCTGCCCCCTGTGCACCACAAACTTTCCAAAGTCCCTTCAAGTAAAAAATAAAATGAGTCAAGCAGCATTAAGAAGCTGTGCTAAAGGCTACTTCACAGACGTTTCTGGCCCATCAAGGCAAGCCTAGTGCTCAGATTTTCAGGTCTTCTCTTTTCTCTATACCACTGTAATCCAGTGGAATTAGGGGCAACTGCACTTTTACTGTCAAGTCCTCTGTATAGGTTTTGTTCTAGGTAAAATGCAAACTCCACACTATTAGACTGCACAAGGCTCAAAACCAAGCAGCTCATCTTTTTTCTTTCTTTTAAAAATATTCCTAATTCAAGCTGTAATAAAAGACAACAGGTGTTAAACAGTTAAAAAGCTAAACCAGTGCCTTAAAAAATAATAATAAAAAAAAAAAATCAATAAAAATCCTGTCTGTAGGCACAATCCAGCAAGTGTTTACTGTTGAGACACAGGAGGTCAGAAGAGCTGCCTACAGCTCAGCAATAAGCATCTCCAGGATCTGGCCTCTCCCCACATTTTTATCATCTTCAGCTTAGGCTGGTGGTAGCAAAAGCTGCCCATTTCCAACAGCAGAAAACAGAAAGAAAAACATACTCCTCTACACAAATCAACCTCGGTGCATAACAGCTTGCATCACTGCAGCATATTTCATCTTCACAGATTTGTAAGAAAATACGGGTGAAGGAATGTCTTCAAGTAGGTGCAAGCAGAAGTAGGAGTTACTTGTCTCCTATAGAAATGCAGCACATATGGGGCAGAAGGTATTTAAACCCGTTTAGGTCATAGCACAGAGAACAGATGTTATTCAATAACCTCATAAGGAATCATAGGTAGGAAAATGAAATGACCCAATTCCTAAACTGGGATCTGGCTCCTAGCTGTCAGGGCCAACAACTCCTCTTCCAAAACAAACCATCATGGCATTGTAATGCCACAATATATTTTCAGCATAAAATAAAATAAGACTTAACACACTGTGGTTCCCTGGAAACATATGAAAAAACAAATCTACTTGAAACCTGTCGTCCACCAAGCCAGCCTCCACCAGCACCCCTTTAGGCACTGCAGTGTGAGCTGGTGGTTTGTTTTTTTCTTTTGCAGTACAAATTCAAGAGGGAATTGTCCCAGGAAATGTCTGGAAATGTCCCAGGCATGATTGTTTCTGATCTCTGATCCTAGAGTTTACTGAAGAAAAGATGCGAGATTCAGATTCTAGGGCAGTGTACAGACACCACTAATAATTTGGCTCACAGTTCACCAGCAACACAGTTCTACTGTAGGCAATAGGCTTAGAAAACATCATTCCAATTTACAGCTGCTATAATTAGGACGAATTACAAGGGAAAAGATGCCACAGTGAGATGGTTAAGACAAAATATTACAACTCAGAGATGCCAGGTCCCATTCTCAGCTCTGCTACAGAGTGCTAGCATGGCCAAGTGAACCAAACCCATAGCTCTGCTTCAGATCCTCAAAAGCCTAATCCTAATCACAGCTGGCTTTCTCAATGCTGATGTAACACGAGTAATCAAGAGTATATAGCAATAACATTTTGCTGTTGTAATATATAAATATACGCATATGTATTTTTTAAAAGTGAATGAAATTCTGTGCTTGCTTTTCTTTAACGTCTTCTGCAGTCCCTCTTCCTCATGCGAACTCGTTTGTTCCTTATGCAAGAAAATTTCTGAGTCCCCAACCAAAGTACTTCTGTGCTGCAGGAAAGAAACTCGCCTTTATATTGGGTTACACTGGGTTGCAGGTGGACAGACTTGACCTCCCCGAGAAAGACAAACTACAATTGTAAAGGTAAAAGTCATTTAAAACCCTATGAAATATGCTGAGCTAGAAAGGGTTTCTTTCTTGCACAGCCCTCCATCCCTCTCTCATTATATTCCATGGAAAACTTTCTGCCAGGCCAGCTCATATAAAAGTATAAATCCCACTTATCCACCATCTCAGGGGAAACCAGGTTCCTTTGGATAAGCAGGGCTAGAGATGATGGGAACTGTGAGCCTCCCAGCACAGAAAAGGCCACGCTCCAGGTCCCCACCTCTGAGGCACAAGGAAGACCAAAACACTTCACTGACTGGCCGGATTTTTAAGGGATTGTGCGCCGAACAAGCAATTTAGTGGGCATACGTACACCCGCAGTTACTTTGCAATCCCAAAGATATAGAGCTAAATGTCCGTTAACTCTCTTTCTCCCAACCTTACTGAAGTGAATGGAATGCTGAGGAAAATCAGATGATCGTTGGTCCTTGTTTATTCCCACGTCGGGTACAAGAGAGGCCACAGCCAGACAAATACACCGTCGCACATCACGGCTACCTCTATTGACCTCATGTCATTCTGAGACCACCAGCAATATGTTACTTAGTTCTAATGCAACCATTACTGCATTTATGCATACCAATTAACGTCTTATATGTAGTTTCTGTGGTCCCTTACAGTTATTTTTTGCAGGGTAGCGGGGAGAGGAGAAGGGGAATACGTGCGGTTGCAAGCATCACATTGTTTGCATATCTGAGAGGGAATTCTGTGCTCAATGCCAGAGGGAAAACACCCTCCAAACTCATCACCATCATTTCTCCCACCATCTTCTAGTCTGAAAGCACTGAAATTTTTAGCCCACATCCAACACTGACATCCAAGTCCCACGTAACGCTACACCTTTACACACAACCTCCCCCCAAACAGAGAAGAGCACTTACCACACCTGTCAACATTGCTTTACAGAACTGAGCTAAACAAAACCAATTCCCCAAGTAAGCGTTTCCTATCTTTACATCTTCTAAATGAGACAAGATGAGATTTGGGCTTCTAAACAGTCTTCCCAGCTTCTGAGTTCTTCCCGTACATAATGGAAAGGTGCCACCTAAATTAGCACTTCTTACAAGACACCTACCATATCCGAGAGAAGCACAAGTGGGGTAAGCAAGCAGTAAGATAGATATCAATCAGAATTCTGAGTCTGAGTATCCAGATCAAAGAACACCACTATAGCCCAACCTGAACCCAAACGGTTCGTGGGTGGATAAAAAAGAAGTACACAGAAAGGATCCTTTACAAATCAGTCGATTAATAACGAATATTTGCGGTCTTCTGCATTCACCTATAAATCAGCTCACAAATAATTCATTTAACACTCACAACAACAGATACAAGTTTACCAAATATAGGCCTCATTGTACACACGAGCAAGCGGTGGTACACAAAGGTAGACAGGAAACTCCGAAGATCTATAGTTAGAGAACTTAAGCAGCTTGTCTGCTAGTTCAGATTAGTATGGGAGTCTACATTCAAGACCCCAAAGTCCTCCCTTTTATTTGTTTGAAGGCCATACATGACAATTCGCTAGGGTGACCCAACGTGGAAATGAGAAGCAATTAACACCAATTCCCCGCTCACTTTCTCTGGGTCACTGACAATTTCATATACCTCTACTCAATCCTTCATCAGCTTTGTAATTTCCAATTTTGAGTCTTTATTTAGTCTCTCCTCATGTGAATGCTGTATTACATCCTGGTGAAGTAAGGAAAGGATGTATAACAAATACCTCAAATTTTGTGGGATATTTCTACTCGCAATAGAAATATTTTTTCTGATATCACTTCATCTATAATTCTTAATATTCCACAACCCCCTCAACGCTAAAAGCAAGAGTTGCCAAAATAGTGTATGTAACAAGCAGCTTTGGAACAAGAGCATCACTTTTGGAAAACAGAAGCTGACTGTATCAAGCTAAAGGTGCAGGCAGCACTGAGGAATAAACATTCCTAATAGAGAATAGATCAAAATTTCAAATCTCCGATGTCAATGCTATTTCTCTCATGCCAATGTTATTTCCAGAGTGATTTTGTTGACATTTTTACTACATGCCTTCAATTTTGCTGAATCAAAGCAATTTAGAGCATTGGAACCGTGTTATTTGCCCACAATTTGATAAGAAAAGCTCTCCACTTTGATCAGAGACACATTTTAAGAACACTGTCATTTATGTAAACTCATCTTTCCATGGACAATTCATAACTGCCCTGTTTTCTTCCCTTTTGCTTATAACACTTCCCACGTTGCGTTTCAGAGTGTCATTAAATGCCCTTTTATTGCTCCCTCGTTGTTAGTACCTGAGTATTAACCAGGGCTTCAAGATTTATAGCCTATTTTAAACTCAGATAATGGTGTTTAATTTGTTATTGGCTGTGTAAAGGTTAACAAAGAAATAACTCAAACTATTAGCAAAGGAATAATGCATTACGACAGGGCAATTAAGAGCTATATCTGGCACTGCATGAGAAGACTGATCTCATTTCACAAGGAGCTCGATGATCCGCATTCACAACCCATGAAGCACAAGGGTAGCACGCAAGTTCATCCTTTACGTGCTTTATGTATCATTGAGTTGCTTTTCATCAAGAAACTTGCACGAGTAACATCTCGGCGGAGCAGCTCTCACAAATTTACCTGTGATGTTTGAAAGAAGTTTCTGCCCTTAGCAGTTCATACTGCTCCTTTTGTGGGGGTTACCTCTCTCAGAGCAGAGTTGGCAGAATGCAATAAGCAGCATTTACCTGGGGCTGCCTGCTTGTTAAAGCCAGCTAAGCTTAGCTTACAGGCACCTGCAGTGGCACACTGAGCTATGTCTTTGTCCATAACTTGAGTAAGATGCAGGCACACTTCACTCCACCAGCTCTGCAGTGGAAACGAGGCACCATCTGAAACTAATGTACTGTAAATAAACACAAACCAAAGCCCTAAGTGAGAAGATTTCAAACTGATTTTATAGTACTGCTGCAACTGTACCCCAAGGCCTTGCTTTTAAACTTCACGGCTGTGGACTCCACTGATCACATGTTTTGCTGGGGAGGGGTCTTATTTTATTCGAATTCATTGCACTGTTAGAATTGTTCTCATGCAGATAAGTCTCTTTTTTCTCATCCTTATTCAGGCTGTTGGGCAATTGCCGGAAACACTTTTTGGAAGAGTTGGAGAGAGGTTATTGGATGTAGGCCCAGCAGCTTTTTGGAAAAACAGAGTAGAAAATACATGCAGAATTCATGGAAGACAGACAAGCAGATGCTGCTTGAAAAGATGGTTATATTCTTATGTCAACAAATTAGTACACGAGCAGCCAAAAAGCCCACACAGAGGTAACATAAGCAAACGTGTCCTTAAGACATTCAAGGGAAAACACAAACTCTCCCTGTAGGATCTACACTAGCAAGCATACCACTAAGACCATACTTAACAATGCGCTCGAGACCAATTCCCATAAACTTTGGATCAAGGCAGTGGAAAGGCTGGGTACAAAGTAAATGCAGTCCTGAAACCTCTGCAGCTGAGCTATTTTTTGAACAAATCCTTGCATTTCGAAACAATTCCAAACAATCTTCCATGGGGCTGAAAAATACTGATGGGATTGAAAAAACATGGATTCTGCAACTTTGGCTCGAACAACATCCATTTCATTGCCTTAAACACTTACCCAACGTTGCAGCCAAGTGCTAGTTCAATCAGTCTTCCCCACCACTGTTTGGGAGGGGAACAGACCTCCAGCTGGTATAAAATGGAATGTGACTTTAACAGCTTTAAATCTGCTTCTACCAAGCCAACGGTCTAACTTTGTGTTGTTTTTGACACCCCTTTCTTCTTTTTCTTTTTCTGCCTGCAAGCCCTACCTCCGTATCTTTTCTGACACCTCCAAGGAAAATTCGCATTTCTTCGCTCTAAGCTTGCAAAAACATCGGGGGTGGGAGGGGTGGAGGGGAGTATACTTTCCCTGTAGGATTTTAGCATAAATTCTAAAGCAGTCTTATTAAATTCTGTGGAACCTTCCCATCCAACCCTTCCCCCCACCTTTTTTTGCTTTTTTCCCCTCCTCCTAACTCTTACCACATGTTGTAAAGGCCAGACATGAGTCAGACCAAGCTCCTTAAGCAGTAGAGGGGGGGAGGGAGGAGGTAAGCAGAGCAGAGCAGAGGGTTCCTTTATCAGCTAAGAGAGGGGCCATTTCCCAGGCTGCCCTCACACAGCACCAGAGCCTGGCAGCAACACAGTCAAAACACCCATTAAAAGCAGTCCTGCCAAGAGGCCGAAAAGTGAGGACCAACAAGAAATTCATAAAAGCAGGACGAAAATTGTGGGATTCATCCTTTTGTTGGCCAGTAAATTTCCAGTGGGTCAACATATTCTAATGACAATCAGCTGACAGGGTTAGGGGCATAAGCTGCTGGCTGCTCTCAGATCAATGCCCTAAGTGGAGACTGAGGATGAATTAAACCTTATGGACCATGTCACACTTTCATGTTGAAACAAGGTGAAATCTAAGGCTCACAGTTACTGATTGGCTTATCTATTGTCTCCCATTGCATTTGTGTTTTATTTGTTCAACCTGATCTTGCTATCTGTTGCTAAGAGGACTTTTTCAGCAGCTCTGCCAAATACACAGGCTTTGATCGTGGGTGTTGCCACATCCGACACAACATCTGACCCTCCAAATCCTACGATGAGCCCTTCTAGAAAATCCTGCAATGCACGATTACAGAGTTTGACTAGCATCGGAACTCACAAAGCAGTTAGGTACGTCCTTCCTAAAATAAAATTCTCTATTCTCAATATCACATCCATGCAGAATATTTACAAACCTTGACAATCATGAATTCTGTAATACCCACCAGGAACAAATGCCAGAGGCCAACTATACCTCTAAATAATACTATCTCTTTCCTTGTCTGCAGTCTTTCCACTGCATTGAATAGTCCCTTTGCTTAACTCACAATAAACTACGCCCCTGTTCCATGCCATGTACTATTTTGTATTCCTTCATGTTATCTTTTTGTCCATTTCTACTTTTACGGAGTTCCTCCAAGATGAAACATACAGCCATTGGTGCCGTAGGACTCTCATTAGAAGTTTCAGGCTAGACAGAATTTTTATCCCACACTCTTCTGTTTCTCCCTATGTCAAACTGTTCCAGCTTCCAAAAACATTTTTTCAGTTATGTTCTATTTTTTGTTGTTGTTAAGTCATCAGTCTTTAATTTCAACGAATTTCTAATCTATTCCCATAAGTCCCATTGAGGCAAAAGGGCAGCTTAAAGGTCCATGGATAAGTGCAAGTAATGATTTTTGGATTATAAAGTGCAATGTAGTTGGCATTAGGTATTGCAGTGATAGGAAAATCCCCAGGAAATAGAATCATCCAGATGGATTTCCTGCAGAGCCACCCCAAATATCCCTACATTATATTTGCAAGTGCTTCTGGATCCAGAGGGACTTACTAACTTAATCGCGTACCACACAGAAGCCACTTAGACCTAAGAGCTGGACTGTCATGTCCACACAGCCCTGCATCCAAGGCAGCATGTCCTTCCACATCTAGAAGTGCTGGAAAATATGACGCAGAAGTACAAGTGGATCTGCCTCTAACCCATGTAGACAGACATGCAAATGCATTTAATACTGCTTCCAGATCAGCACAATCCTTGGCCCATAGAATTTCTGAGCTCTGTGCTAATGGAATAGCTTACCAACAATGCAGATAACCTCACTCACAGATACAAGAACGAACCACGGACAGTGCTATATTAAAAGACAAACCGCCAATTTCTTGATTAAAGCAGAACAGGGTTTCAGTATCCAGCAGCAGAAGCTCTACTACCCACTGCATTTCTCCCTAAGGCTACAGGAGAGAAGACTGCATAGGAACAGCGCACAAGATTTTTGCTGCTTCTAGGATATTGGTGTTAGGGAAAAAAAAAAAAATATATTGATGAACTACTTTGTCATTGTTAACAGCATTGCTGACAAACTCACAGCAGGCCCACTGAGAGGAAGACAGCAGCGTGTCTACTGAATGCCTGTTGTAGCTGAGACATGTGCTCTGAATTAGGCAAGGTGTGTAAATTATGACAGCCAGAGCTCTTTAGAGGATGCCCAGGTCTGAAGGATTCTGGTGCACTTTTGTTGTTGCTGCTGCATTTCCCCATAGTTCTTCTCTCAAAAGAAACCTTGCTCCTTGGAGAGAGCATTAACAGGCTCCAGCTCCTGAAGTGTCACTTGACAGAAATAAAATTGAAATGCTAAAAAGAAACTCCAGTTTCCTTCCCTTATTGCAGTCATTATTTTATTCTCTCTAACGGGAGCTTAACCTCAGAGGAGAAACAACCACTACACTAGGCTGGGGGAGACGGGGGAGGAGAAAGGATTAGACAGACACCCAAAATCATGGTTTCCTTTACAGAAAATCATGCATGAAACTAGCACCTTGGTAACGTCTGGGAAGACCTTGCCTGCAACACAGACTGCCAGATGGATCCCAGAAAGCTTCATTTCCAGGAATGCCCCAACCAGGGCAGTACTGCTCAACGCTGCACTTGAAAGAAATTAGGCTATACTGCACTTAGTCATTAAAAAATTAACACTGAAAGAGACCTTGAAAGGACATCTGTTCACGCTCCTGCTTTCAGGCCTATACTCAGAGAATGTTTGAGAAGACATACTAGTCCGTACAGAACAGAAACAGCAGCAAAGGGAGCAAGACACCAAACCCGTAGGCTGGCTAGCATCTGCGTAAAACAGAATCTGGAGGAAGAACTACAGCTTTCTGCTGACAATGCAGAACAGACAAATGGAGTGAGAAAATAAGCAGGCTAATTGTTATAAGAAAGGCAGATTTTTTTTCTCCGAGTGAACCTGCAGGCATTTGCTTTGTTGACCCATTTCAGTCCCTGGACTACACACATTTGCTGTCAAGATGAAGAGACTGGCAGTCTAGAAAAGCAACACAAACTGTAACACAGCTGTGAAGAACCAGGGTTAAAACCAAACTTCCCATCACAAAGAACTATGTAAGCCTTTCAATATGAGATTATCGGTCCTTCCTTGTGTGTCAGCCTTAGCATACAGTCTCATACTCTACAGATACCCATTCTAAATGCACAGATCAAAGTCCTACTCATAGATTAATTTTGGCACTGTGAAGCTGGCCATTTTACACTTTCAAAAGCAAAATCCATTAACCCAACTCAAAACTTGTAAAGAAAGTGGTTCTTAATTAAGAAAGATGTCCCAAAATCAGCACACAACCATTAAAATGGTAAGCCGGTAATGAAAAACTTAACTGAAAAGCATTTTTAATACTACAAAAGATACTAATTAAATTCATTGGAGAAATAGTACTAATCAATCCTACTCCTTCATGTCCTGCAATTTTGTCTTTGTTTTTGTCTCTGGATCCCCAAACTCTCTTCAAATTCTCTACCAAAAAAATCTGAAACAGTCACAATACAGTTATCTCCATTATTAGTTATGCTCCTTTCAAGAAATCTTTTGACCTAAAGAAGTATTGCAGTGCAACTGTTCATCTTCTTCTAGGCAGTTACTGGCAGGAAAAAAATGTTGGGGTTTTTTCCTTCCAGTAATTGAAAATACGCTTCCAAGTTTCAAGAGTTTCTTGCTAAGACAGGAAAACTTTGCACAAAAAAGTCTAAAAATTAACACTTAAAAACACGACGTACCAACCAACTTCTGACCATTTCTAATTACAACCATTATCACACATTTGAGCAGAAGTTTGCTTACAGCATCTCTAGACTTACGCTGACAAGCTGTTTACTGAAAATAAAAAGATTCAGTGAAAGATTTAACCAACACACACCACTTCCTTTCTGTTGAACGAGACGTCAGACTTTGGCTCTGAAAACACCGTGCCTCTGCTCTGTTCAGCGTGGCAGCGTGTGGGAGGACTGGGTGGTTTTGCACTCAGTGCAATCCCATTCTGCTGCAATGCTCAGAAACGTTCTCATTTTGATATAATTAGTGCTTTATTGCAAGGAAAATTAACCAAATGAAACTTTATCAGCTGTTTAATTAATACTCAGTTTGCCAGTGCTTTTTGCCAGATATCACCACGTTGGACTTGTTCATTCAACTGCTACTACAGGGAATGAGCTCAAAATGCCAACTCGCCGCTGGTGCCTCCAGTGAAGTACACATTAACTCCCATCTTTGCCAGTCAGCCAAGATGCCCTTCATTGAAGAGCGAAGGAAGACACAAAACTGAAGCGCGATCGTGACAGATGAATGATGTGAGTGATTTCTGGCACGAGTTCTCCAATGTTCCAGGAGTCACAGCTACAGCATCGGATACAAACCCACCTCCCCTTAGGACCTAAGCAAGAGCAAATACGGAGACACCGGGACAGCAAGGGAAGCCACCTCTTCTGCTTGTTAAGGAATAGCTACCACCACCCTATTCTCCTAACCAACTTGACGCTGTATTAAAAAAGTGCTTTAAAATCATTTACAGTTATATTACTCTAGTAAAAGAAATTTAGACATCAGTTGCCTATAAGTCCTATTTGGAATATTTCCCATACACAGATACACCAGCTAGACAAATTTTAGGCTGAGATCCAAAGCTAGGAGAGTATTTTGATCAAGAAAAATTGAGACTCATATTAGCTCAGTTCAGGGGTTTTCTCTGTGTGGGATTTTCCTCTATGCTCAAAAGACATGAAAGGCACCACTGAGTTTCCAACTCTATGACCTTTCATCCAAACAGATATTTAGTTCCCCCTTAGTTCTCTCTAATACTTCAGTATCTAAGCATCTTCCAGTCATGGATATGCATAGTCAGTAGGCTAGGTGAGTATAACTGTCCTCAATTTCACCAATGCAGCACAAACAACCCAAAATGGAAAAGAGGGGGTACAGGCTTTCTGTGCTGCAGTCACTAGGGACAGCCAGGCTTCTGGGGGAGGTGATGCATCAGCACAGAGCTAACTAAATTAGCTGTATTGACTCACCCGCTGGAAGATTCTTACCTACCACGAGTCAGCCTTTTTGAGTACCACCTTATCTACACGGACCTGAATGAGATCTCCCAAAGTGCAGACCTGTGACTCACCCACAGGACACTCCTTCCAATATGGGACCTTGTTATTTCCAACTTTCCTCTCTCTATTCCGAGGCCTAACTGCATCAGGTGTCACTATCTGGGAACAATGGGTAGATTGAGTCATTTCTCCTTTGGAATGGAACTACAGAGCACCAAGGTCTGACAGCAGACACTGCTGGAGTACGTGGTGTGAGCCGGCCCTAATACACATCCCCTGCTTCCCAGTCACAGCCCAGTACTGGGTGATGACATTTTACAGTGGGAGGTCACAGTGCATTCATATCCTTCCTTCTAAAATCATATCCTGCCTTCCCTGTCACAACAGATGGGTTGCAGCCTTCCTACCTGCTCACCAAAGTAGCTTGCAAGTCCAAAATACGATCACACAACTCATTCCCACAGAGTTTGTTTACTGCTTGCTCCGACTTTAAGCCCCGATTTTACTGGTTTAAAAAGCTGAAATGGCATATGATAACAAGCCAGGCTAAGAAGGGTCTGTTTGTTAGTACCTAAACCAGGCTGAAAAGCTGCAAGTCAAATTTTCCATAAATTCAAGTTGTAATTGAAAAAGATGAACTTCTGCATTATTTTTCTTCCACAGTCTTCTTCCTCTTAGTTAGTTATGGAAGCTAACTGAAGGCTTCCGATTGAAAATAGTCAAAACTGGCTACTGAAATTGAAGCAAAGACGTTCAATGACTTGGTTAAGGCCGGAAAGGAAAACCGTATCAGGTACTAAGATTACAACTCCAGAGTTCCTGGCATATAGTCCTCTAGGTATTCCACATCTTCTCCTGCATTGGAGTTACCAGGACTGACTCATCTCTTCAGAGAGCATGGCCACATCCTACAGCACATATTTTACAGATGCCTGCAGTGATAGCATAACATTTCCCTGTTATAATGCCCATAAAATACCTCTGTACTTGCAGCCACCTTAGCACTAAGAGCAAAAGACAGAAGCTGACGCCAGAAACATTTTAAAGCAGAACAACTGGTCAAGTAAACTTGTGTAAAAAAAGGCCGGACAGCAGCTTCACAGGGAGAACTAAGAAAAGAGCTCAGCTCAGCAGTTCTTACTGGCACCATCTCATGAATCACAAGAAGCTGCTGGGAACCAACGCGGTACGTTACTGGCACAACACAGCTGGGTGGGAGTGGGGCGCAGAGACAGGTTCAGAAAGAGAAATGTGAATGAGATGACCCGTTCAACATAGTTATCCGTGCAAAGGGGGAGAAGAAAAAAAAGCAGTCAGACAGGACTTCCTTATGAGCGAGCGTTCAAAATAGAAGGCCAAGCCCTGATTCTGAGAAGCAACAAAGAATTTGGCAATCCTCCGCAAACGCCTTATAAGACAGAGCGCGCACCGTGGGGAAAAGGGGAGGCACAGCACGCAGAACAACCATCAAATGGGGAAGCTAGTCTCAGTGAAAAAAACACGTACCATCCAACGCACCAGGCCATTACAACAGGTAAGGGGAGATGGAATATTATTATTGTCTAGCAGTAACTCTGTAAATACAGTCTGACTTGACAAATTCTTGAAGAAAAAAAAGTGAGTGTCTGCTGTTATTGGTCTAATGAGCTAACTCTGAAATATGAGCTAAAGACAGCTCCCTAGCGGCTGCCGACTACTCCCCGAGCCGAGAGGAAACCTCTTTCAGAGCCCATCAGTGCAAACCGTTGCTGACAGCTTGGGACTACACAACACACAGATTTATTTCACAGACACGCACAGACAGGAATTTAGCACCCTAAGCTGGCCTCCTGCTTAGCAGAGAAGGTGTTAAAATGCAACCACGCAGAGCCTGGCCCCCCTCCCCACACACATTTTCTTCCCTGACCCCTCCTGGAACAAAACACAGTAGCAACTAATCAATTTGGTCACCTGCTCCAGGCAGCAATACACTCATGAGGTTCCCCCTTTTCCCTCTCAGTGCCCCCGCCATACCCCCCTCCCAAAATTATATAGCAATCATCTAGTGGAGGACATCCACCAAGCCCAACAGCTGCTCCCAGTGCCAACCAAGTTCAGCGCGGTGCCTCCAAAATTCCCTAATATTTTGCATGACCTTTCATCTCATAAATCAATTTATTTCCAAACAGCAGCAAACTCCTCTTGTACCTGACAGCTTGCAATCACTGAACTCATCCAAGAAGATTTAAAGGAGGCAAAATTGAGACCTCATACATGCTGTTACTATTACCTAACCTGAAGGATTTCTGTCTTTTTTTTTAGACTTTGGTTTCAACTTTTAAAATTTAACCCTTTATTATTATTGTTTCTTGCAATTTGCTTTTCAAGATTACGAAAGGATTTGCAGAGTTTCACGTCATTTCAGTTTAATAATGTGTTGATAAATTGGGGGTTGAAAAAACAGGTCAGGCTGATCACTGCAGGTTCTCATACACACAAATATTTATACGTATATACAGGGAAACTTCATTTCTATTAACACAACTGCAAAAGCTCTGAGACATCCCCCCAAACTAGAGGAAATTTGATACAGTTGGCAGTGTAGCTAGCACTGATTACATATACAAATCTTGCCTGCTCACACATCATGGTCCTATTTTTAGATTTTTAGGAAACAAAGAGCCTTTATTAATGGCTATCTTCTTGTTTGGGAAAAAGGGAGGGGAATAATTCTGTTTATATTTCTCAATCAGCCTGCTGGCTTTCACACAAAGCACTAAAGCAATTACACTGGCTAGCACACTAGATGAGAGATTTAGCAAACATCATTAATATTATTATTCATTTACTTAATTCATTTCTTTCTTCTTCCCTTCCTAGAGACAGCACACCGAGGATCTAATACGTCCCTCTGCTAGAGAATGTAACTCCCATTAATGTTGGACACCTGCCTTCGGGGAAGCAAGGCACCAAGTTACAGCAGGGGAATATATTAATAAAATACAGCATGAGATTCCTCAGCAGGGCCACACTAGGGAGAGCACTGGATGACCTAATCAAGATGGAAAAGACCTAACTTCTACAAGTCCGATTCCATTGACAAAGCAGCCCAAAAACTAAGGATTCAAAGAGAAACACACCATAAGCACATTCTGAACACTGCAGGTGAAGTTTTCTCTTTGAACACTGAGGAAAGATTCTTCAAACTGACTCCATTCTCTCTCCTGAAAAGAGGTCGCTACTGTTATGTTCCGTGATGATTTAGACTCAAATTCTTAAATTCAAAAGCAACAGGCTAGAAATGGCTTCATTTTCAAAAGTGCTTAGGAGCCAGCAATTCCTGTAACATCAACTGCTGTCTTTAGGCAAATTTTTCCAAGCCAGCTATTACATTTGGACTATAATTTCCATTATAAACTCCCAGCCAATACAGAAGATCTCAGTCTGAATAGCGATGGGGGAGCTAAAGCTTAAATGTTTAACATTCAAGACCTTGGTCCATAAGCAGGCCAACTTCAGAGTTTTCATGTGCTGGTTAAGAAATGGCCCGCAACCACTAAGAGTAAGATTCAGCCCTTCGCAATGCCGTCACACACATACAAATCAAAACCTTTCCTGATGTCACTATGAACAGCTTGAGATGATCTCCTTGCCATTCAATTAGAAGCTGCTAGCCTTTTAGCACTCTTAAGTGATTTCTGACGCACGTTAAGAAACTGTCTTCGTGGCCCAGAGTAACCAGGCACTATATTAACCAGATTGCTCAAGAGTGACAAAGTGTATCTGCATTCCAAGGTGAAATCTATTAAGGGGAAAAGATGAAGTGTGATGTTTCGGTGCAGACAAGGTGATCACATAATGACATTATCCCACACAATACAGGATACGGTTACCCTTTTAAACTGAACTATTAGTTTACTCTCTTCCCCAGCCACCTACCAAGTACATGAGACTCGAGATTTTGGCACGAGATACAGAGGTGAACATCACGGGTAAAGCTCACTGCTCAGGGCTTCAGCATCCAGCTGAAGCCTGTCAGTTTGAAAAATCAGATAGGAAATCTCCTCAATATAGACTCATCCTCCTTTTTAATCGGGTTTATACAAATTGTCCCTTCCCATTTCTCTGAGCCCATTTAGGGCCATTTAGGTATAGTACTTAATTCACGACGAGGCTTATTCTCATTGAGAGAGCTCAGTCGAAGAACTGGGTTACTGGCCGAGACAAAAGCTTGACGATAAGACACGACACAGTTCCTGCCACCACAGGTAAGCATTTGCTTTGCCTGCTCACAGCAGAAGGCAGTGAAGTCTGCTGGGCAGAGCACTTCACCAAAGCAGCTCCTGTGCATTCTGTTCTGCTCCCTAAGCTGAGTTTTGACCCTCGCAAAACCCCGTTGCTTTTCTTTTCTCTTCTCCTCCTTTGTAGCTCTTGTATTTTTAGGAGGTAAATTCTGTTAGTACAGCCTGATACGATGTTCAGAGCAGCAAAAGGGAATACTTTGCTACCTTGATTTTCAGATCAGATTCTGCTCTCCCATACAGACCAAGTGGAGCAGTGAACCAAGGCAATTAGCAAAGGCTGGTTGTGTTGCACCAGTAGAGGGAGCGAATTCCAGAATCTCGGGGTTCTTCTTTGCCTCTAAATCCAGCCCTTTCTTCCCACTCCATAAAACCACCTCTCCAGATTTCCCCCTTTTGCCCCCCTCGCAGCAAATCCTACCACAGACAAACCTGGAAATGTAACTGAAGCCCAACGCAGGCTTCAGAAAAGGGGAAAGGTTCACAGGCCTGAGGTTCAGCTTTTCCCCCTTCCTGTTGTCCCATATCACCAAAACAAAACAAAAAAGCACCATCGCTTTTTGAATCCTTTCCCCAGAGTCAGAATACTTTAATCTGAGAGCCTTTATTTGATTGGGATACTTACTAGTTCCACCTGTACTTCAGGCCTTTCGTTCTTGTCTATGGTTTAAGAAAGAATTTCAAATGGGAATTCTTTCTCTAGTGCAATTATTCTGACTCCTTATTGACTTCTTCAGCCTCATTTTCCATGCTTTCTGCCTTAGAAACATCAGAAAGCTGCTACAGTAAAATCCAAAGGCTGAAAGTCTTGATTTTTCTGCCCAAATCAAATATTACTAGATTTAAAATTTTGGAGGTTTGATTTAATTGTGTGTTTTGCACACACACATGCACAGCATCCATGGAAGACAGACACTCTTAATTCTTCTGGGTAGGGGGAGAGAATTAAAGAAAAAACAAAAAAAAAAACCAACAAAAGCACTTCCACAGAGTTTTGGGGGGTATTTTGCAACACTGCAGAAACCCTCTTAAAGGCTTTGGAATAATTTCTTACTGATCAGTCATGGAAACTCATTCCTAAGGATTTGATACAGGCAAGGGATATAACTTTTAAAATTAGCTGGAGAAAATGACTAAGAATGAGGTCCTACACAGAAAAAGGAGATTTTATGTTCAAAATTCTTGCTTGTCTGATTGCTGGTCTTGTTTCCTTATTCTGGGTCTGATCATTCTCATTAACCAACCTCATCTCCCCAGGTTTCTTTTCTACACCCAGCCTCCTTTCTCACTCCACTTCTTTTTTGTTGCCCCAGTTTCCCAAGACGTTTCCATTCTGTATTTCTCCAAGCCTGTTGTTCAGCTACCCATATAAAGCAACTGGAGATTGAAAAAAAATTAAAAAGACACAATGGGGAGAGATGAAGCTCATTACAATATATAATATTAAACTGAGCAAGGGTAAATATTGTGTACTTGAAAACATTAGAACTGCTTGTAGCTCTGGCTGTACTGATACAGAGATCTGTGCTTCTCTCCAGCTTTTCCAGGCTGGGGAATTTGAGTGGGTTGATTCCTGCTTTGGGCTACCAGCATCCTTCCCCACCAAGGTCTAGAGAGCATCATTAAAGATATATTGCAGAAAGGCTCAGAGTAACAACCAGATTCGGGAGCAATACGCCAGACATGAAGTGTGGTGGTTGGGATTTTTTTTTTTTTTATCCACCTCTTCGCTTTACCCAGCAAGATGCGATCTTCCTACAATTGCATACTTTTCTTCACTGCAATCTCGCCAAGGGCAATATTGCCTCTCGATAATATAGTCTTTGCATGCACCTACAGAATTAGAGAGATGCAGGGGAATTTGGGGCTCAGAGGGAGATCATTTCAAACCAAACGTAAGAAAAGTACCATGCAGAGCTGGGTGGTGTGAGATCAGAAAAAAACTTCTCCTCTCTGATCCATACTATAGATCTCACCTCCTAGTGTCCCACTCCCCCTACATTGCATAAGTCTCCCTTATGTCAGCACTGTATGTTGATGGGGGGGGAGGAGGGGGGAGGAAAAAAATGAACAGCAGCAGCATCAAGGAGCCGTCTCTTTTACTATTGGCAGTACAGCAGGATTAGGAAGGTCCACTGTGCTAGACACTCTATATACATTGGCTGCGAGACAGCTTTTGACTCAAAGAGCCCACAATCCAAACCAATCACAGCTGAACAGCAAGACCTCCCTTCTGTGAAATTTAAATTAAAAGGTGTTAAGAATAGTCATTTCACTCCCATAGTCTTTACCAATTAAGCTAAGCATTCAATATGGTCAGGTTGCCCTCTAATTTTGATTTGTCCCCCACCCACATTAACTCAAAAAATTGATTTTAAAAATTAAAATCTTTTTTGCAATTTGCTTAGCTTAATATAAAGCAAGAGCATAATGTGCCCTCATGAATGCTACTGCAAGTGGCTCCATAGCCTGACCCTTACTCATAATCCCCTGTAAATTCACCCAAAAAGTCATGAACTACATAATATTAGTTCTTACAGACTGACATATTTCCCTGATCTTTCATGAGCCACATGGGGAAACAGTTTTCGCCTGATCTGAATGAAGAAGAAAAACAGTGATCCTAATCAACCGTTTACCCTTAGTGGCTTCCCTAAACAAATCTGGGAAAGAGCTTAAAGGCTTGGGAATATCCTGGACCCTGCTTGATGCACTGTAATAACCCTACCTAATTATACTGATATAAAAACTAATTGGAAAGATAGCAAATGTCAGGGTAAGATGCAAATTGTAGGGTGTTAATTGCTGAACAGGTGCTGGAATAGAATTAAATGAGCATCTTGATTAGGAGAGTGGAAAAAACAAATGTGGACCCCGAAATCAAGTTGGCCACGTGAATTATTTAGCAGCCTCCTTGTACCAGCAAAAGGTCATGTTGATGTGACCTCTGCTTTGTGATGGGTGGGCTGACAAAACAATAGTGAACTCCAGGAGAAAACATGGCTTACGAGAGAGATGAGACCATACAACATACAAAATTTTCAATGAGATAAGGGAGGAGCTTTTTTTTTTTTATTGGTGGACTTCTAGGTGGATGACATGCTAGTAGAAAGTTTTCCATACAGATCATTGCAGTAATACAGAGCCACTAGTCCTAAAGCTAGGGAAGCCCCTGGCTGCAGGAGACCATCCAGGTGTACCACCAGGTCCTCTTCTGACCTTGCAAGCCGAGAAACAAAGTTACTGCCATTACAGCGGATATTTGGGGATATGAATGTTGGTTCAAGCAAAAATGGACTAAAAGCCAGTTTTCGTATTTGCACAGAACGTAACAGGACTTTCATCCACAGCCAGAAGCTCTTCAGCGATGCTGCTATGGTAGTAAATTTTTTTTCACGCAGGCCCTCAGAAAGCCGTATCATGTTTCAGTTGCCACTGAATGACCAGCAAACAGATTAGATCAAACCCCATCAATTAGAACCAGCAGTCTAGAAATAAGAGACCTCGTCATCAGCAATTAATATTTGTGGCATACAAGTAGAATAATTTTCATGAAGGACTTAATCCAGCTTCAGTTATCCCTAATTTTGAATCTGAGACTACTTTTTCTGGGTGAAAAAATTAGAATTTTGCAAGAGCATGCTGAGGCTAGAACAAGGTTTTAGAAAGAAAACCTTTTTGTTTTTAAAGACAGTTTCAACAAGTGACAGCACCTAATGAAATGTTTTGCCAGTTACGAGAAAACTTATAAAGAATTATGGAAGCCATTTTTAAAAGCAATTTTTAAAAATTACTGAAAAGATTTAAACAGCTATTCAGTTAGTTCTATGAATTACTTCACGACATATCACACTGGTTCAAACAACTGCAGCATGGGGAGAAAGGAGACCCTTTCCATTGGTTCACTTAACAAACAAACACATCTCAAGGCATGGTAGCAGTAACTATTAGGTGCTAGCTGAAATGATCGCATTATTTTAGTAGAAACTCAGTCTAGAGCAGGACTCCAACCCGTTAGGCACTGTACAAAGTCATAATACAAAAACCTCTGCGTTGCAGAGTGTCCAATCTAAACAGAAAGGATAGAGAAGGAATGATTGAGACACAAGAAAACAGGCCAGTTGTCCTGGACAGGCTTAAAATACCAGGAGCCTAAAAAAGATCCTAAAATTAATATAAGCAAGAGCCCAATGTAAGGCTTTTAATACTGCCAAGGAAGGGCAGAAGACTCACAGCATAAGAGCTAGCTCTTAATTTTTTGCCACATATTGACAAACGACTCACTCTCTCCAGTATTGTATTCCCAAATGTTCATGCAACATAGTGCACTACAGTTGTCTCTAGACTAATTCTCTGTTAAATAAATAACTACTTATCGAACTCTTTTTGCAGAAAACAGAACTAAGCACAGAGTTCATACACACAATAAGACATCGTTTCTGATATAGTTCTGGCACCAGGTAATCGACAGTGTTAAGGCAGCGGTGAGAATACGACCACCTGTGCTTTTGACAGTTCCTCAAGAGGAAAACTAACTTGCACAAGATGACAGCCTAAGTCAGTGACAAAAAGAAACGCTGAGCATGAGAGCGCCAGCTCCCTTTTCCCCGCCCAAATGCTAGAAAATTCAATAAAGACATCTGCAACAGTGCCAAGTCATAAGAACGGCATGTTTCTGCTCTAAGAAACGCAAGAAAGGGACAATGCTTACAGTGCGTGCTCTAAGGAGGGTCTGCACACAGATAAAGGATGTGCTGCTAACACACTGCAGTCAGAAAGGAACAGATATCATTTCAGAGGAAGACGAAACATTTTACACAGATCTTTGGGGGCAAGGGCAGAAGCATGCGTAAGACTGAAAACTTAGATTTATGACACTAAGACCTGAAGTTCCCTTTGTATCTAGGGGATACGATACACCATGGGTGACAGGAGAATAGAATGGGTACCGCATTGCAATGCTCAGTCTCCTGGGATAAAGACACCAATTCATTATCTGCACACCATCCTTCTTGGGGCCTCCACTGCTAGAGGAGGTAGCTGCCAATCATGTTCCATTCTGCAGACCTATATTTAGTGCTTGCAGTGTGGGCTAGAAGCAGCTGCAGGGAGAAACAGACTCAGTTAATTTTTCACGTTCAGCTCCATGTCTTAGAGAGGAAGGGCTGCAACTCAAACCAAGTTGTCTCTCCAATGACTTCAGCTTTAACTTTGCTGTCCAGGGCCACGACAGATACACGGGGCATACCTGAAATATTGTATGTGGTGGCAGGGAGGAGAAGATGACGACAGAGAGACTCAATTCATGTAAGGTTAGACTGAGCAAAATCTTGGTAGTCTGTTAAAATCCTGTAGGTATTGTACGTGGGTATGATCACGGCTTTGCTGCAGGCTATTTTATACAGCTATGTAGAACTAGCATGTTAACAACCATCCTGTACTGCTCGTTGCCAACGCTGACACTGTCCCAAAACAGTTCATGAAACTGCTCTAGATTTCTTCTATACGGAAAAATAATGATACAGGGGATTTTTTTATTAATTAGTATTTTAAACACTTATATTAAAGCTTGCAGGAAGATAGAACTTCACCCACACCTGCAGCTTACAGTAATGTTCATGGGAAGTCTTTCACATGCCGAAGATCTTAAGTACATGAATATTACTGAGCTCATAAAAACTCATTCAGAAGCTAGGAAAAAAATAGAATAAAGACTAAAGAAGTAACTTTAATTTAAATCCTTTTTGACATACACAGTACAACCCTTAATTATACTGTAATTCCTCCCCAATGTGTCAGCATGTACCTCGCCCCCATCCCCATTTTTACCGGCTCATTCTAGCTCCTTCTTGCCTTTTCCCCAGCCTCCAGCTGAGCCCAACCTATTATCAGGTCCTAATCTTCCAGGCAAGACTCCTAGTCCAGTACAGAACTCCTCACCAAACCTTAAAGCCTAGTTCTCTTGATCAGAAGTTCCATTTCCCCACACTGCGAGGTAGGCATCAAGAGGATGCTCCCAAGCTATGCACAATATACATCCACTAGTGTTACAGTAAAGCCTTAGCTGATACAAACCATCTTAGCTGCATGACAATTCGCATTAGCCATGGAATCAGAACCCATGCTGCTCTAAAATCAGCTTTGGTTTGTGCAAATAGACAGCATTTATACATTGTCTGCTTTTCTCTTGCTGAAGCACTGCTCTCAATTGCAGCAAAATAGCCACGCGATGGACGAGCGCAGGAAGACAGATCTACGAAGATGTGTGAAGTACTAACACAAAGATAAACTTTGCCTGTAAAAAAAAACCCAGAAGCTACACAAGAAAATAAAGGGGAACACAGTCACATTACCCATCACAGAAATGCTTACAGTTACTGCTCCTGAAAGGCAACTGTATTTTAGGCAAGTTATCAAGCAGGGCTACCATTCTGCTTGTGCTGTTTGGCTAAATACAAAGGAACTGACAGCGACAGTTTTTGAAGGCGCCGAAGTAAAGCTAGAAAATGAGAGAACCAGATGTCCCTGAAGGAATGCTGGGAAATGCTTGAGATAAAGGGGAAGGAAAAAAAAAACCAAAGCTTTAACCAAGAAGTCCCAGCGGAATTTTTTTTTTTGAGGTTCCGTGTCAACAAGTGACACTGACACAACACTGTAGACTTTTTCTCCCCTCTTTAGCAGAGGAATTTTGACTGACCAGATATTTTGTCAACATCAAGTAGAATGATTTATACTGGCATGGATTCAACCTCAAAAGTCATTATTTTTCTTCAAGGTACGGAGCACCCATGTTCCTAATAGAGTAGAGGTTTGGAAAAACATCACTATTCAAATATTCACTTCTACTCCAAATTAGTATCTAGCACAATCTAGTTTGAAGACCCAGGTAAATTTCTAGTAGCTATAAATTCAGGGATCATTTAAAGCTGTCCAGAATAAAAACTTAGGGTAGATCCGTAAGACAGATGGCACGCATGCAGGAGGCAGACCTGTTCAACTTTACCAATCGTCCAAAACAGCCCTTTTGGTTTAGATTCACGTGAACATGAGAATCCTAAGTTTCATCTTTTCAAAAAAGGAAACTTGAAGAACTGTAGTTTCTTACACAAAGTTTGCAAATGTGAAACAAATCCGAAGCCCAGATGGGAATCTTAACAGTTTCATTTTTCTTTTCAGGACTTAGTTTCAACAAAATATTTATATGCATGTTTCTTGATGTTGATGCTAAATAATATCAAGTGCTAATTGCTTTGCTGAATCAGGACCCATGTGCTGAAATAGCTTTTTATCAATGTTGCATAAGAAAACCTAACCACATCTCTTCAAAAATAATTAAATCCAATTTGTATTGGCATCAACACTCTTGGCTTCAAGTCTAATTTCTTTATGCCATCAGCTAATTTCATCTGTTCACTGTGTACTGGCTTTCAACTGCTTTAAACGCCTCTTTAATTACCCTCCCTATGCCACCTCTTTCCAAACACTCAGTGATCTTCCTCCAAGGTTTGGCGTTTTGAAAAAGAATGCGTGTGGCTAACGCAAGCGTACCTTGTGCAGTCGTGCTTTTGCAACATCACTCTTGGGTACAGAGCCATAAGAGCAAGGCAATTATTTCTCTCCTTTCTGATACAAGCCTCTTGCATGGAGCTGCAAAGATCAAGACAAGGACCCAGCGGGAAAATACAGTAGTGGAAAACTTTTCCCCTGGAGCAAAGGAACAGACCTAACTAGAGTAAGCAAACACCTACAATAATCAGGCTAAAAGAACAGCTGGGTGGTGCAGTCAGCAGCAACAATGGAAAGCGTAAGAAGCGTGAGGAACTGATGGCACATCCCGTGGAGAAACTTGTCTGGTTCTTTGAGGGAAGTGCCAGCAATAGAAGGGAAAAGCTTTCAGAGGAACAACTTCCTATCAGACTACAGAACGTGAATCCTGAAAGGATATGTGGTAATAGACGATACAATTTTAGTTTGCTTGGGATTCACATTTCCAGTGAGAACAGTTACTCTTTTTCTTTAAATGCATGAAAAATCCATGGAGCAGAATTTTCTGCCTTCATGTCAAAAACTGAGCAGAGCAAAAAGGGCTCAACGTTCCACAGGCTGCAGAGCTGGAGTCACTTCACTCACTAATTGCCCCAGGCCATGTGGGTATGAAGTTATGACGCTTTGAGCTGCAAAGCTTCTGTAACCCAGACTCTTCCAGCTCAATCACTGGGCTGCTTTTTCAAAAATAAATTAGTTGGTACTTAACTGTGTGTATTAAACTGACATCACAGTGTCTAAACATGTGAGCAGGAACGTTCTATTCAGGAAGAGGTCAGCCTGTGTGGACTGACTCTGCTCCGCCTCAACTAGCTGTCAGCATACTCAAAACATCTTCTGTTGTTGACAGACACCATCAATGTTGTTTAAATTCCCATCACGATTAGTACTACAGAATCACCTGGTGCTCCTAGACAGGGATCAAACCCTCCTCCTCCCTTACCCCGTCTTGCTTGCCAAACAGTCCCCATTTCAAAGGTCTTGCAGTTCATCGAGGCACGTCAAGGTAGCTTGAGGGAGAAGTGATTTGTCCAAGTTGCTCTGCAGGCCACAGGAAAGAGAGTGCGGCAATGAACTTCACGCTTTCTAATTTCCACCCCTTCCACTAAACCGTACTTTGTAACACAGAGTGCTGGGTTTGTAACAGGTGCACACCTCTGAGGAAGGACCACAGAAGGCCAGCTGCCCAGTCTGATCCGTGAACACTGAATTGTTGAAGCTGTGCCCTTCACAGTCTGATTTTATACAGCCTGTTGCCCCAAATTTACTCTTTCCTCCACATGACCTCTTTTTTATCGATGCAGGGATAAGGGGGAAGATAGGGGAAGAGCTGGAAAGGAGGAGTTGTATGTAGTGATTTCACTGATCATTATGGGCTCTCTCTGACTCAGTCTTTTGATTTCGACTTGCTTCAGTGGGAAACCTAGGACAGGAACGAGTTAGGACAATTCCTAGAGTTGGCTAAAGGATCTTGAATAAACAGAGTAGCAAGAAGCTTAAAAAAAGCAGGCCAAAGGAAGACATTGGACTACAGAATTTCTAAAGTCAGTTAAAATTTCTCATCCTATACTATTTCTCCTCCCCTTGGAGAAATACTCAGCTTACAAAAAACCTTACCTTGGAGTTCTGCTTACTGATTTGTATAGATGCTATGCCTTATATAAAACTCTCTCCAAACCGCATTAATTTCCCTGAGAACAACTGCTTATGGACAGTGGAACGACTTTCATACCTGGTTGTAACAGAGCCTAAGCTGATGGGCACATTTGTATTGTCACCAACAACTTTACTCCTCATCCCAGCTGCAGGCTACCCTATCTTGGCATCTTGGGTGCAGCACAATAGTGCAAGAAGAATCTGTGTAAACTACTGCACTGCCATTTCCTACAGCCCACAGAAAGCTTCCTGCTGGAATAAATAAGAAAAACAGAGTGTCTGTCAGACTGATGCTGGACTCACAGTCCTAGATGGTGTTTCTACCCCACACATCTCCTGAAAGGTACTAAGGAAAACCACAACAGTGTTGAACAACACTGGGTTCAAAAACAGTAGACTGGTTAAGTGTGGGACAAAGATCAGTTTTAAACACTCAGGGAATAAAAGCGCACGTGGTAGCAAAGAGTTGTCAAGTGGCTTTAGACTCCCAATTTAAAATAATAATATAGCTCGATTTTCAAAAGGGCTGCAAAAAAATGGTGGGAAAATGTAAAGTTTCCTGCCCAAATTACAAGTCTTTTCTGGAAAAGCAGACTGTTTTTCAGTCTGTTTTTCCCCCCCCCCCTCTTCCCAGTGAAAATATATTTTAATTGCAGATTAAAAATCTGATTTTCTGTTTTTATTATTATTATCTCAATGAAAATGTTTTTGCTAGATGTAATGCCATCTGAAAATGGAACCTTTGGAAAATGGCTCATAGTTGGGCCTCAGAAAAAAAAATTTGGAGGCATCCAAAATTGTTAGTTGCTTTGGAATATTTTTTTCTCTAAAATATATTTAACCACGTCCAGTATACTCGAATACAACCTTGCTGCTGCTTCCACTGAAATTAAAGGAAGTTTTGATGTGGATTTGCACAAGACAAATCCCCAGACCCATAACATACCATGCAAATAGAAGCCCTGGTGGTTGTTCTCTGCTGGAATAAATAAAACAATCCCTTCAGCGTGAGAAATGCCATCATCTGGTGAAATCAGCTTTATGCCATCGCCTGTCAAGTGTGACAGCACTAGGGAGTTCATAAGAGGGGCAAGTGATTAAAAGCCACCATACAGCAATCAGTTGCCACTTCATTTTATTTTATTTTCTTACAATAGCCTTTGTAGGAAAGACACAGACCCATGTAGGAAAGAGCAACTCCTTTTGCCTAATGGGTTCACAGTCGCCGAGACTCAAATAAGCTGACTGCTTAAAAACAACTCGGGAGCCACAGTAAAAGATAGAAAATTATTGCTTCCTGTCATGACCAAATATTAAACACAGCACACACCTAATGGCTCTATCACTCCCCAGGGAAGAAGCTTTATGAACAATAAAATCCCAGCAGACTTGCACTGTTTGGACTTAGAAGCCTCATTATAGGCTCACTGATCCAATACAATTTACAAGCTCAATGGACTCCACTTGAAGGAAAAGCCACTAAACATGGAGTTATAAATGGAACGCCCATGGAGAAATAAGTATTTATTTGTGAAGGAAATTAGCAGAAAAGAGAAGAGGGAAAGGAGAAAAAAAAAAGGAAGAAAAGAAAAACTGGGTTGGATGACAGCAGCACATAAGAGATCCAAAACAGAGAGAAAGATGGGAGTATGAATTACACTTGCAGAGAGAAAATGCTGTTCCAGGACAGGCTTACATGATCCAGCCTGGAACACACAAGACTTGGATTCCACTCCTCACTGTGTCACAAACTGCATCTCCTACATGACCTTTGTCAGTCGTGTGAGCTCTTAATATCTCTAAAATTATGAGCCCATCTCCCACTGACTTAAGCAAGTTTCAGACAGACGTTATATTCTTTGAATCTCAATCTTGTCTTCATTTTACAAGGACTCTGGATGATGTTCTGAGCAGGACAAATTATTTCATACCCTGTCTGAAAGCAGGAAACACTACACGTTAATTGGGAGGCCTTCTTCAGACGTGAAGCACTCGCTTCAGAGAGGCTAAAATCCTGGGATGTTTACAGGGTAGAAAATATATGAGATCCCACCAGAAACAGATGGTGAAAGAAACACACAAGGAAGGGATGGGCAGAAACAAAAGGTTCAAAAGGAAAGCAAGAGGCCGTAACAAAAAAGGTTAGGGCAGATGAAGTGACAAGTCCATAAAACCAGGTCTAGACAGAGGCCGAGGAGTGCAACAGTGATAAGGAAGAGTATTTAAGGTCATAAATACACAGAGGATGCTTTCATTAGGATGCAAATACTCTGAAATATTGGCATTTTCAATGTTGAGTGCAGATGGATCCAGGCAAAAGCAGACCCATTTTCAAAAAGTTGAGTTGTAGAGATCCCATGTCACACACTACTGCTCTACATGCCCAGAATTTATTTTGTGCTCTTTGCATAGTGAATCCATCCTCAGCTCCTATTCCCAGAGGTGCTTTAGTTCATGGGAAACTTTTATTCCGTTCTGCTCTCCACTACTACCAAACTCATTGATTGTAATGGCTACTTACACTGCTATCTCATCTGTCCTTCTGAGACCCCTTATTATCAGCTGGCTGCGCAGCCATTTAACCTCCTCACTTGCTGTTTATGAAAACACGACACAAACTGGATCAAATTCTCCTTACTGCAGAGACAGAGCTTCAATTTAAAAGGGTTATTCCACACTATGTTTGAATTTTGCTCAAAACTTTGCATTGTTCAGTCAGGATTCAGCCAGGCAGCACCATCAATGTTCTTTATTTCAGCTAAAGCACAACTAATCTAACAAGATGGGAATTCACCCATGCTCGCTGTCCAAACTGCACTAAAGTATAATGGAAGCTTAACTGATTCATGCAGAATTGCTACAATCCTTTGGGTTTTGCCTTCGTTGGACTTATTTTCTTAAGGCTTGCAGGCAGTAGTAGCAATAGTCAGGGTTTATTTCTTTAAATTACGCAACATGTCCTTGCTCAGACTTAACCATGCTCCCCTTGCAGTTGTGAAACCAGAATACGTGCTAACTATTGCAGTTACAAACTCAGTGGAACCAAAGCAATCAGTATTGGTTAACACTCCCACCCATTAGGTTTTTCCCTCAAACATATCCAAAAAGGCAAGCGCTACATTCAGAAGGCTCAGGTGAGATGCTCAGGACAAAACAGCTGCGCAGTCGCACAATGACAGCACATGGCTAGGAGCGCACGTGTACAAAAAGCTAGTGGAAATGAGGTTCCAGTTCTGTTAGCTTCCTAATAAATCTGTGCTTGAAATCAGNGTGTGCATACATACGTGTGTTTTAATACTTTCACAGGAAAGTGGTTTTGCTCCTCTTGAAAGAAAGAACCTTTCTTCATTGGACTGTCTTTAGAAGCAACCTATACTTACTAAGAACAGTTGCTAAAATGATGCTCAATTTTTTTTTTTTTTTTTTTTTTTTTTTTTGCTTAGTTTCAGAAGCAGTAACACCTTCAGCCCAGGCAGCAGCAACTAACAGTCTGGGGTGAGAATAACTTTTCAAATCACTCCAAAACAATCTCCACCCTAATGGCAACAGTTTTCCACACATCACTTTTCAGCGTATGTATCTTTGTGTTACGAGTGAAAGCTAGAAAGGCACACATTTATACTTGGTTTACTGTTAAACAGAAACTATGCGAATGGCTAGAAAAATACAGGGAGCCTGCGATGGAGACAAAGGAGCAGAACCCAGGACTTCCACAGTTCAAACTAGTTCCTTAACCACAAGTCCATTTGTCATTTTTCTAGCACGCTCAAAGACATCTTTAAGCTTCTTTTGACTCACCAGCTTGCTGGAAAATCTGTTGTCTGTTGACATTAAAAAAAAAAAAAGATTAAGTGACACAAGCTAGTCTCCAGTTTACTCTATTTACAAGCTTTAAATGATTGTACACATCAAAGATTTCAAGACGCTTTGGACAGCAAACTAGTAAAGAAATTTTCTTTTTGCCTAAAAGAAGGGGGAAAAAAAGAAACAAATTACGCACTAAGCAAATCACTTGCCAAATGGCTAGGACAGTGCACTTTAAGTTACTGACTCCCCACAAACATCCATTCTACTAAAAAATTCATAAAGAGACAGATGGCACAACAGCAGCTCTTTGCAGGAGAGCAGGGTTTAGCAGTGAACAAAGGACTTTGGCTCCCTAGGACAAGAGAAGAGATCATTGTGGGTTTTGGAGCCTTGGAAGGGGGGATTGGAGCATGTGGGGAGCTAAGGAGGGTTGTGTCTATCTGTGGCTCCTAGTTTCGCCCCACAGCAGCAACAGATTTAAGATGTTTATTCTGTCTTGGCATTCTTACAAGGAGTAGGTAGAACAGAGTAGAACAAGAACAATCCAACTGTGCCATGTAGATGATATCCTCCTTGCAGTAGAAACATGACAAATAAAAACAGAAACTCCTGTTGAAGAGTCTGAAACCACTTTCCACAGCTAGGTAACTGCTAACGCTTTGTGTTAAGTGGGAAACTGAGGCATGGAGTTATGTGACTTGTTTAAGGTGACAGAGCAACTCAGTATCGATGGGAATTTGAGCCAGACCTCTCTGTTCATGTTTGTTCTGCCCCTCAGCAGTAGGACATGTCCTTATGTTACCCAATGGTTTTTGGGATCAGCCTGGAAAGGAGATGGAAGGGATAAAGCCCTTTTTAAGACAGCTGAAATTAAGAGGGAAAAAAAAACCAAAACAGTATAGTCAGAAGTCTGCACTTCACTTCAAGCCAGATCCTTCAAAATGAAAGATAATCTATGTGCCCTTTTGGCTTTTTTAGGCAGAGGGAAATGGTGAGGCAGGGGGAAACACAAGAAGACATAAAGCCCATTCCTATTAATGTGGACATCTCACACGGAGCACTTCAGCACACAGCACGGACACTATAGGGGCATAGTCAGAACATTTCAGCCTGGCAACAGCCGTCTTTGCTAAAGTGAGTTTTAGTGCTTGTGAAATGTGCCAGCCAGCCAGCCTAGGAGAGTTCAGTCCTCTGTTTATCTATACAGCAGGTAGGGCATGAGTGTCAGCAGGGAAGACAGTCGCCATCCGCGCCGCCCCGTTTCTGCATCGAAGAGATGGACCCCTACAGCAACAAGAATGTAATCCGTTCTCTTCTGTTTCTTTATAGAGATGCTAACAAGTGTGCCAGCTGTGTTCATGCTTTGGGGTTTTTCTTTAAAAATAATAATAAAAGCCTAAATGTTTACAGCATGTGCCAGCTGACCAATATGGTAGTTCACCATCTCCTGCAACCACTGTGCCAAGTGCTCCGCTGGTGCAAGTCAATGCAGCGCTGCTGACCCAGCTGCAGATCTGGCCCCATGCCTCCACCCACTGGTTAGCGCATGTCTCGACCCAAGGTAAAATACTCCACACAGCCCAGCAGTTCACTCAAAACCCATTCATCGCTACAGCCACTGCGCCCGTAACAACTGCAGTAAATACATACGTAAAAGGAGGTAACAAAGCACATTAGATTCTTTACAGGACAATTAGGAAGAGTTTAGGTTAACAGGAGGAGGAATTGAACCCAGGATCGCAGATTCTTAAAGCATCTGAGCTGAATGACCTCATTCCATCAGCTCAAAGACAGCAGAGGACTCAAGAGCCTCCACACAGTAAAACCGCAAAGACAGCCAGCTACACACAGCACAGAGCTTAGGCTCACGTTTTGCAGTGGTGTTCCAAGTAATTTCCTCTGTAGTAACAAAAAAGTCGTCCCATCCCAGTTGCATTGCATTGCTTAATTGAATTAAGATGTTTCATTTGAATTAAATAGTCAAAAGAAATTTCTGTGTATGTCTTACTAGAAGCAGAGGAAGGAAAAAAAAAAAGGGCAAATAAACTGTTCAACCAAAAAGTCACTCAGTTGTCCCCAGTACCCTGGAGGCTTCAACTAGATCACAGCTTTAGTAAACTAGGTAAAGCACTAACAGCAACGATATCACAAAATAACCTGTTCTTTAGAGCTTAGATCTTCAAGAAACACAAATAATAAATCAATAAATAAAATATTATTCCCTCTTGATGAATGGGGAATTTATATCCAAAACTATACAACTCATCTAAAAGGAGAGAGAAAATCTATAGTAAAATGAGAAATTAAATTCATTTGCTGTATCCACCACCTCTTAATCATAAGGCCGAGTTTCTTTTCATTTGCATAACTGGGGTAGGAAGGGTAGCAAACCAAACAATTGTAATATAGGCATGACAAAATACAGCTTTGATTTGGGAAGTATCATCTTCAAAGGAACAAACTTCCACCCTTCTATCTGAAAGCCACCTCAACCCATCCACTTCATACCCCTGTCTATGATTTCAACAAAGGAGGAAATGTTAGCATGCAAAGTTCACACTCTAATTTCCAGGAACCACCACTTCAGTCATGAGAAAAGGAAACAAAAATATTTACATTTCTGAAATCTCATAAACCTACCAATTCCATAGGTGCTAACTTCAAGAACTAAGCAGGAAGACAGGATAAACAGACATTATGTTCTCTGGGAATCCCCCAGTGCTGTGACAGTGCTGTTCCATGGGAACAACTAGAACCAGTTTAGCTCTATGCATTTTGATCTTGTATGCAAAGTTAAAGCTTGTGCTAGCATTTTGGAAAGTGACTGTGGCTTATGTTGTCTAAAAAACTTGGAGCGCACGTTTTGCGAAAGCTTCTGGACTAGACAGCTCTCATGTAATCTCCCATATACGTTCAGGTAGTCCTTTCAGTCCTATGCTCCAGCGGAGTTATGCCTGTTTCTGCCTTTTGACCCCTGCAATAGCAGCCCTGCAGTATTTGAGCTGTATCATCGCTGTTAAAACAGAGGCAGCATTCTGAAGTCAGATTCTGATCCAAGTTACACTGGGATTCAGACTCAGAAGATTGCAGGAATCCAAATACTCTAGTGTACCTCACAGATGTTTGTCAGTGGGAGAGGGTACTACACTAACTTTCAGTCAAGAAGCTCCCTTTCATACAGAGAAGTGCTAGTTTCCAAGAGCAAATGGAAAAATAACTGCAATCTAAATCTAGTCCCCAGAGCAAAGGTCACAGCAGAAATGTTTTTTTTCAGCATAAGAACTTTTGGAATTCATTCAAGGAGAAGAAAAAAACCAACAACAACAACATGGCTGACATTTTTTTCCCACTGAACTATTTCTTCCTTTTCAAACAGGCAGACAAGTTTCCATGATTTGGCAAACACCAATAAATTGTGCCTCCCTAGAATAAACAGGTAAACCAACACAATGGTCTAAGCATCAGTCTCTGGAAGCATAAAAAGCAAGAAAGCGGCGAGTGAAACAAATAAAGGGGAAAACACACTGTACTGCTGACGGAGTTACGTCCACTTGCAGCAACTTACAGTGTGGTCCCTGAACTCAGCTAAATTCGTTGCGTGTTTAGTTCAGGGCAACACTGGGTAGCAGGTTATAACCTCAACCGATTTGAATGCTTCAGTAGTCTAGTGAGATTCGTAGGACGCATCTATAGCGTGGGCAGAAGTGCGCAATCGTAGCACAGACAGGCATACCAGATACAGCCACTTGGTTAGCTCAGGCAAAACAGAAAAGCAATAAAGTTCCAGTAGCACAGACATCGGTGTCTCTCTCTGTCCAGTAGCACCGCCTCTCCTTGCTTCTTCACCACCCTTAGAGGTACAAAAAGTAGTTAATTTAACTTGTGCCTACTCATGATAGGCATATACCTCTGAGTACCATACAGAGCTTGCATCATCTTGGACTCCTAAACCCCTCTATCTTGCAGCTGCTTTGCTGTTGAGGGAACCAGCTTGCCACGCACAGGCTGCTTGTACAGTAAAGCAGCTTAGAGGTTAGTAACGCGATGCCCTTCTGAATCCTTTATATTTGAGTAGGCCACGTGGGAGCTGCAAATCATGCACAGAACTTCCTAGACCTAAGCTATACACAGATCGGCCTAAAACTGGGTTCCATCTCTGCTCTCGCACCTTATGATAGGCACCTACTCCAGCTTTTTTGTTGGTCTTTTCTATGCTACACCATCAAACCATGTTGTAACCGCATAGGTACACACACACAGCTGGAATTACGATGCAGACAGCACCTCCTGAGTGCCAGCCACAATTTTCTCACACAGTCTTGCAGCAGGAGCAATGCATATTAATTAACCTAGGCTCAAAGGGAGAACCTAGCACCTTCAGATAACCAAGTTCTTCTCCAGCTTCTCTTTTCCCTCCTGTTCTAAATGAGCGCTCTAGTCCCATTTCACTTTGGACACAGTATTTAGACATGGCTCTGCATAACACAAACATGTATTTTTGTAATCCCTTCTCTTAGGTTTTTTTCACTTCTCTAGAGACATGCCAGAATGTAAATGCTGCATTGTTACATGACAAATCTTTACATTTACCCATCATTTCAAAAACTGAAAAAACACGTTCATTCCTGCTATTATTTATTTTTAAATAAAACCTGTAGTTCATTTTAAACTAAGAAAAAACTCACCATGAAGCCAACACTGAACTGAAAAATCTTACCCTATTTATTGGCCTGCACAATTGCAGAGGGTTGCAAGCTGCATTTCAGAAATTATATTCCACCTGCTACCAAGTTCTTGAGCACAGATGATTTCTTATAAAGAAGCCACATAAAGACCCCCTAAATAAATAAGAACTCTGCTGCCCAGATTCCCAAGCCAGTTCAGAACACACATGACTCTCCAGCAGAGTTTTCTGCTTGTTTGAAAGACAGAAGATTAGCCCCATTGAATGTAGCTTGGGAGAGCAGACTGGTCAGTTAAACTCCTAAAGTAGTTGTACTTGCTGCTGTGGAAGTGTCCGAGGATGACAGACTAGACAATGAATTCCTCTGTGCACAGACACGTACAGCATAACTTGGTTATTGTATTTGCATTACACATCTTGATTAAGATGCTGTACACAGGATTATCCCTCACTCCTCAAACCTTGTCTAACAGGGTAAAGTGGTGGAATAGAAATAACTGTACAGAAGAGGGAGTCATTTGCTAGATGCTGCACTACCGATGAGTGGTAAAACAAGAGAAAGGTTTACCTTCGAGTTTAGCTTCTATTCACCACACTGTTCACTAACTCATGCCACCTCCAGACAGCAGTGCAGATCTGTAATAATTTGTTTCCTCTTTGGCCTAAACCTGACTTGGTGACTGCCTTCAAAACCAAGTGAAAACAGCTTTAATTGGGCTGTACCCCTTATGTCTCTCATTTACCTTATTACTACCCCTACTGAACTCCAGATTTCACTTGCAATTTTCATACACACACATACAGAGATGAAAGGGAAGAACTGACACTCACCAACTCAAGAAAGCATCAGAATCTTCATTTTGCACAAGAACAGACAGCTTGCTCACGAAGACAAATTCAGTTAGCTGTAGGAACTACCCCCTTCGTGGTCTTAACTCATAGGCTAATGCCTTACGTCATGCTGCTTTCTCCAGCAGTAGAACAAGTTACAGAAAATTCAGACTTCAGGTTGGAAAGTTCCCAAATGCAGATTCATACCAAACATCAACATGGCCAAAAATAAGCTAGAAATGTCATAGAAAAGGTCAAGACGGCGTATCTGGGACTTCTGCTTCTGGTCAGGAAATTGCCCCCCACACCCACACAAACAGCCCAGTTTGCTGGAATTGCCAACTTTGGCCCCAACCACGACTTGTAAGCACAAAATTCCAGGGGAAAACCATGGGGTAAACGGAGTTGAAGAACCCCATCACATCAGAGTTCCAAAATCATTTAAACTAATTCTGTGATGAAAAAATGTGGATCTTTATTCAAACCAGCTTGACCATTCTGAATGCCAAAACAAGTTCACAAGAAATACTATGACAAATAATGCTTATTAGAGCGTAGATAGAACATGCCGTACACGTACAGACATAAAAACTGAATCCACAATCAATCCACTTCAGCATCAGGTCTCCACTGGCCCCTCGTACCAGCTGCTTCAGGGAAAAGAAACTCTTTAAACAGTCACTATAGAATAATCTGGGGGGGAAAGGTTTCTTCCTGACTTTTCCTTATTTACTGTTCTCCTTCTGGAGATCTTGGGTGTGTAATTCTTTTTGAAACAGCTCTGTCTATTCTTATTTTTCCTTTTTGAATCTTGCTGAACTCCAGACCTCAAACACCACTTTGAGTCAGCGAGTTCCACAGGCCAGTTATCTAAGCCTCCACAAATACTCACAATTTTTAATGTGCCAGTTCATGATTTAACAAACTGCTGCTCTCCCCTGTTTATGTTCTTTAGCTAGAAACTGGCAAGCAGAACCTAGACCTGGAAGCTGCTGTTCTACATAAAATTGCTCACGATCCCCAAGCCGTCAGTTTTGGTCCTGCCTAGTATGTAGCACTTCTGCTTTTACCCCTTCCTTCCTTCCCACATTTCTACAAAAATACTGTTATTTTGTTAAAGAATATGATTGAAGCTGCCAGGTTGCTCAAAGCTTTATCTGTCTCAGTAATCCAGTGGATCATACCCCTGATGAATATAAAACATTCCAGATACATATATGGAATATTTGGTCACAATGAAAACAATAAAGGGAGAAGTTTATTTTAAAAATGAACATCAACAATTTCGTCAAGGTAAGCCCAGATGGACTAAAGCTAACCAACTCTTTGGCTGGCATTTTTGTAAAGAAACACAAAGCACAGACATCCCCAAATTGCAGACGCTGACAAATAACCGTAACAACAGACCCTCAGCCGCCTCAAAGCACAAACAACAATTTGCAGTTGCTTTTGTGGGAAAATGAGGACGTTTCCTACCTGTCAATGATCACGGGGTCAGACGGAGTCTCATTTCTGTTGCCGCAACTTTTCTTCTCACAGCACCGACTAGAAAAAGAAAACCAAAATTCAAGATTTACTGGGGACGGTTGATAGCAAAGGAATCAGCTTAAAGTCTTGTTTGCAAACCTTCAGGACTCAATAAATGCCTAGAAGAGTGACCGAGAAAATGCTGGCTAGGCTTTCCAGAAGGGGGAAGACCTAAGGGGATTGGGTGCCCAAATCCTGGCTGATTCCGGCTGGAGTTTGGCACTTGGCTCCCCATAGTCTTTTTTGAAATTCCCAGCCAAAAATGAACAGCAGTATGGTCACACTTTAAACTAAGGTGCTATTTATAAAGGCTTAATAAATGATTAACAGATGTCATAATGACATTACAGGCAGGAGTATCATGTGTTATGCATGGTTAGAAGGCCACCAAAAGAAGGTGTTAGAACTGACTATAAGCAACCTACTGATTTGTTAATTCTAATAACCGATTTGATGATTATTAAACACCTAGTAACCCCTAGGTTTCATATGCCCACAGAAAACCTTCAGTGCTATAGTAGGACCAATGAAAAAACAGAAACGGGACATACCTAGATCCTACTAAGGATCTGAAGAGATACTTTTTCAGGTTGGCATTTTGTCTGTAAATCCCTTTGCAATTGTTTCATTGATGATAAGCTCTTAAGATTAAGCGTGTATTTATACACATTTTATGCTGTGTGGCCGCAAGCATGATTGTATAGAATTTAGAACTCTGACTAGCTCACAGCATAAAACAAATACATTTATCTGACTCAGTAAGAAAATACAAGATAATGCTGTTGCCCTCAGGAGCTTGCAGGAAGGTTCATATTGCAGAATGATGGCCGTGTTACGTCCGCGTCTATACATGTGTGCATGCACACATATGCAAAGATGACTGTGCATGTATGTATGTGTGTATGTGCACATGCACAGATGTGTACATATACACACAGATACATCAGGAGATGGTACAGAAGAATACAACCTACCCTCAGGAACTATTTGATGTTCTTCATTCCCAGTGAATTAAACTTTCTTCAGGAAAGAAGAACAGAACCACTGCATTTCCTTTTCCCATTTTTAGTAATAATTAAAAAAAAACACAAAAAAGAAAAAATTAAAGAGACAGGTTGTTATTTGATTTCGACTGATATACTCATTGACACGGGTGATGGTCCTTGCACATACACCAGGTGAATACCAAAAGTTTAACAGACTTTAAAAACAGACCTTGCTCTGAAATTCTCAATTTTAAAGATTTGTAGCAACATCGAAGTCTTTAGAAGATTTAAGCTGTCTTGACGCTCAGATAGTTTCTTCCAACCAAAGCTAACATGGGAGGGGGAGGATGGAGGCATCCAAATCTTTAAGTAGACTATACCAGAAGTCCCATATGCCTCAGAAGTCACCAGATCTGATTCTGCTTTAAGTTACACAAATGCCTTTCCAAATTATGTTTTTCACATTCTGCTGAGATTGTTCAAATTCATATATACGGAATCAAGAAATTGTTTAGGTTTTTTGTACAGTGGTATAGTAGGTGCTGAATACATTTGCAAAATTCTCAAGTCAGTCTGAATCCCACAGTTTTGCAACTGTGGAGCAATTAAAAAAAATTTAAATAAAATGCTTGAATTCACTGAAGGCAGTACAAAATATGAAAGAGTAGCGCTTTTTTTCTTGAAATGCCTAGTTTTCAATTATAAATACCTAACACAAACATTTAGACAAAAAACCTCTTTCAGATACGAAAAATTTCAACTGCATGCGTTTTCTCCTTAAGTTACGGCGTGTGCCAGAAACTTCCCGTCTGCAAGCTGAAATTGCCCAGCAAGATGAGATACGACCAGATCTATTTGAATAGCAGCTCTAACCGTTTCAACATTTCTACATTCCCTTTGCCTCAAACCTGCACTTATTCATCGATGCTAGTCCTTTTAAAATAAAAGGATACACTAAATATTTAAAAATCCCCGGGGCAGACCCTCTAGCTGCTGTAAATTGTCATAGCTCCATCGACTTCAGTGAAGCTATGGTAATTCACACTAGGTAAGAATATCCCCACTCCCTCCTTCTCCCAAGTTTGTTTCAAGTGCATCTTTCATGCATTTCACTGCTTAATGATTGTTTACAAATAAATGGATATTTTTATGCTAAAAGCCGAGATGCAAGATATTTTCTGAAGAAAAAAAAATAAACCCCAAAAAAGCAGAAAATCCTCATTCAGAAGAATATCAATTTGGCGTGTACTTCTGACATGTCCAACATAACAAGGCATTGGAAATAACACCAGGAATAAGCGCCTTGCTTCTCTACATGCCACTATAATAAAACAACAAAAGAAACTAAATTTTTAAAATAGTTTTGTAGCATTTTGTTGTTTGGTTTTGTTTTTACAGCTAGCTGAAACGGCAGTCATTTCCTCCCTTTGCAATAAAACTGAGATATCCTTTAGTTATCCTTTATGCAGATGATCATAAAAAAATATTCTTGATTGCACTCCACCACAGTAACGTTCAAGCAGCATACAAGAGCAGTACCTCCACCACATCTCATCAGCTCATATACTCTTCCCAGAGAGGTTGCCATTTCTTGGCATAGTAAGTGTTTTAGAATGAATTATGCGAGATTGGAGTACAACTGTGGCTGGGTTCTGAAATAAGCACATCTTGTTTTATTCTAGTTTGCACAATTATCACAGTTAGAAACTTTACATTTATAAAACTTACAAATTTTCCTTCTAAAACTGTGGCCTACACCTAAACTTTTCCAAATATTTTACAAATATCTACATTCTTGTCACATTCGGGTAACAGATTTTTGTTAGTGCTAGATCTTTTTCCCTTTGACCATAATACTTTTTGAGCCCAAACATGGATGAAAAAAATTCTTGATTATGAAAAAGTCACTCACTTTCAGGGAATGACTAGTTCACAGGTAAATCAGAGGATGCTTCAGCCCAGTATTTTAGCGAAAGTACCTCTCACATCTTTAAATCCCTGTTTCCAAGTATTTCATCACAGTATCCAAGCACTAACATTTGCACTGGATTTGTTTCACAAAAATTCTATTACGCCTGTAAGAGAATTGAGTTGTTCCAATTTAAGTCAATGGCAAATATCCCAAACTCTGGTGGTCCAGGATCAAGCCTAAAATATTCTCTTAAAGCAAATTACTGGCATGACTTTACCAATATTTTACACTTCTGCTACAATGTTGTGCTAGGAACATACCTTTAGAGATGCTCGTTTGCTTAAAACGAAAATATCAAGGCCTAAGACTTTTATTTTCTACACCTTTTCTTACTATACTTTCCCCTCTAACTAGACCTACATGGGAAAAATCATGGTTTGCATTACGAACAGTCCTGAAAAAAACTAAAAACAAACACAGGAACCAAAAAGCTGCCACAGACACCACCAGATCGACAAACTGAATACTCCAGAAGGCTCATGTCAATGGCAAACTTGCATCCTTTCCGTCCTCACACTTGACTAAAATGGTTTTAAAATTCAGCCCTCAACTTCCCTCCCCTCACCCCCCTCCCAAAAAAAAAAAAAAAAAAAAAATCTGTCTCTAATTTCAAACTCAAATAAGCTCACAGCATGGTGGCCTTTGTTTTGTTTTCTTCTCCCCAACTCCTCCCTGCAATTGCATAACAAAAGTGTCTAAATTCACACCATCTGGCCGATAAAGACACAGGCCCCAGTGGCCGCCTGGCCCAGCTGATTAGAGCTCCTGTCTAGTCTGAGCCTTGTGGCGAAAGTCACAGCTGTGGGGCTTGCTTGCACTCAATACAACTCTGTTATTAGCCAGCTGTAGGCCCTGAGACTACTTCTGTTCAAATTATAATACCTTTTAACCCTCTGAGCATTGAGGGCATAGGGGGTTGCTGGCAGCAGCATAACAACTAGTTTCCTCTTGGTCGATAATTGGAAGAAAGGAAGAAGAGAAAAAAGTTATTCCGGGAGAGGAGATTGTTTACCTTGATTTCCAACCGTTGGGGGAAAAGGCTGTGTATTTAAGGCAGACCCACCTAATAGGAACAGTTCCCATTAGCCCTTAATAACCCAAATGAAAAATTCCAGATCTGCAAATAAATAAACAGAGCCTCTCACTGAAAGCACTAATTATTGAGAGTTGAGACTTTAACTTTCAATTGGTATGACAGATTGTTGTAGCCGTATCAATATTTAGACAACTTTCCTGCTAAGCATGCATCTGTCACTGTCTGAGTGGAAGATGCAGCGTTTCGGATGCACTTGTCTCTATACAGCACAAATATCTGCGTGTGTGATTACATACAAAAAAAAGAAATCCCAAAAAAGCCTACATTCAATCAGTGAGAATTGGAAAAAGAGGAGCAGAAAGACAGGCAGAGCCTTCTTTTTAAAAAAAGTAGGCATCAATTTGGACAGCAAAGTGGGTACAACGCATTAAATTTTTATATACTGTTACTAATGCAAACTAAACTAGGGGCTTTAAAAATTGATGCTGCCACTTAAGCAGCACACAATGAGAAAGATTTGATTATTCTACTTAAAAGAAATAAAATAAAATGTCAAGTTTAACTAGAGTTGGATCCATTCCCTTGGCATTATTCAAAGTGATATGTGTAATGCCTCTTCGGAATACGCAGCATCCTGTTCAGAGATGCTTTACGAAAACACGACATTTAAAATCAAATGTCTCGATTAGGTTACAGAGTGATTTAGATTTTGTTCACTAATCTGTGTTTTACATGGAAAGGATGCCCCTGAGCTGTAATTCTTCCTCGGCTAACCTATCAAGCAGGAGAGTTCAGTATAATCGGAATAAGGCTTTACATTTGTAGAACACTACCTTAAATCAACCACGGAATATGTTTATAGGCATCAGTGGAGGCCAGGTACATCAAAGCTGAACAGTGTTTGATGCTATAAAGGCACGGAGAGGAAGCAGGGGGAAAAGCCAAATTAATTTTATTTTTAAAAAGCACATTTGAGTGGGAAGGTGCTGGTGTTTGCTGAAATATTTTAACTTCTAAAATAGAACTGCACTCTATGCAAGAAGAGTGGAGAAAGATGAAGCATGCTAACTGTTATTTTGTTATCACAGATCAGGACCCAACCACATAGCAATTCAAAGATTTTTCTTCTCTAATGTTCACCTAGTTATAGTGAAGGCTTTCAACAATCTGGATAGCATATATATTTTTAAATACATACACAAGTTCTAGATGTGCCAGAACAGAACACGTAACACCTTCACAGTAACATATATCCACCTACAGGTCCTCGTAAAGCGCACCGTACGCACCTCTCATACGTGATATACGCTGTGTTTGTGCATACATATGCGAATGTTGGTCAAAAGTAACGATGTTCATTTTCTTAATTAATGAGAACAAAGCACAACAGATCAACACTACACGTTTACTTAATTCTTATTATACTTGAAAAGTAATGGAATAGTTCACAGTTGTTAAATACTGAAACTGAGACTTCCCCTTGACAAGATGTCTGTCCAAATAAGCTGCTCTTACTACTATATTAGCCTAAAAGGCTACTTTAAGAATAAATAAATTAAAAAATCAAGTAGCAAATCGCAACATTAAAAGAAACAACATTCAGTCCAACAGCTTAACCCCCTCCCACTAACACAATAAATCACAAACCGTGTTTGATAAAGGTCAAGATTGGTTTTGCCTTTCATTTTATGAAAGAACATTCTATGCGCAATTTAACACATATTAATATAAGAACATTGACTGTTTGCATTGTTATATGTATTGAAAAAAAATTTAATTACAATAGAACGGGAGAAGTAATAAGTTACCATGGAAGCACGATGTACATACATAAGGTATATGTAACTTCATACTTTTACAAATGTTATTAAAAACATCCTCAGCTCGTTTTACCCTCTAATTTATAACTTCACATGCTAGAAACAGTGTCTTTTCTAATTAAAAGGTGGAATTCTCCTAAACATTGCTTACACGGCATGGAAAAGAAGGATTTGTGGTTTTGTTTGAAGGGTTTCTTCTTTGGTTGGGGTAGAACTATGCAAAATTAAAGAACATTAATGATGATAATTAAGAAAATTAAAATATTTCACCAGAGAAAATTACGTGAAGAATGCCTTTTAGCTTCCAGGTAAAGATCTGTAAGTTAAACTGCTCATTCTCAAAAGGTGAGCCGGAATTTTCTAAGAAATAAGCATATGAAAAGTCTCAATTTAAACAACACATACAAAGGCCTAGTTTAAACAAAAACAGGCAGCTCAGGCTGTGGACCTAGGGTTGCTAAATCTCCTGCAGTAGAAAAAAAACCCCCACACCTCCAAATATCTGTATTGAACCCAAATCAAATATTATCCACATGGAAAAAGAAAGTCTTCCTACACAAAGAATCTCTCTGACTCAATAACAAAACAAAAAAATCAAACTCTTCCTACCTACAACTTCAACGGAAAGGTCATTTTGGCATCTATGGAAACAAACTTAACCAACGATATGCCATTAATAAAGTCATCTTACCTGCACATGACCTCATGGGTAAGCAAAACTCTGCACATTTCGGGATTCTTGTTCTGTCCTTCGTAAGTTATGGGCTACAAAAGTTAAGAAAAGGCGTAAGCCAGTAGCGTCAGGGGGTTACTTATTTGGCATAATATTCAGATTGTTACCATTGCTCACCATCGCTTGCAAATAAATACCTTCCCCCAAAGTCTTTATGAGCAGGGAAAGCAGCTTATGCATAAATATTGATAAAAAGTGGACAAGAACCTACAATTTGTAGAGGGGAAAAAAATAGACCTAAGAGCGTTACTTTTCAATTGCCCTCAAAAATAAGGTCTGCAATACAAAGGAACAAGAGACAAAAATGAACCAGAGAAGAAAAAACATGTGGGGCAATGTTAAGAGAAAAGGAAGGATGAGGTGGGACAGGGTAGCACGGCACGTATTAGCTACGCTCACCTGCTTAGTGACTGAATCGATGAGTCTAACATACAGATCCTGTTCAGTCCTGACACCTAGAGCGAGAGTGAGGGGTAATAAATAATGCTGTTACATTCATCTTTCCCTAAACATCCCAGCAAAAACACTCAGTTTCACCTAGTGCCTTGTTAAACATCCTCAGGAAGACCATTTAGTTTTGTTTCCTCTTGCATGTTTCCCAAGCCCATCCACAGCAGGCAAACTTCAGAGCCCATCCCTGCGCTGAAGAGGCATCATGCAAGGGAATTTCTGTGTATTTTACAAATCCCAGTGACAGCACCGACAAGCCTTGCCTCGCTGTACAACCTACAGAAGGTGACTGGAAAGGGGACTCACCATTGCTATAAAGGAGTTGGAGTTTGTAATGTGTGCCGTTGTTCGTCTTTTCATTGCCTTGCTCCTGAAAGAGAGAATTAAAAAAAAAATAACCCTTCCAGAACTTACACTTGGCACATTTAAAATGCAAAAGCCGATAATCACGATGGAAGTGACACAGAAGTTCATTAAAATTCTGAGAGGTGAATCCACTGATTGGGATATATTAACCTTCCGAATGACCCAGGACAAACTACAAAATACTGCTGACATCTTTTCCTGTAGGAGTTCAAGAACTACTTTTCCTCTCTTGTTTGCTATTACGCTCTCAACTTTTTCAAGGCAATTCGCTGAGACGAATTTGTACGTTTCAAGTCAGTTAATATAAAGCAGATTGATAGTGGAAAAGCTCAGTGGGTTTTGTTTTTAACGTGTTCATTACTTCGTGATAGTGTTATTCTCAGTCATTATCGATAGACATTTCCTGAAGGTTGTGTTACAGGGATGTTTCTTGCATGGTTTTTTACTGTAATTTCCTAGAAGATAATTATTTATGAGCATCCTTCATAATTAAAAAAAAAAAAATCTTGTCTGTGACTAAGAAAATAATTGTAAAAACAAAGTGAAGGGGTCTACACGTGGACTTAAATTCCAAAAGCGAATGCTTTTCAAGTCCTGCCGTCAACTTTGGAGTCTTAACAAATACATATAATAAGTTAAACAGATAATATGACGTATTACAGGTCAGATTCCACTTCTGTTAGAGTACTCATAAAACTTGGCAGATCTGGTAGGTACTAAAGGGGAAACGAAGTGCATTTGTCCCCCATGAAATTTTTTATTCTATTTTTAGTGGGTGTATGAAAATCCCCATTGTACTCCCAATACAGCAAAGGCTTGCAAGCCTTTTTAACTACAGCAGCACACGGAGGGCAACAGCTCTCTACCAAAGCACCTGAACCCTCGACCAAGGGCTGGGTGGTTTTTGTTAGGGACAACAGGTATTAAAAGTTAGCAGCTCAACGGGGGAGAAGAACAGATCAAATTTGGAGAGGAAGAGAAGGAGAAGAAAGGTAACAAGCCTTACTTTATCATTTTCTACAAAGTCCACAAAAGCTGTCCTCTCTATTTCCACGGGCTGCCCCTGTCTGTCGTAGAGAGCCAGAACAAAGTGAAAGAAATTGGATTTCCTCAAGTTGGAGGGTGGCTGCTTTTCAAAGTGAGCTCTGGACAAAGCTACTCCGCTGTGGAGGAAACAGACGGGATGGGGTGTGGGGGGAAGAGACAAAGACATTACCAGGTTGTGCAGCAGTCACAGCAAAGCAACAACAGAAAAGGCAGAACACGTTCAGAGACGAGCCGGGGACCGTCCCTCCACCTCGTGCGAGTGCCACAGGAGGCTGCCAGCACCCGCCGGCCGGCCCCGGCGCTCCCGCACGGCCGCGGGCGGCCACGGCGGCTCCGCTCCAGAGCGGGTGGCGGGGGCACCGGGGCGGCACGGCGGGGCGCGGAGCCGGGCAGGGCGAGGGGCGAGCCCCGAGTTTGAAGCTGTCGGCGTAACGCTCGGCTCGGCCCGGCACCGGTATCTTTATCGAGGGCAAGAACAATTTACCGGCCCAGCGCCTTAAGGGATCGGTTATGCTAAACGCAGCAAGCGGTTTACTTTCTCCTCCACCTCTTTTCCTTCTTGCCTGTCACACTCCTTTCCGGAATGCAACGTGCAGGGTGGGAAGTAGATGCAAGGTACCAGAGAGTCTGGAAGCGCTATCTGTGCATCTGTAGCATCGTTCGCTTTTCCTGTAGGAGAAGACAAGCGACCTTAAAACATTTCCTACAAGCAGACCGTCAGCTTGAGGGCACCTGCGTTTTAGGCAAATGACAACGAGTTTGAAGCAGAGCATCCGCTTTCCTCAGCGGCAAAGTTTGTCCAGGTAGTCTTTAGCCATTGACCTATTTGAACCGATGCTGGGTCTTCAGTTTCTGATTTAAATTGAAAGAACTTAGGCTCGGGTTAATTAGCCCTTGCCCAAATCTTGTCTCCGACTGCAGAACGTGCGGTGACGTTTCCCCCACGTTTCCCGGCTGGGAAAGATGCAAAGGCTTTCACCTATCCACAGCATCCCTAACTGCAGCTGCATCTCTTAGTGAAACTAGTTGTAGCTCCCTCTCCCTAATGTCGGTTTCTACCTGCTGCAGAGAAAATAGGTGCACACGAGCACCTCCGTGTTACTTAATAGACTTAATAGGCAGATTAAGCCTCTCTGCCAGACAAGTTCACTGTCAGAACAGCTTCGGTTTTCAGCCCCAAATATAGCTCCACTGCACTGGCCAAAGTATTTGACTCTTTCGCAGAACTACAGATGTTGCCTCGTGTTTTCCATTGCCAAATAGGTACAGTGTGAACTCACCGCGTCCGCCACAACTGCACCCAGTTTGGGGCTTCCTCTCATTCTGTACGTAAGAACTCGGATTTCTGGGTTTGTTACGGATCTCTGAAAAACACCTGGCGATGCCACCACCCAGCCCAACGCGGCTGTATCCCCGTCGCTCCCGGGAATTAGAGGCTTCTCAGACGCCGTTTCCTTTTACTTTCGGTTTCCCCAGGAATAAACCTCTTGCCCCCCTGCTCCCCCTCCCACCCCCGGTATTTATTAAACCGTCTATCGACATCCATAAAACTCTGATAACTCCTCCCATAGCACTTGGAAAACCTTGCTCATGGATCAGGCCATGGGTGGGGGCATGGATGTACTTGTTTCTGTAACGTCCCTGTTTCATTTGAAGTCCCATCTGCTGTTACACGCCTTTCACTTTGCCTCCGTACTAAATAAACCCCAATTTATGCCCAGGACCAATTTAGCCTTCGCGTTCCCGATGCTACTTTTTTAATATTATTTTTTTTAAAAGGTATCCAGAGAGCGAGAAGAAAAAACAATACTTTGCCTAAAAAGGTTTTCATCGTCTAATGGGAAGAGACTGGAATAACGGTGCTGTGCCGACTTGGCTGGGAAGAGAAAATAAAGGGGGGGGAGAGGCTAACCCACCCAAACAAGTCGAAACCAAGCAGCCAAGCGGCAGTTCGGTGTGTTTGTAGCAGCCAGACCCGCACATGCAGGCAGGTGCTGTCGGCCCTTCTTCCCTGCCCTTCTCACTCGAATCCGTGCTCTGCTCGCCTGTTTTAGTCAGCCAGCAGCCTTGAATCCACGGGTCGAGATTTGGCCGGTGCCTACGGTAGCTACAGAGCCACTTGAATTAAGTAAAACAAGACGCGGGGGGGCGGGGGAACAGATCTGCATTTAACTTAATTCTAACTTGGTCCGCTCCTATTCGGCTGTCTGACCCAGAATGTGGGAAGGAGTAGGCTATGTCGCTAGGTACACCCACTCCATCCTGCCGCGTACCTCCCTTGTGAAGAAAAAGAAGGAATGCTCCGATGTGCCCGTCATCGGATGCCCGCGCTGGATTTTAGCACTTTCGATGCTCTCCGGTTTTGGAGCGCTTCTCCCTAGCTCTAGCTGTACTACCTTGAATTTTCACCGGCTGGAGGAGACCGGGAGGGGGACAGAAAGGGAGAAAATAAATTTAATATCAAATGCAACCAACAACAGGGAGTAAAGAAAAGGCTTGCTTAAAAAAAAAAAGAAGGAAAAAAATAAGCGGGGAGAAAGTAGGGGAGAAATAGTCACCGTTACCTTTGTGCTGCTACGTTTGCATCCACAACCCCAACGTTTCTGACCCAGGACCTGACGGAATCCATTTCAGAACCTAGAGATTTATCTTTCAGAATTGGTCCTCTTCCTAAAGTATCTTGAATCCCAAACATTTAAAAAGTCTATTCCAACTAGCAACAGTTTCCTTTCGGGAGATAAGGGAGGAGGCAGGAGAAAAAAAAAAAAAAACAAACCAGCAACCCCCGCAGCCTTTGAAACGGACACACACAAATCCCAGGAAAGTGGAGAAGTTCAGCTTTAAAACCAACTTCTTCTGCTTTTAAATGCTACGTGTTTTTAATGGCTTCAGATAGGGGGGGAAAAAAAGTTTTTCCTCTTGCAAAGTAAAACTTATGCCGATTCAGGCTTGCCCGGTACCATCATCCTTCAAACGCAGGAGAGGAAACTGCATCCAGAAACTGATCGCTGTTAACAAGGATCACCTGTTTCTCAGCAGACACGGGGAGAAGGATTGATTGCTGCCTAATCCAGGGGAGAAGGGAAAAAAAAAAAAAAGGAGCGGGATAAATTGTAAAAGAAAGGCAGAAATGGAGCTAAAGGCTCTGATTACAGCCCGCGCCTGGGAAGAGCCGATCCTTCCCACACCGGTCACCATGAACGGGTTACAGCAGCGGGGGCAGGCGTACCGGGAAGGGGGCGGGGCCTGCTCCCACATAAGGGCTTCTCATTTGCATAGCCCGCCCCGATTGGAGGGCCGCGGGCAGCCCTGGAGCCGCTCGGCACTCGCCGCAGCGCCCGGCCCCAGTCACTCACGCACGGGGCGGCGGGTGGCGGGCAGGGCCGGGCCGGGCCGGGCGGGCCCCGGGCAGCGGGAGCCGGGCAGGCGGCCACCTTGAAATGTATCGGCATCGCCCGCGGGCCCCGCAGCAGACGGTCCTGCCACACAACCACCGCGCTGTGCTAAAAGCAGCAACCTCTACAAGTCTCTTCCCTGCTGTAGTAATAAAGCAATCGCACAGGTAGTTGGGTGGGTTGCTTTCAGGCGCGCTATTTAAAAAAAAAAGAAAAAAAAAGAAAAGAAAGAAAAAGAAAAAGTGCTCAGAGGGAAGGAACCGGGCCGCGATGCCTGCGGGGGCTTTGGGCGCAGAGACTGCGCGCAGGAGCGAGTGAGCGAGCCTGCAAGGCCCGCAGGGCACCCCCAAGTTCTCCCTACACGCGAGCTGTCGGGTCTGGCCTTGAAACTTCGCACCGCGTCATCTGCGGGCAAAATTTCCCGTTAAAGGAAGCTGGAGCTCTCCCCGGCCGTGAACCAGGACGATATCCGCCTCTGCATTGATTTAAGTTTGGGGTTTTGGCTTTTTTTTTTTTTTTAAACCACTCTGCCTTGGTGATATTTTCCTCCCGGCCCTTTTGTATTCCGATCTGGGTATGGATCTGCCGCTGAAATCTATCTAACACCAACGCGAAAACAGATTTCAAGACAATGAATGCAAATCTGTGCTCAGAGACCATCTGCCAGATGAGGGAATCAGATGTTCGGTAGTTAAAGGGACAGCGCGAGGATTTCCTTGACTCATTATGTGCAGCTCCTCTCTTTAACCCGCTTTATTATTTTTTCTTTAACGGGATAGAAATATAATTTCCATTTCAGAATAAATCCTAACTCCTTCCATCCGCGTTCAGCTGCATTCCAAAAAGCCACCTTAAATGGTACGCTAGATTATTTTCGTGCAGTTCCACGCAGTTCTCTCCAGAAAGATTGCAAATTAAAATCTTCCCATAAAACTTTCATTAAAACGTTTCCTTAATTCAGGCACGATTGAGGGCAAAGACGGAACTCCGAATTATTCTGTCTACATAAGTGACAGACATGGTATTAGATGAAGTAATGCATCTCACACGATCTTTGTTCACGGAAATTTTCCGTGCTAGCCCACCTCCCCAAATTGATAAATATGCAGCAAGTGATTCTGCCAGGTTAGCAAAAGGCGAGGCTGGCGTTATTTTAACGTCGCAGAAAAGCCCAGAGCAGTTTGATGGTAGTAGAGTGGAGGCCAACCTTTCGAGACACGATCTTCGAGAGGCAATTTCTCAATCTTAAAAAAAAAATCCAAATCCAACTAAACAGGGTAAGATATTCAAACAAGACCCAAAAAAGTGAGAAAACAAGAACATACGATGTGCACGTCCAGGCGATGGCAAGGCATATTACAGTGTTTGGGTTGGGGTTTTTTTTTTTTCTTTTTGACCATTTCGCAACAGGCGTGGGTACGTTTCCTCGAATAAAAGCCCCCTCTTTGTACTCAGATCATTTTTGCCCATGCCACTCTGACCGTTTCTGCATTTATTCCTAAACCTGGGGCAGGGACGGAAGGGCAGCGGGCGGAACTCCCGCTCGCTCTAACCTTGGCCGACGTATTCATAAGGAGAAAATGTTTCCCAATAACCGAAGTCCCTCGCTCCTCGCGATAGAGCCGAGTCTGTCCCCGTAACGCGTTAAAGGGGGTCCCGGCCGGATCCAGCCCAGAGGCTTACCGAGTTCCAGCCCCGTCGCTTAAGAAACCCCCGTCCGCGGCCGGGACCGTGCCCGCCCTGGGAACAATGGGGACTCGTGTGCCGCGGCCCCGGGGGAGCCGTGCTTCCAGGGACTCGAGCGGGTCAGAGGGCAGCGGCGCGGGTCACAGGAGATGCACTCTCTTCGCCCCAAACAGCTGCCGCCAGAATTCTGCACTTCAGGGGCAACCGAAGGGACCCCTCTCGCCTTGCCCCGGCGGGGGCTGCTCGCCGCGGGCGCCCTCCCCACGAGAGCTTGGGAGGCACCGCGCCGGGTCGCCTCACCGACCGCGGGAAGGCGAGGCGCTTTCAGGGCGAGATCTCTCTCCCCCGCCCCCCCAAACTAAGTTCCTCTCCTTCGCAGCGTATCTTAAACGGACAGGAGTTCTCAGCTACTTCTGAAAGGATAAACTCTGGGTCTAGGTTCCCTAGCTGAAGCCCCTGGTTTGAACACAGTTTGGGAGAAGCCCGTCTCTCGGACTCCTCCGATGTAAACGCGCTGGGTACAAGCGGCGTTTATACTAGTGCCGCAGCCGCTCCGTTTGGGTTTGCGCTTCAGAGGTTTCCGCGGTTCGGCTAAGGCAGTCGGGTTCCACCGGCAGGTAACCCCGGAAAGCACGAGCGCCTCGGCTTTGAGGGGGAAGCCCTGCGAGACCTGCCGAGGACACCTCGGCGCGGAGGAGGAAGCCTCCAGCAGCGCATCCGCCGTACCGCACTCGCACCCGCTTCTCATACAATTTAGAGGCGTAAATAAGAGCGCGCCGAAGGCTGCGGGAAAGGGTTTCTAGGCGCCGGGAACGAGAACGACTGTACACCAGCAGCGGTGAACGGTCGCGGGGCGGCTGCTGCGCACGGAGCGAGCGCGCCGCGGAGCCGCCCCGGGGCGGGAGAGGGTGCCGGGCCGGGCGAGGGGCCGCGGGGCCCCC
>VZSC01010119.1:270087-305055 GCA_013398225.1 Steatornis caripensis | reverse complement strand
GGGGGGGGGGGGGGGGGGGGGGGGGGGGGGGGGGGGGGGGGAGGAGGGCACATATCTAATGCACATCTTGTTGCACTGTTTTGACTGGCTGAAAGAACAGCCTCCAGCTAGGGCTGGCTACCTAGAAAAGCTTCAGCTTCCAAAGTTCTGTCATTTTCCAGGCATATACAAGCATATATATATATATACACACACACCAGTCTTCTCGAAGGAAATATTTGTTTTTGAGAAAGAAAGCATACTGATTTTCATCCTCGCATAACTCAGATAAGTAAGTAGACCCACCTCAGGCTTTCCACTAACCTTTCAATGTCAGGCTAAATCCAGAAATTCACCACAAAGAAAAACGCAGAAAGTTACAGGGTTTGGTTCAAAGCCTAGCACATCGTTGGAAACGTTGTGACTTCAGCAGGGTTTGGATCAGACCTATTTTATGTTATTGAGGGGTCATTATAAGCTCAATTATAGCATTTGATTTTCCTATTTTAAGACGTTTTTCTAGCTCAACTTCAATCTTTGTAAAGCTTTCAACACACTTGCAGAGACAAACTCACCTAATCCATGCAGTATTATTGTTTGATAGGCTGAGAAGCTGCAGCACCAAAAAAGTCACAGTACACAAGAATAAGGGTCCAACAGGCTCATCACCTACAAGGCCATCTTCCTTTTCCCTCAGGGAAGTCTATGGGTGCAGCCTACTTAATGCTGGACAATGCAGCATTAATCAAGGACATGCAGCTATTGTGGATGCAGGCTATTTTCAACCTAGAGTTACGTAAATTAGCGCAAACCAATTCTGAAAGTGGCATTGAGCTCTGTGGTTTAAAAACAAAACCAAGTTATATTATTAGGGGCTGCAATTGCAGGCTTCTTCAAGGCAGAACTAGCTTTAACCATTCTGTATAATGCAGAAGTTCACTGGACAGCTTCTGAATACCTGACTGCAGTTTATAACCATAATACAAATTATTAGGATTGGGAAAATAGCAATTGGGGATGATCAATCATCAAAACATTTCCCTCCCACAAAGATTCCCGTGCTTTCTTTCAAAGCACCTGGTACTGGAAGCTAAGCTACAATACACAAGAAGCCTAAGCTATTCTGACTATCCCTACATTCTTTCCATAAGGCAAGAAAGAGGTAGTTAAAAGCTCAGTATATGATAACTAGAGCTTTACAACCTTGGAGAGACAGTTCAGTTCTTCTCTGAAGCATGCTAAACCTAAAGAAGTTTTTTTTTTAATTTTGTGGAACGGAACTATTAACACACCTAACTTCATAAAGCCAACTGGACTTCTACCTCAGTACATGCCATTTCAAAAGCTGCCAAATTACACAACCAGATTCTGATCTTGCAAACGTTTGCACTTGTATTACAAGCAGTGAACCTGATGGCATGCAGCACCAACTGCTCTCGACAGGTCTTTCCAAGGTTAGGGTCCCATAACTAGTAAAATTCTGAGTTTTTGGTTTTGGGAGTTGAAGTCATTAGGATCTAGTTTAGTCTAAACATTATCTTCTAGGCAGTGAGACATCTACCCAGAGTTTTGTGCCTTTTGTACTATTTAGTTATAACTTACCATCTGAATTGTTCCTTTCATCACTGATTTTAAGTATTCCTAGGCAGGCTAAACATTAATGCTTTGAAATTTACACACACCTAAATGGTTCTTGCTACTTAAAAGGATTCCATCCGTCTGGTTGTATGGCATCACATTTCTATCAGCAGTATCAACTAGGTAGCAAAAAGTAATGTATTTTACTAAATAACTTGATACTATTAAAATATTTCAAGAGAGCACTGCTACAATTTTTTTCCTTAAATAAAAAAAGTTCTACCACGTGCCCCCCAATCCAGCTATGCTACTACAACAGAAAGATATAGGCAAACAAGTAGTTTGCTAGCTTTGTGCCTGTGACATACATAGTGTATATTTGTATATTTAGTAGGTTCTACAGTAAATCTGTATATAACAATCTTAGACGCGGCTCCTCAAGCACATTTTCCACAACCAGAATCTACGAGCAGCAAAGCTGGAACCTGAGGATGGAGAAAGAAATCTGTACGCACCCGTAGAAGATGATGGGCCCAAGACTGATTGGCAGTATTATACTTGGGCAAGCAGTTAAGTCTCTTCTAATAGTGTTTGGGAGAAAAATCCAAACACCATTAATATACAGCATAAGAAGTAGATCTCTTTCTACAAGCTTTAGGATACAAGCCAGTTTAATTTAAGAATTCAAGCTAAGGGCATCAGATGAGAACTAGCCTATAACAGACAAGTACAGAAGTCAGGTTAGACTCACGCTGGAGAAAAACGGTTAACACAACACAAAAAGGCACCTTCAAGGCGCCCAGCCAGAGCCAAGCTGTGCAGTGGGCAGATTTACCCAGGGTAAACTGTGTAAAGTTTACAGGTGTAAATAAACCGTGAGATAGTCTAAATCATAGCAAGAGCTACAGTAAACCACTCTATCAGTTCAGATATGTTTCTCTTTACTTGGCATTTCTCCTGTAGATGGAAGAATTGCCACAGCTGTGATTCATCAGAAGATGCATTTATTCGAGACGGTCATGACAGGCAGCACTAGCTTTATAGATTAATTACGTACCAGTCGACTAATGTGGGGTGGGGAGTGAAGGGGAGTGGAAGAAAACCAGTTCTCGATGTGCACCCTCCCCTTTAGCTACTTGCGAAAGACATAAAAATCAGCCTTTGCCGATTCCAAGTCCACAGGACATCAGTGAACGAAACAGATGAGCAGGTTCAGAGGGTTTCAGAACACCACCCTGAGCAGACACAGCTTTGTGGTTCACATGCATTCTTTGGCTTTAGGGAAGGAAAACACCCTCTGTTGTTTTCAAGAGCATGTGTTCAGAGCATCTGAAGACTAGAATATGTTGAAGCATATGGCATACAATTTCCTTTCTTCCATTCATTATCTGCAGCAAGATCAAGTCCAGTAAGAACAATTTCCAGCTTTCATTTGAAAATATTTCCATAGCCATGTCCTTCTAGCAAGCTTATTCTCATGTCATCTTGATGCAAGTGAATACCAGAAGAGTTGGTAAGCTACCATTGCTACGGATAGGCTAAGCAATTTGCTTACAGCAAGCACATGCCATACATCTTTAAGACTATCTGCTTGCTACCTCCACTGATATCTCATGTTGGAAGTACAAACATCATATGACGGCGCGATCAACTTACTTTTTGCTTGTATACCATCCTAGTAAGGTCTAATCAGGATGAGATAAAGCTCCTTCACTGCACTGCTTGCAATCCAAACATTAGAAGAAACAACAAAAGGAAAGAGGATAAAGCAGAGGCAATGATAGAGAAGCCAAGAGGAGAAAATAACTTCAACTCAGAACACTTAAGACCACACAGTATGCCTAAAAAGTAACTGAAGGACAGTCACTCACTTCCAGAGACTTGCTATCTACTTACTTTCCCCTTCACTACAGTCCTCTATTTGGTCAAAGCATTCTCCAAGCACCCATAGGACAAAGGGAAAGAGAAAATCAACCTACAGGAATGACAGCATCCTCAAATATGGGCCTTGCCTTACGCTTAGCCAAGGACCTAGAAAGCACCTGATGCCCTGCAGGCTTGTGCCCCAACGGATACATGATTTGAGGCTCTTGAATTTCTGACATATGGTAGTCTGGGTTGTCCTTAAGATAAAATCTTCCAGCAGAGGCCTAACACTAGCTGTTGCCCCGAGCTGTGTGCAGGCACCCTTACACCCAGGATTTGCTGCGCTGACCTTGACTGTGCCGAGAGTGCTGGGCAGGGGGCTGGGGTAGCTAGAACACACACTGTGAGGAAGGCCAGACTGCAAGGCAGCACAGCATGTACAACCTCCAGAGGGGAAAACCATTTTACACGATGGTTTATGGCATCTTATTTTTCCCCCATGTAGAATATGAATAATGTTAATGGTGACAGAGCCTACAGGCAGTAAAAGGCCTTTGCAGGTATCAAACAGCTTCAAACTTTGCTTTGGCTCTCTGCCAGCTGCTACAGTCATCCAGCACTTCCTACTTAAGGCTAGGACCACTGTCCATTAAGTAATTACACGGCCTTACTGGTTTCCAGTGAGAAAACAGATAGAAAACCTATTATATTTTGATTTTTAAAAAAATCATATGAAAACCAGAAAGGAAGAAATTTGTGTTTCATGCACACCTGCCACCATTTTAAATACATATTTCTAAGCAAATTCTTACTATTCTCACATTCAGCTGCCCAGGCTCAAAATAAGGACATAGGCTGGAAAGCTAGACAATGAAAAAATCTGTATTTTTATTATCATCCCTTGTTCAAACAGCATGTAAAGGCTCAAACCAACAGTCTAGGGCTCCCCTGTGCTAAGCTGTTCACAGCAATTTGTAAAGGAGTTCCAAAGAGAACTTGAGTTGGCAAAAAATAAGACTACAAGATTAAATAAGAACAAAACAAGAATTTTTCTGGACATTATTAGTGTTGAATAGCATGCAGCTTAAGCTGGTTTGGCCAAGTGGGAAGGACCTACATTTCAAAGCAAAAAAGTCCACATTCCACTCTTTCCACTCCTCTATTCAATTTTTTTATCAGGCAGGGTAATCTGCATACGACATCACCAATTAGGCAAAATACTTTGGATAAACTAGTAAATCATCTTAATAAACACTTCCTGTTTCACATCTCCAAATCGTAACAGCAAGAATCCAATTTTCTGCAGTGATTAGTCCAATTTGGAAGAGTGCTTTTTGAAGAACCGACCCAGCTAATTTTTTCATGTTTTGCCTCAAGTTTTCATTTCTTGATTTCTTTTTCCTGTTTTTGTTGATCACTACAAGCTAGTTTCCATAGAAGTACAATTCAGCAATAGTCAAATGGGTTGTTCTTTCATTATTCATACACAAGTTGACAAAACCCATTCAACGAATACCCAGGCATAACACACACTTACCCAACAACCTCACAAGTTTTCCTTAGAGTCAGGTTAGCATGTATGTCCAATGCCTTCAGTCACAAAGTATCAAGAAGCCCTACAAAGTTGGTTGTTTGATGTGCTTTTCGTTGTTTCTTTTCTCCCTTTGAATACAAGGGCCAAGGCAAGTTTCTCAGCACCTGTGTTAGGTAAATGCTGTTGTATCATTCCTATTCAGTAAGGGAGGAAGCGGGAGCACATAGAAGTCAAGGCTGCAGCAGGTCAGCTGCAGAGATGGGATTGGATCTCAGGAGCTTCTTGATTCTGGGACAAGGCTATCCATGAATATGTGAAAATATTTCCCCGAGGCTCAATTATTGGCACATTTGCCACATACCCTGCAAAATAACAACATTTAAGAAGTAAGCCATCAACAGCCAAGACACAAACATCTGTTTTAAGGAACATGCTGTGGGCTGGGAACAAGACAACCTTTGCCTTTCCACCAAGTTCTGGTTAAACGAGCCAAGTACATCCACTTGTATTTACAGTATTATCTAAAAACTTCTACACTAGCATGTATACAGTATGCATGAACATTTATAACGTATGTAAAATTATAGGCATTTAGCTTGCCACTAGAAGTAAAACTTCAGATATTGATAAAACATTAGAGTTCTCAACAGTTGGAAAGTTTCCACTTCCACACTTTTTTGTAAAATGAGGAGTATAGTTTACAACTCTTAATAGTTAACAGAACTGCTGTTTTACACCTGGCCTTATTATTTTATAAGATAGGAACTAAATATTTGATCATCTGACATGTTTTAACACCTGCACTGATTTCCTGTCCCCCAGTATCTTAGGTACATTTGTCACTCGTAAGTACAACAGATAGAGAATTAGGGAAATGGACCAGCTGTGAAAGGTTTGTCATCAATTTCAGCAATAGTGAAGCTGCACTTGGCCATCTGATCACTGACTTCACAACACACACCAGCCTTATCCTTCGTCCTAGTAGAACACCAAGCATAAGACCGTATTTCTCTTGTGGTGTGCAGTCAGGTTCAGAAAGAAAGTCTGTGCATCCAAGAGTCCAGAATCCGTGTGCAAGTCAAGAAATACGGGCTAGAGGAAATAAAAAGGCATATGCCTGTAGGTTAAATGTAAAAGCAGCAGTTAGTGGAAAAGCCGAAGACTTCACTAACAATCCAGTTGACAGATGCCAAAATTTAAAATCACAATCATATGATAAATAACATGGTTTAAAGCTCTTCAAAACAAAGCAGATGAATTCTGACTTGCGTTCCCCCCCACCTCCCCATGAAGCTCATCTTCTGATCAAGAGAATTCCTAGGAAAGGAAAGGAAAAGGATTACCAATCTTGTTTTAAACTTTCCAAAGTCTGAAGGCAGACACTGACAGAGGATCTAGAAGGAAGGGTGTGTGCAGGGAGGGGAAGAGTTGAACTAAGCCCACACCACTCTCAGGGTAAAAGTGACAGTAAACAGGCTGATAAGACAGCAGCTCTGATAGCACTGGAGAAAGGCCCTTAAAAAGGCCATGAAAAGATCTTGGAAAAGGAGGACCAATGAAGGAACAGAAGAAGGAACTTATAACCTAAACCGGTCCCACTGGTAGCACTTGCAACAAGTTGAGAGGAAGCGCCGGGAGCACAGCAGCTGTCAGCATGCCCACAGAGGTAGGAGATCCCAGTCCTAGAGCAAAAGCCTTGACAGTTCAGGCAGAAAGACAAAAGCAGGATCTTTAAAATACTGTGAAGGTGGAAGTATAGAGGCTCATTCATGGTTCAAGCCCACAGGTCAAGGAATAGGGCTCAGCACCACCTCAATACAGGCTGCCCGCTGCTGCACATCTCCAGGGAGCCCCTGTCACTCAACTAATTTGCACAAGTTTAGTAACAACAACTACATGAAAGATGCTTTGGTGCTGTACCTCTTAATTTTGCCAAGATTACAAAAATACTTTAAATACTCAAGAAAAGACAGGGTGCTAGTGAGGTAGGCACTATACACACATGCCATGCCTGAAGAGATCGCACAGTAAATAAGAGAAGAACAGAAGGTGGAATGGTATATTCTCAGTTTACAGGTCTGAAACAGAAGTCCATGAAAGTTAAGCCACTTGCCTGAAATCACACAGGAAGCCAGGAACTCAGCTCTGCTCTCAGAGTTCCCAGGGCTGTTTTCCAAAGCACAACTGCATTCAGTCCTTTTGTAGGACAGGTAAATGTTATTCAAATTGCTTAGTAACTAAGGTTGGGGGAAGCAGGAGGAAAAAATGTTCTAAAAGAGAAAATGAAAGACCCTCCCATCAAGAAGTGTATTTTACACTCCTGATTAATCATGCAACAGGTTAAAATATTAAACACGTGCTTTCCCTTCCCAAAACAAAGCTAGCACAAAAGACAAACCTGCAGCTCAAATGAAAAAATAAATAAAAAATAAAATCCCAGTGCTTCGCATACCATTTACCTGGGCAATGCCACCACCTTGTGGTCTGTACAGCCACACCACCATGAGAATCCCGATGTCTGCAACAGTAAATAAACCTAATGCAGACTCGCTATTCTCTTTTGAGAGAACTTTGCTTAGACTTCACTCATGAACCACCTTAATAGCTCTGTCTGGTATGCACTGATGGAATTTAATGACGTACGATTATTTAGTCGCTGTTATCACAAAGTTATTATTGTCGACGCTGAGAAAGCTACGCTCACTGAATGAGCATACACCTCCTACCCATGTAACCCTGATAAAAGGCCTTCCTCATACTGTTATTCTGGCACAGATGCCTTTTCTGTCTTCTTAACTCTATTGTACTCCAACAGAATTTCCCATTTAAAGTTTTCTTTTTCCTTACAGCATCTTACAGTCAAACTGATTCCTACAAAGTATTGCCGCTCTCCACTTTTGAGTAGTGTAAATATACACTTTGCTTCCCAAGTAACACTTCATAGAAATGTTTGCTCAGTCTTTATGCTCAGAGCAGAGACTCAGTATTCTCCCACTATTTTCTTTCCTGGCATTACTGACAAACAAGTGCTAAGAGGGTAGAACATTTCTTGCCACATAGCACAGTCACACACAGGAGAGCATCTCTGTGCACACAGACTGCAGAATTACTTTAGCACTAGTGGCAGAGTGAGATAAACAGCACCACAAAAGTTAATCTTTCACAAACTGAAAACATTGCACCTTCCAGCCAGTTTCCTACCTGTCACAGAACACTGGTGCCACCACCTGTTAGTCAGCCACTACCTGCAGATACGAAACATTTGGTTAGCTGCTGGCCTTGGGAAAACAAAAGCCCAAAACACAGAAAACAACAAAAACGACACAAAAATTACTGTCCATATTGAGAGTTTTAGTGACAGCCTCTCTGAAGAATTTAAGGCACATCTTTCGGCTCTAAGATTATGGGCATGCTACCTGTTGAGATTATCTACAATAAACTGTATGAGATTATCTACAATAAGCAGTATCTCTAACTACAGAGCAGTACCATGCTCTGTATAACATGCATGTAAATTCAGCTGGTTGGATGGACTGCTTTTATCACAGCACCAGTGCTGTAGGTCAGTGGGGGCAACTCCGCCAGTCACTAGACCTGCAGGCCAATTTTACAGACCTACTCAGGAAAATTCGTTCAGTCATGATGACCTCAATCAAAACCAAGTTCCATAGAGTCCAGTATGTAAGAAGCCTTCCTGCACACTGAGGCTCTTTGCCCCTCCAAGCACAAATGGCAGCGTAGACTTAAAGTTATGTTATGTACTGAAGCAAGAGGATGCGCTATCCTCCGCCACCCCAGAGTAGTTCTGCATAAAGTGGAATTACCTTCTGGATTAGACCCAGTTTTTGGTGCCTACACAGACCACATCAATAACAAGTTGGTGCAAAACATGGAGGATCAACAATCCCCGGCTTTGCTAATGAGGCGTTCCACAACCTGAAGCATGCCCATCTCCTTTCTCCTACCTTTTAGATCAGTGTATCATGCCTTTGCAGTATGACTGAAGATCCTCAGGTGACAGGCAAAAAAAAAGTAGATATCAAAATTACCATGTTTGGCCGTATGACTATTTATTGCAAAATTCAGTTCCATTCTAACTAGAAAAAGCGTATCTGAAACTGCCATAAAGAAATAAAAATACTTTGGATATCTGCTACTGATATAATCAAGACATCTTGTATGATGTAAACCTAGGCTGCTTTCTAGCACACACAAGCATTTACAGCAATTTATCCTGCAGTGACCAACACAGAACTCGTTCAGGGTAACATCAGAGCCAAGAATACACCTTCCAAGAAATGGACATCGACAGCCTGCAGTATCCTCATCAGAGGCAGAATTATACCCGCCATTTGAAGTACAGCTCTTTGATGCAGCCCATGCTACCTTGCCACTTTTATACTTGTTTTACCAGTTAATTTTGCAGTTCCACTACTCAGTTTAGTTTACAAGTGCCAAATAGTCATGGATCTCAGAGTTTCACATCATGGTCAAACTAATTCCAAAAATAGCAAAAGCTACTACCTTCCCTCTTCTTCACCTTGCTGCTTCTTTCAGGTCTACGTGGAGCAGCTTCAGAACTCTGCTAGTGAAATAACAGAGGCTACGCTCTATGGGGAAGGATGACTGGGAAGTTTTATTACAGAATCAGCCATTTTACAAAAACTGTTCTCATCTTCTCCAAAGCAGATCAAGACAAACCAGGATTTCTGGACTGGAAATATCTGCTTTGGGAGTGATTAAGAACGGTTACGGACTCATTCCTGTCATTTTTCTCACTCAGATAAGCTATAGAGTTCAATTTCTATAGGCATTTGAGCACCCTATTCCCTTGAGTCCCTTTTGAAAGTTTTAGCCTATAAAATCTTTCCCCCAAAGCCCACTAACATTTGCTACATTCACACACTATACTTACATCTCTTAATCTAAATTACAAACACTGTAGCCTCTTTATATCATTCCTCATACACTTAATGCAATAGGGTCCTCATTGCCAACATGCATTTGTGCAGTTACTAGCATAAAACATTTATGGGGGAAAAAAATAACCTTATGATATAGGGCTTTAATTTCATTTGCAAGCATCGTAAATATATGACAGAATGAGCAGTCAGAAGGAAACGTTTTCTCAAATGCAGCACATTACAGTACATCTAACTTTTGCTACACACTTGCATTTTTAATATTCCTAGGTGTATTCAAAACTCACAGGGGGAAAAAAAAAAGACCACATCTTGGAATATGCATTTGAGGACTTGGTGGCAATAATAACTTTAAAACCCCAAATCTCTAGTAGTCTGGAATTCACCAGGGAGGTGGCCAACTCACACAAAACTAAGAGCACAGAAGCATTGGCCTCAAACCCCATTAGAAGCAAAAGTGATGCACGAATTGAGATCATAGTCTCTGAAAATTCCTGTTCTACAACTTCACCACACACCGCAGCTAAACAAAATGTACAATCCCTGGGCTGAAAAGATACTGACTTGCTAGTGTAGGTCTTCACACTCGCTGACTACTTGACTTGCTATGTGATAATCCACGAGATGGGTCTAGTCTTTTTTGTGAAATAACTCTTGTTGCAATCAACCAGGCTTCATTTCCAGTGTTACTGTGGACCATTATAGACACATTATTTGTCCCAGAGGAAGATAATTAAGTGCCCCACCAAAGCTTTCAGATCAGTGCCTCTGTTTTATTGGGCAGAGAAGCAGGGCATATGACTTGCTTGCCTCAGACATGCCCCTGAACCAGAGTTAAAAGAGAAGACACTTGAGAGAATACATTGGTTTTAAGTCTTGCCAGCACCCCAGATACCAGGTCAGAAGCAGATGCTCTGGGAATCAGTGCAGAATTCTGTGACAAGCTGTAGGATCATAAATTTTGCACACTACAGAATAAAGACCAGGCCTCAGCATGCGGCTGTATGCAGTATACGGTCAACGAGACGTGTTCAGTACGTGGTGCAAGTCTACCATGTATGTTCACTGTAGAGTGGCACATGCCACTGCTTCTTACTGAAGTAAAAAACCAAACCCTGTAATCAGGGGGGACCACTCAGCGTTCAAAACATTCAGACCCGTAGTACCTCCTCTCCAGACATACACCTCGGTCCCTTCCAAAGGACATAGATACATCCCATTTAAAGCCAAGAGAGCCTTAGCCAGCCTCCAGCTACTGCACAGCGCAGACTTCCCACTGCGACTAGACAGATTCCCTGACAACACTTGGAAGTATCACACTCATCTCTCATGCAGTCCTTGCAGCAAGCATGAAATAAACATTTTCTTACGTCAACCATAAAACTAAGACTCATCAAGGTAGGAAGACACTGATGCTCATTGCGCCCTTGCTTTTAGGGGGCTATCTTTCCCAATGACCTTCAGAGAAGGGCCGATACCTGCACTCATCTTCAAGTATACCAGTCAGAACTTAAAAGCTTAATGCAGAAGAAGGTTTCTGTAATTCATAGCAGCCCCAAATTACATCAATATAACAGCTCATTCTGATTTTTTCAAATCTAGAATGATTACAGCGTAGTGCTGGGAACCATAAACCTCTTGTGCTTGGTACTACACACATAACACAGGGAAATATTGCCAGCAACAAACAACTATTACCGCTTTGTTACTTTTTATTTGGATGCTTCTTGCATTTGGCGGGATGCTACACTGAAAACACGACAAGATATTGCCCATCTTTGTTACCTGACCTTCTTATCTCTTGGCTCAGCAGGGCCCTGATTCTTGTTTGAGAGTCTCAGATGATGCATTAATACAGGGTAGCTTAGATCATCACATTTTTAACCAGAAACTACACAGTCTGGGTAAGTCTTTAATGCCTTCCAATGAAAGGCTAAGAAAAAGAGTAATCACTTCGCAAACCAACTTGTTGTACCTTATAATAAGGAGACATCCATTATTGTAACATTTCTGTATAATACATTGGATTTTTAGATAATTGTCTCAATAAACAACTTGCTTAAAATATTTCAGTGTACAAAAGTAAAACATATGGGACAACTACCCTCCTCAAAACACACTTAAGAGTCAGACATAATTAGGTCACAGCCATACTGCAGCATAATCAGTTAAGCACAGTTCAGTCTCTATAGTTTTTATCCTGCATTTTTAAGTGTCCACAAAGATCAAAAGTACCCAAGTCTTTTTTTTCCCTAAGGGATAGAGAAAAGGAAAGATGCTTGAAAGGATTTGTACAAGTCACGTAACAAGAACACAAACCAAGTGTTGCAAGCCCAATCTTATCTGAAGCAACTGAGTGCCAGATTTTAAGCTGACACAAAAGCTCATGATGCTGATTATTGAACCTTGTCTTACAAGCACCACCTGAGTATTTGAACTGTTGCTCCTTGCTACTAGGAAGTGCAACAGCAACACCCTCATTTAGGCCACACTGGACTTTCCTGGGTTCCTCTTCATGTTGCCTCCTGTGCTTAAAGTAACAGCACTCTACAGATGAGCTGAACAGCTGCCAAAGCACAAGCTGTTGAGTATCTAATTCAGGAAACATGAAACAGTTTGCAGGATTAAGGCCCCAATAAATATTCCTCCTACAAGAGTGTCTCCAGAAGAAGTATAATTACATATGCAAAGTAACCATTTTATACCCCTATTTTCTTCTTCCCCCTCCCTCATCACCTACACATGCTCAGATGCAAAGGCAAGAACTAGAGCGTTGAGATCGCACACACAAAAGAATCTAGAACTCTCTCCCTGAGGAAATACAGGTAGACCAGATTTACTTCGAAAAAGTGAGAACCAGGTTAAAACTAAACAAAGTCCACTGTCTACTACATCCCCACAGACCAGCTGAAACCCTCTATCTGCTGTCAGAGAACACCACACTACAACTGTGCTACTTTTACGCTTTAATTGTCTGTGTAATAACACCCTTCCTTCTGCTTGGCATAAGCAGAGCAAGAGTCACAACCCATCCGTGCCAGTCTAAGTCTCAAAACTGCTCTAGCACAACATCCTTTCTCCTAGCACTATCCCATTAGAAAAAAATGATGGGAGGGACACAAAAATTTGTAGACATGATGGTTTACACACAATGGAGTATCAGTTTGGATTTACAAAGATAAGAATACACAGTACAGTGACTACAGCCCTATGCATATACACTTCCTCTGTAATAAAAGCAGCTGATATTTGTTATATTTACTGAGAAAAAGGATCAAGCTAAACGAGAACAAGAACACTTGTGAACATTTATGAACAAATTCCTCTTTTTCTACAGGCCTTACCTCAGCGTACCTATACCAACGCTCTGGTGAAGCTCTCGCTACTGATTATTTCACCATTATACCAATTACACTAAACTCAACTAAATTAGCAAACCTACTACGCGGAATACCACAAAAAATTGGCAAAAGAGCTACTACAAAAAAGAAAAGGCAGCCCCAGCCCCTAGCAAGCCATTACAAAAGCCAACACAAAACACCACCGTTTAGGCGGGACCACGGGCTGCAAACCAGCAGGAGTCAGTCGCAAACAGAAGGGAAAAAAAAAACCCCAAACATTCCAAGCGCCACAAAAGGTGAGCCCCATCCCACTACCCTGCCATGGCAAAATAAACCATCACCTACCTGGAAAACATCCACATACAGTTGATTTTTGCCAGAGAAGAGCGATCCAGGTAAGGAGAACACTTCACCTCAGCAACCAGGAGCTGCCCTGCCCAGTTCTGGAAGGTTCTGCAGCCCCTCAGGGCTCCCCTCAGCAATCAGCAGCTCAGTGGAGGCACCTGAAGCAACTCACACCTGAGGTAACTCTTCCCTTCCCTCACAGCCTTTAAAGCTACGTTTCCCCCCTACACAACACAAAAAGAATTACGTGAATATCTTGCTCACTTTTTCCTCAAAATTCTCTGTTCTGAGGCCATGTGCAGGGGTGTGGGGAAGCAGGGTGTGCTTTCCTCTGAGGAAGAGGCACTTGCAGGCACAGCCCTACACCTCAAGCCTTTGGGGTTGGCTCCCCCTGCACCCCCTCAGCGGAGAAAGGCACATTTTCAGCACATTTCTTAAACGTTTTCAGCATCTTGTCTTGTGCGTTGCAGGTCTCGGTGTGGGAAAAAGGCAGTAATGCCAAAACATGCTTTCCGACTGCAGAGCCTGCAGCGATGGCCTAGCACATCACCCTTACCCCTTGCTCCCAAAACGTGGCCTCTTCCCACACGTAATGCACAACATCCCCTCAGGTTTCTACTTTGGCACACAAAATGGCACCAAGCTATGGGGCAAGGCCCTGTCGCAGTTTGCAGTGCCGTGTGAACAGCCCCATCGTGTACATACGAAGCAAATGTATTATATACATATATCAGGTGTATCATAGGCACATCATAAAATAGTTTGGGTTGGAAGGGACCTTTAAAGGTCACCTGGTCCAACCACCCTGCAGCTAGCCCTGAAGAAGGANAAGCAGAGCAAGAGTCACAACCCATCCGTGCCAGTCTAAGTCTCAAAACTGCTCTAGCACAACATCCTTTCTCCTAGCACTATCCCATTAGAAAAAAATGATGGGAGGGACACAAAAATTTGTAGACATGATGGTTTACACACAATGGAGTATCAGTTTGGATTTACAAAGATAAGAATACACAGTACAGTGACTACAGCCCTATGCATATACACTTCCTCTGTAATAAAAGCAGCTGATATTTGTTATATTTACTGAGAAAAAGGATCAAGCTAAACGAGAACAAGAACACTTGTGAACATTTATGAACAAATTCCTCTTTTTCTACAGGCCTTACCTCAGCGTACCTATACCAACGCTCTGGTGAAGCTCTCGCTACTGATTATTTCACCATTATACCAATTACACTAAACTCAACTAAATTAGCAAACCTACTACGCGGAATACCACAAAAAATTGGCAAAAGAGCTACTACAAAAAAGAAAAGGCAGCCCCAGCCCCTAGCAAGCCATTACAAAAGCCAACACAAAACACCACCGTTTAGGCGGGACCACGGGCTGCAAACCAGCAGGAGTCAGTCGCAAACAGAAGGGAAAAAAAAAACCCCAAACATTCCAAGCGCCACAAAAGGTGAGCCCCATCCCACTACCCTGCCATGGCAAAATAAACCATCACCTACCTGGAAAACATCCACATACAGTTGATTTTTGCCAGAGAAGAGCGATCCAGGTAAGGAGAACACTTCACCTCAGCAACCAGGAGCTGCCCTGCCCAGTTCTGGAAGGTTCTGCAGCCCCTCAGGGCTCCCCTCAGCAATCAGCAGCTCAGTGGAGGCACCTGAAGCAACTCACACCTGAGGTAACTCTTCCCTTCCCTCACAGCCTTTAAAGCTACGTTTCCCCCCTACACAACACAAAAAGAATTACGTGAATATCTTGCTCACTTTTTCCTCAAAATTCTCTGTTCTGAGGCCATGTGCAGGGGTGTGGGGAAGCAGGGTGTGCTTTCCTCTGAGGAAGAGGCACTTGCAGGCACAGCCCTACACCTCAAGCCTTTGGGGTTGGCTCCCCCTGCACCCCCTCAGCGGAGAAAGGCACATTTTCAGCACATTTCTTAAACGTTTTCAGCATCTTGTCTTGTGCGTTGCAGGTCTCGGTGTGGGAAAAAGGCAGTAATGCCAAAACATGCTTTCCGACTGCAGAGCCTGCAGCGATGGCCTAGCACATCACCCTTACCCCTTGCTCCCAAAACGTGGCCTCTTCCCACACGTAATGCACAACATCCCCTCAGGTTTCTACTTTGGCACACAAAATGGCACCAAGCTATGGGGCAAGGCCCTGTCGCAGTTTGCAGTGCCATGTGAACGGCCCCATCATGTACATACGAAGCAAATGTATTATATACATATATAAGGTGTATCATAGGCACATCATAAAATAGCTTGGGTTGGAAGGGACCTTTAAAAGTCACCTGGTCCAACCACCCTGCAGTGAGCCCTGAAGAAGGAATTTTTCCTGACACCTTCCTCAGCGTGTCAGGGAAGATGGGGGCTGGAAGTGCTGCCCAGCTCTTTTTGATGTTTTACTGCACTTAGCATAACGGGGCAGTGATATTTCACATCAGGGGCCTTGAGGTGCCACTGTCAAACAAAAATATTGTCTTAAGGACCAATTTCCAGAACCAATTTCAATTTCAAAACTAATTTATTTGGAAGGAAGAGAATTTGAGCCACCTCATGTTTAGATTAACAAAGATCCAGTAAAATATATGAAGTTTTATCAGCAGATCAGAGGCGCGTGTTCAAATCCTGTTTTCACAGCTGCAAATGTATTAGCCAGATTTCAAAGGTCAGGTCTGTGAAATGTTCCATAGGTGGCAGCATTACTGCAGCATTTCAGTGAGAAGCACAGATTGGCAGTATGGCTGCTTCAGCATCGATAGAAACCTCCCTTATGGGAAAAACCTTCTAGGAATTCATTATGTCTTTATAGCGCTGTCACCCAGCACAGGCAGCCATACAAACTTAGAGGATGAATTAACAATAAAAAAATCCATTAGAAAGGCTGAATTGCATCCGAACAAGGCTTAATAATGAACTGCATATGTGTATTGCTAATTTATAGCTTTAAAGAGGCCTGTTATTACCAATAAAGCCAGCCTTTACTTTCAGAGCTTTGTTAAGAGTTATGAGGGTGAAAGGGCATATTTTTGCCGTAAGTGTCATCTTTGGAGTGTCTTTGCCTTTGGAAGAATTAAATTCTTTCACAGGATAGCTATGTTATATGAAACATGCTGTATGAAATGGCTCACGGGTTGGAAAGAATTCGGTAGTTCTCCCATCCCTTCATTATATTCCTGTATTGTATTCTGCGGGCTGTTTAACAATCGGTGTAATCCCTGTGAGAAGCTATTAGCAACTACCACCAAATTAGGGTTCGTGTAAAGCACTGGCTTAAGCACAGCCAGAAGCTCCCTGCTTATATCCACAGGCATGTAACAACAGAACAGGATTCCTCAGACTGCACTGCTAGCACATCCCGCACCATGCTCCAAGGAAAAGACAGTATCTTTCGTATGTTTGGGAATCACTTATTGCAGATGTTGGGGGAAAGGAATAGATCAACACAGCCACTTTTTTTTTTTTTACAGAGCTATTTCACATGTAAATAAGCCTTACCTGAACCAAAAATATCAGCATTTCACAACAGCACACCAATACTCTCAAAATATTGAATCAACAACCAGCTGGTATTTTTAGAGCCAAATAACCCTGTATAGTGGCTTGAATTTGACTTATGAGCAGTTCTTTTTTAGGTATGAACACCCTAAAAATCATTTCCAGGGCTCGCTCTTTAGCTTTTCTGACATCCCTATGAATAAAAGGATAGATATGGGACAGGTACAGGTGATGAGGAAGGGAAGGAGTATATAATTTCAATCATCATCAATCATCTGCTTGGAAGATAAACAATCAGTGCATGTATAATATGAGAGTATAATGTAATGTTATCATTTTTATGGGCCAGAAGATCCCTCGGGACAACGGGGGAACAAAGTAAAGTGTCTTCTCAGTTGAAAATGTGACATAGTACAGTTATATAAAACATTTCCCATCCAAAATGGAAGAGGTAGCAAACAGCAGTGATTCACGACTATCTCTGATTTAGAAGTTAAACTAGCAATTTTATTGAAGACTTCTGTAAAGACAATGAAAAGATGATAAAATGCTTTCTCTACTCTTCAGCTCACTTTTTCCAACGAATTTCATTTCCCATTGTATACGTTAACACAGAAACCTACCTGAAATGTAAGAATTTCTGAACTCAATCTTTCCACAGCACTGGAAAAGACTACTGAAAGGTGCAAACCTCCCTGGAATAAAGACCACTCTTTGCAGTATTTTAAACCAGTTAAATACTCGTTTTAAGTTTCAGCATTGCAAGCAGTGGCTACATGCCCTTAGAATCCATATAATAGGCATTATATTGCTCTGAATTTTATCATCACTGCACAGTTTCACTGGTAAGCATTAAACAGGAGTTGCCCGTATTTTAAAAACTGAGTAGCACTTTTGGAAACTCTGTCTTCAAGAATCTTGCAAATATGTACCTCTTTCAGGTTAGTGAGTAAATTAGTGTGAAGTTCTGGGGTTATAGAGCCCACTCAGAAAACTTATAAAGAATTTTGACCCCTCCAAGGCTAAGGCTGTCTTTTTACTGTGTTACCTGTTCAGCTGCTCTCACCAAACACCCTTAATCAAACTTTTCTGCTTTTTGGCAGGGTATTTTCTCTTTCACCCCTTATTAGGTGAACAAAAGCTCCAATACCAATGAAACAAAAGTATCTCAAAACACACTTTAAGCTGGCACAATTTAGTTTTCATTGTGAGACTTGAATTTGCTGTACTGGCATTCACAGTCTTCAGTGCTATGGCCGACTATAGAGGGAGAGAAGAGGAGCACTAAGGGGGTTACTCCCCAACAGAGCACCCTTACAACATAACTTTTAACTGTAGACAAAGCCAGCGTCCCACTGCAATCCACACAGCAGTAGCAAAAGACTCTACAAGCTGGTTTTCCTCAGCTACCCAGACCTCTGCTTAATCAGCTTCATCTGTGCATGTGATTCAGAATTCCTGCTTGCCCCTTCACGTCTTGTTTTTAGGATACTGGTAAAAAATGTCCCAAAGGAAGCTGCTTATTACCTCACTGCTGCTGTTTCACATCTGCCTCATCTGGTTATGCTTTGGCTTCCTTCTCCTGGCTGATTTCATCCTAAAAAATAAGGACACAATTGCAAAGTATAAACCAATTGTTTTAGAGAAAGCTGAAGAGATTGCGTTCTCTGTTCTGCAAGCCATATTGGCTCATCATTTGACCACCGAGACTTAGAATAGAAATTACCCAGAACTTGTGAACTCCCATCTCAAACTTCCTTGCCATCCTGACATAGCTAACACTGTCCACACACGAAACGTTAACCTTAGGCACATCAAGGACAAATACCCTGAGTTGCTCTGAAGAACTTGGAAGTATTCCTGGATGATAGTATTAACTGAAATGCCACATACCTTTGCGAACATACAAATGGGAGAGACCTGATCAAGCCTGTCTACGATTTATTTTTGGGGGTACCCAAAACAAATTTCAATGAAAAAAGAGTGAGTTTTTTTTCCATTTAAGTTTTAATTTGAAGCATTTTGAGAATTTTGTCAGGCCCCTACCTCAAAAAAATTCACAACTTAACAAAAAAACTAACATAAACTGGAAACCTCACATAAATTCTCATTTTGATAATGAATGTTTTATATTTTTACTATATAGATCCTCTAGGCTTCCCTCCTGTTTCATAGCATTTTAACAAACAGCCCACATTCCCACTAAAAATATGGGGACATTTGCAGTTTTTATTTAGATATTCCTAAAATTTAAAAATTTGTGACTTTTTTGGTTTCATGGCTCTCCAACATCTTCCTTTCACTCAAGCTCTTCTCCCTAGTTTCCTCCCCACTTCAACTACTACACTGAAATGCCCTCTTTTGAAAACTGACCTGAAACAAATCGCCATCTCTATTTTAGTGCATTTTCCTAGTCTTGTCTAAATAATCTCCCTAAAGCATGGGAATCTCTTCTACCATGACCCATTAATACTATAAAGGGCAGCTACTATCTGTCACATTGATTAGATCAGTGCTTTGTGAGGTATGTAAAATTCAGGGAATGACGATGAATTGACTTTTGTTTTCTTAAAACAAATTGAAAAATGCATTGAGCCCACAATTACTCGTTCTATCTAGTCCACACACTGAACTACTGAATTAACTATTTAATTAAACAGTGAATTAACGCTGTTAACAAACGTGATATGGGTCACGCCATCCAGCCTTCCTCTTCTTTTCCTCCCCTCCTCCACGCATCCACTCAAGTTTTATCTCCACAACAAAACAGAAGCCTCTCTTTGTTACAGCTGCAACACTAGCGTCATTGACTAAAGTACTCATGCATCCAAAAATAACCAAGCAAGTGTCCATTCTGTTTGGAGCCATCTAGCATGATGTCCTCACGCTTGGCACATCCCTCGAAATTCTACACCTTCTCAAATGGGAATTAAAAAACAAGGTCCTGACTACTTGTATACAATTAAAGGGACAATGACTTTGTTTTCCTCCGCATATTAAGTATTTCTAAAGAGCTTACAATACCTGCATATCTCAGCAACAATTGTTCAGAGAGTTATTTTCTTTCTTCTTGGCCGAATTCCACCAAGGGTAATTTCTTCATACCTTGACTTTCCCAGACAGTTTTATCTGATGTTTTCGTTTTTTCTTCTTTTACAATTTTTCTGACATCACATAAAATCTTGTCCAGCATACATTTTACACAGATCCAAAAGAATTTCAGGTCTTAGTTAGTAAATAGCAATTATAGAGTCATTCATGTAGCAAAAAGAAGTCAGGCTCCTTAACATCTAGTGCAGTAAGATGACCCAACTGCATGAACCTAGCTAAAGAAGTCATTCTTATTCCTGCTTTTAGAAAAAAGGAAGGAAGAAATGAGATGATTTCCTTAGCTCACGCAACAAATGTGAAACAGAACAGAGAACAAAATCCAGAACCCTTAAGTTCCTTGTCAGCCTTCTAATTAAGAACTTAGCCTTGATTTTTGTAAAGAAAAACTATAGGATCGGTCCCCTTTTGATCTGTGCTGTAATCTTTTTCACTAAACAAATTTCAAAATCTACCCCAGAAATGGCTGCATTTCAGTGCTACATGATGCAGATCCTACAATCGATACAACTTACAAAGCAAAACAGGCAGTTTCAGCTTAAAAAGCATTAAATAATCATTGGGATTGCAGATACTAGGAAATAAAACTTGTTTCCAAGAGCAGTTAACTTTTTTAGCCTCACATCCAACTCTGGAATTTTTGACAAGATGCAACTGGAAACATTAGCCTGGATTATTTTGTTTTGTTGATGTGTATCAGGACAAAATGAGGAACAGCAACAATATTTAACAGCGTGTGTAGCTGTACCCTCTTTAGGAGTCCTAGAAACATCAGACACTGGGAAAACAAAGGTTTGATGGTTTATTACTGCTGTCAACAGGAGTCCTAGGCGGGTTGGAATGCTCCTCGTGGAGATCTTGGTTTGAGTTGTCTCATGGCCAAACCCACATTTCTGAATGCGGGGAGTAACACCGGATAAACATCATTCTGGTTAATGCAAATTTACGGCTGTCAGGTTGGGCCTTGTGGACGGTATTTTCCAATCCACTGTTTATTTCTTTCCCAGCCTCCCCTTCAAGACCAATGTCACACCAGTTACAGAGGAATTTGGTGACAAATCCAGAATTAATACATTTCAGAATTCTCTCATAGCAACAGGACTTTCCTAGTAAACAAAACAACCATCACCGAAACAACAAAAGCAAGGTACTTATTCCACAGGAGTCCCATTTTCTTTAGAGCACTCTGCGTCACATAATCCATGCTGTGTGGATGGCAAACATGACACTGAAATCAGTGACATCCTACGACTTGGGAGGGAAGGAGTGGCCAGGCTCTGTGGAACTGCAGATTTGGCAACATCAGATGAAACTAGTGCTACACCCATGCTGCCTGCAACAGTTATGCTGATGCTGGCACTACAGAGAAATCAGAAGAACCAGCAAGCAGAGAAGGAATGTTATTTCAGGCTGCTGCAGAAAACACCTCTGCAAATTAACACTGCAGCTTCATTTTCTGTGATGGCTGTACTAATTTATTGCAGCAGATCCAGAGTCCAGTTGTCTCATACTCATTACTGTTCTAAAAGGACAATAGAAATACAGTGCTTTAAGCAAACAATTGCCTCCTTATACAATGTTCCATCTAATACAAGGAGAGGAACACCGAGCAAAAACATGGCCAAAACCCAAGAAAAGAAGAAAATGAAAGTGGGCAAGTAGATGACCTAGGAAATAAAAGGATCTTTTTAAGGAAGAGAGCAGAGCGACAAGGGCGCAAAGAAACAGGGAAAGGAATACACAACTTGTGATCTATTCTTGCCTCTTCCACGAATTACCCAAGCAATCTGAGTGACCACAGATAGATTTCTCAAGTGCTCAAACCTGCAACTAAAGTCACATCAGAGAAGGATTTCACAAAACACACACAACCTCCCAGCTCAGCTGACCTCACCCTGAATTCCTGGCTATTAACCCACCCCAAACATCTGCAGAACTCCATCTTCTCCTGGTCTGTATGTAGGACACCAGACAGGAAACCTCAATGACTGCACTTTCTAGCTCTGCTACTAATCTCCTAAATGACCTTTGTCAAGTCATGAGTAACACCTGTGCTTCAGCCATGCCCATACCAGTAACCCCAACTGCCTCATTTCGTGAGGCAGGCAGCCATGAACTCTAGTGCAGATAGCCACCTTCCCACTCCTCCTTTAAAGAGGTCCCAGGCGCCAGGGCCAATCAGAATGACCAGTGTTGCAGACCATCGTGCATACACTGCCTATAAAAACTGCAAGTGGCAGGCAAGGCTGTGATCAGTGTTGTATGTGGGTGGTGGGGCTGTGATCATCCTTCATGGTTGGCTACTTCTGAGGATAGAGTGAGTTTTTTTATGCATAGTTGAAGCTGAAGTTATGGTTAATGTGTTAAAATGCATGGTGTGCAAAGAGTATTGTATGTTACCTTTTTTAAATGTCATTTATAGAGGGTTTAGGTAAAACATAGTTTTGATTACAACAACTTTGTTGTGTCATTGTTCTACTGAGGATTCCTAAAGAATCTGCCTGTCTCTCTCGTGATGGGTGACAGCAGGCAGAGAAGACTTTATAAGTCTTACGCTTTATTCTTATGCTGTGTGTAAAGGAAGGCTTTCTAAGCTTAGTAATGCACTTTTTTTACAGTGTTGCAGAAAACTCAGGCCTTTCAAAACCCTTTTGTTCTTGTTTGGCAAAGTATAGGGAAAGAAAGAAAGAGACTCAGCATTTGCCGATGGCGGCCAGCAACAAATTCCATTAGGGCACTGGTTTGCAGTGTGACAGACTAAGTTCAAGATACTGCACAGCATCAAGCAGAACAAGAATTTAAATTGAGTTTCTTGTGGGAAACATTTACTAGGAAACATCAAATTAAACCATTGTACCTTGCCTTCTTATCTTAGATAATTGCATGGAGATTACATCCTTTCTTTAAATAAAATGTTATAATTAGCTTTGTCTCCAGGTAGGGTACAATACAATTGCCACCAGTGTGTTTGAATAAACTTGCTATTGTGTTCACAATATTGATAAGAACTGCTCAAACACACTATGAGAGACCAAACGCTATTTTGCTGAGACCCAAATGTTCTGCTTGAAGCACTGTAGGCTGCAGCTCCGTAAACTCTCACAGTTTGTCTGTAACTGATTTCTAGCTCCTGCACCCTTCCTTCTTGTTTGCCCATGTAAGTACAGAACTGTTCTGTGAACCAGGGCACTGAACTTTGCTACTGTCTGAAACATCGATGCGATCACAGCATCCATTCTGCTGAATCTGGTCTGCCTGGGACTGATCAGAAGAACCAGAGTTTTGCTTCTGCAGGGTCTGTGGAGGAAGAAGTATCTGAACCCTTTGGCATGGAAGCCAGTACCTTGCTTAGTTTGGTTGATACGTGGACCACAAAGGCTTATGGTGAGCAAGACAGTTATCCTGGTAGTTTTGTGGGAAGCCGGATACCATGGGAACCCCTGTAGCTGCTCAGGGAACTGATGTTCTTGGCAATTTCCTGCCTGCTATTGGAAACGTGAGTGATAAGCTTGTTGATTTCGCAGAGCCCCTGCAGAGTCCAGGGAACTTCCAGGTTGTGGGAAATATTTCTAGTTGCTGTCTAGTTTGGACTGTAACCAAGTTTGGTTTTTCTTTTTGGGTAGAGGGTAATTTTCTGGAACTGATTATTTATGTGCACTCATTTGTGGGTCAGATTTGCCTGGAGAACAGCTCTGTATTTTCAAAGAGTATCTTTCATTTGCCTTCCAATTTCTTATAACTTTCTGCAATTGTGATAAAACATGGAATGTGACAAACTGACTTATTCTAGCCTTGTGGTTCTCAGCCTCAGGGCTATTCAGCCTTGGATTCAATGTCACCAGCAGGAGGCAAGTAGAGGAGGCTCTACATGCAGCAAAAGCAGAAGCAAGCAGCTTTTAAAGCAGGCGAACTTGGAAATTCTGGTCTCCAAGGCATATATATGCCTCAGCTGGATTCTCTGTTGTCTAGCAGGATGCAAACTTTAAGGCATTTCCCACAGACGAGACATTTTAACACCACTTTTCCAGGGTGGAATCTCTGGAGTCTAATAAGACACAAATTCACTGCAGCCTCTGTCAGAGCAAGCAAAAGTTCAAGCTCTATCACGTTTTCTTGGAAGTTGTGAGCAGCTGAATATCCTTGAAGCATCCATTACTACAAAAACTAATTGGTCATTGAGTCAAAAGCTGCTGTGGGGAAGTGGACAGACCTAGAGCATGAATATGTAAGCCTCAATTTGGTTTAAGCAATGGGGATGGGGCAAGATTACTTTCTACTTCAGTAATTGTAAAGGAAAATTGTAATGAAAATGCAGAAATGTAGCTTTACCCAGTGGTCTGGTTTAATGCTAGGAATAATACTTCTGTCTGCACGCAAGCTCTCAATCTGCTGTTAAGCAAAGGAAAGGGACTCAACCTGCACTAGTGGCTGCGAAACTCATTTCACTTTGCATGCAACACACGAGGTGAAAGTTATGTGACCAATTACCGCATCTCAGCGCTGTGCCTTCAGACGTATCAACTGCATATTGTCCTCGTGCGACCATGCTCTAAATTCCACACAGTTTATAGATGGCTCTTTGCAAAGATACCTGGATGCCTTTGGATTTATCTGCCCCTACCTGCTATGGTTCTTGTCATTACATAGATATGCCATGCAAGTACTAAAACCCCTGTAGTCCTTATCTGAAGACAAATGGAGGTACTTACACATATGTATATATGACTCATGACCAAGGTTTCTCCCTTTGTACTTCAGCAAAACATCCTGCTCACCTGTCAACACCTGATTTTAAAGTCGTTGGCAGGGTCTGTACCTAAAGGCTGATCTAAATGTCACTGAAACTCATGAAGATTTGTCTACATTGACTTTTGTGAGAGTGGGCAAAAGGCACAACAGACTCAAATCATTATTACTATTTTTTGTGCTAGGTCAGTGATAACATTTCTAGTTCTGAAATTAACTTTATTGCAGATTCAAGTTTAAATGAACACTGCAGCAGTGATTATATCAAGAAAATTTCAGGTTTGCTCAGTCTGCTTGTGTCAGAGAAGGCACCAGCTGCCCCCCTCCAAGGACTCTGAAATCAGTGTTTGATGATAGAATGATGAGAAGGTGGGAATGTAATTGTAGATCATAAATGGCTGAGATGCCCCAATGCCAAAAGGTCTCGAGGTTGTCTCTGAGACTTGACCTCCAGGAGGGAGTGGAGCACATCTTGCGTGTTTGTGCAGCTGGGCTAACCAGCTAAACAGGGAGTAGTGAAACACAAGCAAAGAGGTTTTCATGGAGCTAGGGAAAATACCAATGCCTTATGGGAGGGGGAGTAGAAATCCACATTTCCACTTTTTTTTTCTCCTGCTTACTATTTAAGCTCCATGCATGCCAGGAAAGATCAGCTTTAAGTCTCAACCCGAGTGTTAGAACTGATGCTGTTGTTGGAAGAGCTTGCTATAGCCAAAACTATGAGCACTTCTACATTATATTTAATATACCCTTTTGAGAGTAAATTTGTTTTAATCAAACAACAGAGAATAGAATAGCAATAACAAAAATGGACAATTTGATGATGTAGAAGCAGAACTCCTAGTGTTCTTCTGCGTACTTGTGTTTGCCCAAGAACAAGTTTCATGTAGTTTAAATGAATTGATAAGCATTAGTAAAGGAGTTGTTTACATTTCTTCTCCTACATCCATCTTGGAGTCTTTTACAAAGCAACTTCTGATTTAAAAAACAAATGTTGTGTTTTTTCCCTGAGATAGAAGTACCCAGATGTCTCTGTTTACGGAAGAGAAAGCAAGAAACAGGATCACGTCAGAAACAGTATGTACAGGTAACCTCAAAGGAAAATTTGTTCTATTTGAGTTAGTGAAATAAGTGCAAAGAAGATAAAGGCACTGAAAGGGAGGAAAGTCAATAAGCAGAGTAATTCAGAGCTTACTGTTGTCTAGGATTTTTAAATAGTCTCTAGGGTAGGCCAATTAAGTATCACTGTTAAACAACTTGCCCTTTTCCTATTTCTCAGGAGTTCTCTCCACTCAGTTAATTTAAGCCGTATCTTCTACTGCAGACCTTGAATACATTGCTGTTCTGGGGTCTTTGAAGAAAGTGATGCGTTTTCCTCCTGGACAGCAGCAGTTGTTTGTGGCAGTAATCTTGAGACACATTGGCAGGCTTAATTCCAAATAATTGTCTCTTTCATTGGTATCTTTTAATTAGCTTCTCGTTTGCCAAGCTGAGAATGACTTTGTCCAAAGCACGACCATGTAATTTAGTGATCGGAGTTCTGATCTTGAAAATCCCGTGAGAGTTACTTGGTCATCTGCATGCGCTGGGGCTTCCATGCAGAGTAACTTGCACAGTGGAGACAAGATGAAAAGAAAATAACAGGGTCTGCTGCAACCTTTGTTCTGTTTTTGCTTCTCTGAGGATCAAAGACAGGGTCTGGAGTTTTAAGGGGTAGGGAAGGAAGTGAAGTAGGGGAAAACGTGGAAAGTACACAAGAAGGAATCGAGAAGCATGGGGAAAACAGATCCTGCAAACATTAGAAGATGTCTTTGGACTAACTAGGGAGATTCCCACCGGTCGGGTGGATTTTTATAACTAAGCAATAGAAGAGAATGGAGTTCTACGCACATAAAACTTCATGGCTAAATTCAGGATAGCGTATCAAGTTCAGGACAAATGACATGCATACCAGGACCAAGCTTCTTAGGTTCTCAAAGTGGGATGTCTTTCAAACCAAGTCTACTTTGCAAAGCTTTTCAGGGCAAGGATTAAATGGGTTTTCAAATAAAAATAGTTACAAATAAGAATACTGTGGAAGTTCTTCTCTAAATTTCAGCAACAGTTATCAGCAGTTTTGACAACTCAAAATGCTTGCAGCCAAGTGAAAAGCCAACCAGGTTTGGTAAGTAACAGACAATTAACTGTTTAATGAGTTTTCCTTCTCTGAGTATGTGATGGAAGAAAATTGTCCCTCAGTTCTAGAAACATTTCCATGGGATTCTCTGGACGAGCACGAGTTGTGTGTGCTCAGTAACTCTGAAACTCTAGCTGTAGGCACCATTTACAGAAAAAGTGAGAAACCTGAGGTGAAGGCATTCTTTTAGGAGTCTGGACTTCTTTCGCCTTTCCATGCTGCTGTTAGGAGAGCATGCTACCGCAGGTTCTCCCTGATTAAAGTAGGATGATATGACTCTAAGTCTGACTCATCACTTAACACGGTCATTTACATCGATACAGAGAATCTGCACTAAAAAAATCAGAATCTCTGCCCTGACTCCATGCATGGCTGTCACGCCTCCATTCTCCATGTTCCTTCAGTATTCCCAGCCCAGCACCATCATCTGCTGGTTCCGGGACCGTTCATGTCAGACACAGCTGAACGGCTTGCCAGACAGCTGCATCTGCTGTGCGGGGTATCAAGGCACAAGGGACCATCACACTGCTCAAAAACCAGAGCGTGTGGCTTCTAATGAGGACCTGACACACAGAAGAGTCCTCCTAAAGAACATACTCTCCTCAGCCATAACCCCTTCTCACACATCTTCACTCACAGGTGTGCTCCCTGCAACCCAACAGGGAAAAAAGTTCAGAAATCTGTTTACAACAGGGCTAAATGTAGCCACAGTGCATATGAAGGACGGTAGAGCAGACTCCCTGACCACAAATCACACTAGACAATGGCTATTGGTTGTGAGCTACATTTCCTTATATCCCCGGTAAAGCATCTGCTTTGCATTGTTACGAGTGAGAAAAACAAAGCCTATACATGCGCACTGCTGGCTTGGGCCCCCAAAGGTCCCTGGTCCTCAGAGCAGGTTAAGGAAATAGCCTCAGACAAGTAGCCAAGTTGATTTCAAGTCTGTGTGCCATGAGCTGTTTTTAAAGCATGTTATAAATGTTTTAACTGAAAGACTGCTCTTATAAGCTAGTTAAGTGCTATCACCCCCAGTTTATTTCCAATCAAAAAAAATAGGAGCAGAATGCATTTGCTCATGGTCTCCAAGGGAATCAACAACGGAGCAAGGATTATAACTGAGGATTTCCTGTCTGATCTGCAAACCACACCTCTCTCCTGTTTACAATGTTAACTTATTCCCTCGCAGAAAAGCTGTGTGAATGGAACAATTCATTCTGCTATTTCGGCCTCCCTTCCTTCCCTTCCCAGTTCATTCCTGGCATTACCTTCAGATCCTTACAAACCTGTTACCAGAAGAACCGTGTGACAAAGTAAAGCAAGCAAAGAATGTTTCAGAATGCTTTAAGCTGCAAATACTCAATGTTTGCTAAATTAAATAAAAGTTGAAACACTTACAAAATACCCTAGAAATATTGTGCTCTTGTTAATGAAACCACAGGTAAATGAACTCATACATCAAGGAGTAAGTTAATGAATGACTAAAGCCAATCATGCTATTTACCTGCACATGTCATTTTTTGCACGCATGATTTGAGCAATACTAGAGTGATAGTGTTACTACTCAGAGTAAGTTACTACTAATGCTTCCACTTACGGTATGGCTTAAGCATCAAGGGAGTTTTAAAGAGATAATATCTTTGCATTTGGTTTTTTTGGAGGTTGGTTTGTTGATTTGTTTTAGAACTCACATTTTCACATTTCCCTCTGGAACCAAAAGCTAAAAACTCCTTGAAAAATATCAGCTGAATTTCTTATGTCTTTGATTCCAGGGCTTAGGACATCAATCTGTTTCATATCCTTTAAATACCACGAGAAGTTAGCAACACCAAGCTGATGGAAAGTGCAAGACTTGACTAGCGCCTAGGATCAAGAGCAAGAATGCTTGATTTTGAAGACTATGGTGGCATTTTATTCCAAATTATATATTTAATCATCGCTTCCCACAATCCGTGTTTTTTAAGGAACATTTCTCCTGGCAAAGTCAGACCATTGATGTGATAAGTTCATACACCCTGCTAGCACCACACAGAGCTAGCAATTAACTTCTTACTGCAAAATGCTAGTAAAATTACAGGCTTCTTCAAAGTACAAAAACATGGTTCCAAAGAGCTGATCGTGCTCTTTTTACATCAGTTGGCTTTTTATTTATGTTTTAGTAACAATGACTTCAGTGATACATACAAGATAACTACAGGGCTGGAACTGAGACTTGTATTTATGTGTCCCTTTTGAAATAAACCCGCACAAGTGTTATTCTTCCAGCTCATAGTGAAGGGTAATAGCTTGTTAATTAATGCATGAAAGTACTTTGCCTTAGTAAGAATCTAAAATAGAAGATGTTAAACCTCTCTATTAAAAATAACAGGGAAATCCTACGGGCGGCAGTGTTTTTAACACACTTGCTTTCACTTCCTGCTTTTGTTAAGCAAATTTTTTTCATAAAAGTCTCTGAGGCTTCTCTTTCACTTATTTAGATCACCTATGTAGGTCTATTAGTAAGGAAAAATTAACACTTCTGTTCCTTCAATAACACTGCAACCTTTCCCAAAAAAGAAACATTTCTGTGCCTAGGCCATGAGAGCTTGGAGGTTTATAAAGAAACCAACCAATCCCAACCAAAAACTGTTCGAGGCCCTTTGCAGTTCTACACCTTAGGCCCTCCCCTTCCTGCAGCGTGCCTCCTAAAGGTGCTGAGGACTAAGGCTCTTTTCACCTGTGGGTTACTTGGCGATTCTTAGACATGCAGCACGTCATCAGTTAAGTCTATGCATGAAGCGTTGTTTTTCCCTCCCAAGATAACCTTTTGTTATAATTGCTCGTATTGCTGTTACGTTCCTTTCATTGATTTCAGCGTAAAGACTAGTTAGAACAGGAAATCTTAATACTTTTTAAAGTATTCTCTCAGTATGGATTTACTGGTTTTGGTATATCTTGATTTTGTCACTGGTACAAAGAACCCATGTTTTTAAGCTGGAGGGTATTGTTTCTCTGTAGAATGTGAAAACTGGGGCTGGAAAGGACTGAGGCATCTCTTACCCTTAGGCAGAGAGCAGCTCTACTTAGACTATTCCCAGGAGGGGGTTATCTAATCTGCGCTTAGAAGTGCTTGGTAGTGGATGTGCTGCAGATTTTTTTTGGCGATGTAGCTGAGTGTCTATTCGTTCTTGTTAGAATAAAACCACTTTCTGAGCACCTTGCCTTGCGTTCGTGATGCTTAGTTTAGGATGACTGTTCTCATTTTGTTTCATTTTTTTGTTTGTTTTTCCTACTGCTAGTAGGTTTCAGAGTTCCAAGTTATACCCAAATTATCCTGAGGTGGAAGATTCAATGTGCCAGGCTATCCTGGTCTATATGCTTTGTCAGTTGCAGTTACTAAGTTATCGGAAAGGCTAGATCTAGGTGTTACGAATCTCCTGCCTCCTCCTGTGGCTGCAGTTGTAGTTTCAATAGCATTGGTAGCTTCTCGTAACAGTTCTCTTACTTTTTGGTTGGACCTATCCTCCCATATAACTAACTAGAGCCTGTAAAAAATGTAGTAAGTGACTTAAAAATAGTAACATAATTTTTCTGTGCCTCTCAAGTTGTCCCCCTCTTCTTAATTTTTAACCCCAAAATACTGGGACCTCCTACCCTCCCAAACAAGCCCTCCTAGATGAAAAATAGTTGTTTTCCTCCTTCCAAGCAGGTGCTTCCTGCTTACCTCCAAGACCTTTTTTCTTCTTTTCCAGAAGCCTTGTTTTCCCTGTATTCTTGCATGTATTTTTGCACTTGCTTTAAAGAAAACTCCTGCCAAAATCCAGGTGCCTGAATCCTGTACAAACTGTGCTTAAATAATCAATTAAACGAATGTTTTGCAAATTGCGGTTTCAATCAGTGTAATTTAGACCTGCTCTCAACAGATCAACTTCGGAGCTGGTTTTAAACCTGTCTTGCAAACTACTACTTTAACGAATATAAGAAATTCTTTCCAAGCCTAATTAGCTTTTCTGTTTGCTTGTACTGGGCTAAAGTTAAGAAAAAAAGCCTTAGTAATTTCTGAAAGAAAATGCTGAGGCTTCCCCTCAGAGCAGAGCTTTAATCCCATGAACTTTACACTTTTGAGATGGGACAAGCTTCTAGTTTACCAGAATTAGTAAAGCTCTTTCATTGCATAAATTTGCTTAATGATGAGTAGTTCGGGGCACTCGGTTACAGAACCATTAGATAGTCCTGTTACATTGTTTTGTTTGGGAAATGGCTCTCTAGAAATTACTGGCATTTGCAAAGTGAACTGAAAGTTACGTACCACCTTCTTCTGCTTTTTATCATTGTTAACACTTAAACTAAACTGCCCAGGGGAGGATGACGTTTTGTGCCACTTCTGAGTATTTCCTCAACTGCAGAGATGCTCGGCACTGCTAGAAACTTTAATTTCATTTTTTCCCTTTCCAAAAATAAAACCCAGTGACTTCAGTGGAACTGCTCTAGTGAAGTAGGGCACAATATATGTCTGCGTAGTGTTCAAGTTTTACAATAGTGAGGCAGGAACTGAAAATGCTTAAACCTTTATTTAAACCTTGGTTTCAGCTGAAAATCTCTGGCCACTGGCAGTTCGCGCTTTACAGGTAGGACCTGGTTAAAATGAACTCGGGCCAAGTAAAGCCTGACTGTCAGAAAAAGCAAATGAAAGTTCTGCTTTCCCACCGAAGACTTCCTGGCACGGCAGCTGGCACACTGCAAACAGCATTAAGGGCGTACCTGCTTGAGCGAGGTCGGTGTTGATGTAACGTGAAGAGGTTGGATGGGTTGGGACTTGCACCACGTGCAGTTTACGCTGTGAGTTTGCCTGAAACTCATTGCAGAATCAGGGTCTGCCTGACCTTTTGTTAAGCATGAACTTCCATGTGGCAGTATTAAGGTGTGACTCAGCACAGTTTTGATACTGGTTGTTAATTAAATGGCTACATATGTAGAGACAATTATGTGAAATTAAGAATGGGCAAACACAGGGTGAGTATTAGCAAACGTTTTCTAGGAGCAAAGGCTGTGAAACGTTCTTCCAAAAAAGCAATGGAGACCTGGAAACCTCTTGCTGAGACACTTCAAGCTAGGCAGGCTGAAGTACAGAAGAGTATGCTGTAGGGAATTACATTGCCCTGATGTTAACCTGCGAGTGACCTCAGACGGCCCAGCTATTACTAAATTCCAGTGATAATTTTGGTAATAATTACTCCCTTTATTTCCAAACTCAATTGTTGTAATTCATTATAGTCTTGTCTAATGGGTCAAATTACTGGGAAACTAAAGCAGATACAAAATGGGTTGCTGATAAGAGTTCTTCTTTGGGGCCTCAGTTGTTTGATCGGTGATTTGACATTAATATATATACATTTTTGTTGGCTGTCAGTCACATTTTATATTTTGATTTTTAAGTTGTTCTAACTTGTACAGCTCCTGATTTACGCCACTGTGGCCTGACCACTCTGTATGTAGTTCACTGGCCTTTAACAAATACACCCAGAAATGCTTTTCTGTGCGTCCTTGTCCCTGTATGTCCCTTCCTTTTCCAGGAGATGGGCCGAGCTCCTTAGTCTGAGCTGAAGGGGTTTGTCTGTAGAGTAGGAATTAGTAATTAAAGCATGATTGGAATAGATAAATGTTCATTAAAGCGTGGTGCTGTTGGTAGCTGTGTGTAAGTTTAACGTAANTGAGCTGAAGGGGTTTGTCTGTAGAGTAGGAATTAGTAATTAAAGCATGATTGGAATAGATAAATGTTCATTAAAGCGTGGTGCTGTTGGTAGCTGTGTATAAGTTTAACGTAATACAGTTATGTATCTCCCCAGAGCACCTGAACAAATGCTTAAATTCCAGTGAAATCAAAGAAGCGTAAGTACGTGCTTACCAACTTCAAATCAGAGCTGCAAAACGCACTCTTGCTAATTTGCTCTGACCATTCATACTAGTACCTGTGTTGTCTGAATTAACAAGCAAGTGAACACCCAAGCAAAGACTGTGATTCCCAAGATGTCTGACTAATTACCCTGGCTGTAATTTAATGTTAATTATTTATTATACTTCATTATATTCGGTAGCTGAGTTAGTTCAAAACAAAAACCTGAAATCTTGAAATGGTGATCCATCCTTCTGGAACCATGATATTAAATCTTTTCTAAGAGGGATTTTGTTTTAATTATAAGGTATGTACTAAAGCTGCTTCATTAATTTATATTACAGAGCTAATTGCAGGTCTCTGCTTTGTTTTTTTTAGCAACAGAAGTTCTTGAAACAATGCTCATTTTACTGTGAGGGCCAAATTCTGCAGTAATTGTACAGAAGGTGATGGATTAATTGGCCTTTATTTGCAAATTTTATTGCTAAATGGTTGCAAGACAATTCTGTTTAAGGTTGAAAAGATTATTTTTAGAGAATCCTGAAAAAAGGAATGCCAGCTTTCATTCTGAATTTGGTGTTGACTAAACATGGCCACAAATGCGTAGAATTGAGTGAATTTGTTCTTGAGCTCTGGGAAACATGGACTCGGGTGTTAAGAGCTGAGCCTGAAAGCTGTAGTGATCCAAAAAGGGCCTGTCATGTTTGTGAATGTTTTCAAACTTGCAGTGTGTTTGTTTTTAGATTTTTTTGGATTGCTCTCAGAATGGACTAAGCAAAATACTTGGTTCCAGATGTTCCCAAACTTAGGTGAGTTGCAGTCTTTAGAATGCCGTGTACGTGTCGAGTGCTCTTTCAAACATTATTGCTGTTTCCAGGATTGATTTTATTTGCACGTGCAATCTTTATCGGGGATGTAGACAAATCTGCATTTGTCCAAAGCAGCCTATAACCCAGGCCAGTTGTGGGTTTCTGGTGCTTGCTCTCAAACACTGGGAGCCTGCCTGCGTTTGTGTGTTTGTTCAGAGGTGTTCCATTCCCACAGTTCTGTGCTTTGTGCTGTACTGGACTGGGAATTCAACGGTCTCCGGTTTAAGAAAAGCAGGCTCTTGGGTGTTTTTGAGCTGGAAATGCAAAATTAGTGTACGTGATGACTTAGGAGACTTGTTTCAAGGCGTGTGGCGAGTTTGTGGCAGCGCTGGGTTTGCAGGATGAGCTCATGAATCTCAAAGTGAAATCTGGATTAGCAAGCTCTACCCAGCCTGAGAAGAAAGAAAACGTTTGCACAAACATCTGTGAAGGGAAACTGATGACTTTCACAAGATCTTAAATAGATTGTACTGAATCAGTTATCCAAGTCCTGTGTGCTAACTACAGCTGAGACTTTAACTGGGACCCAGTGAGCTAAAAAGGAGCCTTCGTCCTTTCTGAGCCAGCAGGAGTTGTGCCAAGCTGCGCTCGGCTGGAAGCCTTTCTTTGTAGATCTTGCCGGCTGTCAGTGTGAAAGGTGGATGGAGGCTAAAAATGGCACAGAGGCACGGCTGGGTGTATGCAGGGAATGGCGATGAGAACGGCAAAGACGCGCCTGGGTTCTCCAGTGAAACAGGAGACCCAGCCTGCAGACGTTATGGAAAGCATCCAAGAGGGAGGAAAACGTGCACCGAACAGGTTATGTGGCTACGGCGAGGAACTGCTGCACGAGGAAATGGCTGGAGAAGGCAGGGAGGGAGTGGAGGAAAGAAAAAAAAAACCAAAACAACAACCCCAAGCCAAGGACGCCGACGAGCAAGGGGGAGATGCGGTGAAGGAGCGCAGGGAAGGGTGAGCCCGCAGAGCACCCTGCCCAGCGGGCCGGGGGCGGAGGTGCCTGCGGCCCCCGGAGACAGCTTTCCCCGCAAGGGACGACCCCCGGACAGGCCCGGCAGCCGCCAGCCCTCGCGCGGAGGGCACCGCCGGCGGGGCGGGGCAGAGCCGGGGCGCGGGCCACAGGCCACAG
>VZSC01010119.1:227176-269870 GCA_013398225.1 Steatornis caripensis | reverse complement strand
TTCTGTCCTCTTCCTGTATATTCAGCTCCCACAATTCATGCTGGAAGTTTTGGAAAGCCAATTGTGTAACCAAAGCGTGGCTTCCCGCCCTTCTGGGAAATCGTGCTTTCTTCCCACCCACCCCTTCTTCCTTTCCCTCCCTTATTAGAAAAAAAACCCAAACCCCAACAACATGAAAGCAGCAAGGCGGAGGGGCTTCCGTGGGGGAAGCGGTGTATGTTGAAGTTCAGTATGCGGGAGGCTTGCAGACAGGGTGGGTCTCTTGCCTCCCCCCCTGCCCCCGGCATGTTGAATTTGTATACGTGCTTGTACGTTGCATTTATTTGTCGGGCGGAGTTGGTGAGGACTGCGCGGGGAAGTGCTGCCGTGCGCGGAGAGGTGTTCGGGGTGCAGACGTGCTTGTGTCGGGAGTACGGCTGCAGCCGGCTGTAGGGTGCAGCTTTTAAGCATCTGCGAATGAGAGTAGAACCGGGTACGGGGTGTAGTAAAATAATACAGGTCCTACTGTGTTTCCTTAGTTCTTCCTGTGCCCACTCCCCATTTTGCATCCTAAAGTGCTCTTGGCAGGCCGAAAGTGTGTGTGCATAAGGTATCTCTTCCTTCTTACTTTTCCTGGCGATTTCCGCATTTGGAAATACATTCATCCCCCTCCTCTGCAAATGAATTGGCTTCTCAGTGCTTTGCATTTGGAGGAGCAAGTGTGAGAGGCTGTGTTAGGTTTCTCCTTCGCCTTTTCCCCCTACACCGTACGCCCGTGCTCCACCCTCCTCTTTTTTAGTCGAGGGGGAAAAGAAGTGGTGCCAACTTGGTTCACGTAAATCGTAGGAAAAATACAATTTTAGCCTTAAGTAGAAAGAGCAGTGATTTTTCTTAGAAGCTGTTCCCTTTAAATGCTTCCATGGTGCCAGCTGCTGAATGCCAAATGAAGAGATTGGAGAAAGGAGAGAAAATGGGTTGTACGGGTTTTGGGGAATGAGAGGTGTGTGGCAAACCCTCCCAATGTGTCTGCAGAAACCCTTTTGACACCTCTTGTGCAGGTGGGTGCTTGTACTTGCCTTCACCTTCTCAGGTTATGTACCTTGCGTGTCTGTAACTCTTCAGAAGAGAAATTAAGACAAGCAGAAATTGCAAACTGGACTCTTGCTGTGTTCCAGCAGTTCTCTTAACGTTCTGAGTCACTTGTCCTTTTTTTGAAAGATTATTCTGTTGACTTTTTTTCTCCCATTAACTTGGTGTAGAGGAGGGAGGAAGTCCCTTCTGTATTCTTTGTTATCCCAAAAGCCATAACAGACCTCTGGATTAATGTGTAAATGCCATCTGTTGCTCAGCCTGTCTGAATTGTGTGGAGAAAAAGTTCCATTTTGACAGTGGCTTTCAGGGTGAAAAAAAAAAAAAGAGAGGCAAGCCCATTTCAGTCTCTTCCTGTATGTACTCAGCCCTGCAGTGATTTGCTCAGAATGAAATGCAAAAGAAATGGGTGGTGATTTTTTTTTTGTGTGTGTTTTGGTGGCAGGGTTCAAATGAATCACTGCCTTCCGCCGAGGCAGTAATGTTCCTGAAGTTTTCTCTTCGATCCGTTTTCTATGGTAGTAGAACTTGTTAACATCAGATTGCTTGTTTGCTTTTCTGCTCGGATTTGCTGCTTTTTTAAGCCTGATAATTGCTTTTGTTACTTCCGCGAAGAGACTCTAAAAATTTTTTTTCTTCAGCCTGTAGTGCGTAGGTTCAGTTCAATGTTTTTGTGAAAGAAGGAAACGAATAGGAGGCTCGGCGAATATTGAACGAAAGATTGAAAGGAGGCTCGGCGAATATTGAACGAAAGATTGAAATTTTCCAAACGTGTACAGCTTTTTCTGACAGTTACTGTTGTTTGGGGGGGGGTGGTGCGTGTGTGTTTGCAGAGGGTTCTGACTTCTAAAGTAGGAAGAAGCTTCGTGTGAAATAAGATGTTCGTGCACTCTCATTTCAAATGCGCGGTTAAAGTTAGCACTAGCGATGTTATTTAGTGCGGCGAGCTCTTCGTGGTAGAGGCTTTTTTTTTTTTACACTGTCGCTGCTGATGCTTACGCTTACGCTGTTTTTGATAAACGTTGCATTGAACGCTGGCAAACCACTAATGACAAAAACAATATCTGCAAAGGGAAAAGGTGGGGAGGGGCAATTTGTAATTGTGCCGGCAGCATTGCTGAGGAAGTAGGCGTGTGCAATGTTGTCTGCAGTTTTCAGTCGGTAACTGTTGTGTGCTCTTTGTGTTGCTGTGGGGGGTCTCATTTTTTTTGATTGTGTCTTTTAGGAGCTGGAGGAGGAAATGACATTCAGTGGTGTTTTTCTCAGGTGAAAGGCGCTGTGGATGATGATGTAGCAGAAGGTAAGCGCAATGTTTTTTTTACTGAATGTTTTCCGACTTCTTAGCTACTCCTTAGGTAGGGAGGTGTGAATGCAGTCTTCCTAAAATACCTCAGTGTTGCTGTATGCAACTTGAGCAAAGCAAACAGACATTTAACATGCGTTCAGATACTCAGATTCAGGATTAAACTATGGGTTGAGAGTACTGCTAAGGACACTCTTAAGAAGGGCTGAATTCAGACTTCTTAAATATTTTGCTGGAATTGTTTTCCAAGTTTGTTAAGATTTTCCTGTTGCTCAGCTTTTGATTTGTGTTTTTTCCTAATCTGCAGAATGGGGAATGTGATACTTGCATTCCACAGGGAGGTGTTGTGAGAATTAATTAATGTTTGTACTCTTTGAAGATCTAAGCACTAGATAAAGATCATGTAATTTTCCCAATCTTTCTAGCTTGTATTAACCAGAAGAGGAGGAAAACTGAATATTTGTGCATGCTTACTTACTAAGCAAAGAGGAGTTTTGTGTTTGAAATAATACTGGAAATTGCCTAAAACTTTTCTAAACTGGCAATGACAAATGTCACCTTATGCTAAGATGGCTGCCTCTGACTGTGACTGCAAAAAATGTACTTGTTATTTTCTTTTGTTTGGACTGGGGTTCGTTACAGGAATCATACTTTCTCTGTGCTGCTCAGTTGCTGGGCTAGACAGCAGAATTTCTTCTGCGATCTTTTTTTGAGGAAAGCCCCGCTCACTTCCACGTTTCTTTGCCCGTAAAGACCTGTTTGCACAACACAGCATGTAAGATCATGAGTTAAGATTTTTCTTCTGCAAGCAGTTGGCCTTGTCAGTTACATAATTCCTAAGATTTTTTTCTTTTTTTGCGTATCTTGAATGCTCTGACTTGTACGTGAGGTTTAATACTGTGTTTAGAAAAGCGGTAACTACAGTTCCCATTATTTTCCCATTTGACATGTGGTTCAGATTAACTTCCAAAGGCCAAAGAATCAGTAGAAACCTGACTTGTTTTTATTTATTAGCTGCAGCATGTGGCAAAAGATGCACTTTAAAAGACTCCTGTCACGTACAAGCTGAAAGATGGCTTTCGGAAACAAGAAAGCTGTAACAGTTTTTTTAAAGTTTAACTTTAAATTCTTCAGGAAGTGTATTCTAAAGCTGGAACCCAAAAGCACTGTTAAATGTAGTGTAATTTTTTCCCTGGCAGACTTTAAATTCTGTAACCTTTATTTTAATTACTTATCAAACTAAATCCTTAATTAAGTACAAATATTGAAGAAGTTGTGGTTGTGTGGCAGGCGCTTGCAAATAATTCTTCATTAAAACAGACATGTTGACGTGCCTGTAGTAGTAATGAACTTTCTATATATAGATGTATGGTAAAGTGGCTTTTACGGGGATCTGGAAATGCAGAAGTCAGGAAATAGTCTGTCCTTAACTTCCTTAGCTGTGCGGAAGTATCGTACCTCATGTTACGAAACATGACTTGCTAGCTTTTTGCTTCCTGACAGGTCAGCAGCTGTACTGTGTATTACAGGAGTCACGGTGGGTGGAGTTCAGGGAAGCCTTTACTGTAAGTGAATTAACTAGCTTCAGTTTCAGCAAGCCAGTCAGGAGGGTTTCAAAAAAACTGTGAGAATGTCCATTTTTTGTTTTATGGAAGATGTAGCCTTCTCATTTTGTGACTCAAAGAGAAGTTTGGTTTTGTTGTCGGCTATAACTGACTTAGGATGAGTGTTAGGGTCCAAATCCCAGAGCCTTGTTAACACTACAAGACATCCTGAAATTGAAATGCCCAGATCCTGGAGTGAGGTCCCAAGACTGGTATTATACTTGGTTGTAACGACCTTGTTGAGCTGAAGTTCTGTCCTCTTCCTGTATATTCAGCTCCCACAATTCATGCTGGAAGTTTTGGAAAGCCAATTGTGTAACCAAAGCGTGGCTTCCATGCGATCCTTTGAGTTCTCGTTATGCTTTGTAGTGTCTCCCTGTGATACTGTTGGAAGGGTTAATAATGTGTCGAGCTGGTCACATTTTTCCTTTTATTAGCTATATTTCTGGCTTTAAGGTTCACTTTAACGAAATGGAGCCTTGTGTGGTTCTTGCAAAAATTGGAACAGCAGCTTTGCGTGTAGCTTTGCGTGTTTCTCGTCCTCCTTAAGAATACGCAAGCACGAGTTGACAGTGGCTCTAAGTCTAGTCTGAGAACCCTTTTTCCCTCCCTGCCTTTCTGTCTGTCTTGTGGCGGGCACCATGGTGAAACCTAAAGAAAATCTTGCTGTCTGAAACTTAACCGATTGTTTAACCACTGTGATCTGCAAGCTAACAAGTATGGACTCTAATCATGTCTGTGCCCGAGGACAGTGCCAGTTTGTGTGCGGTAGTACCTACAGTGTGGATTTTTGGTTTTTGAATGGCTTTAGAGCTCAGATTTTAAAAACTAACCTTTGTTGTGGAATGCTGAAACTTTACTAAAAACAAAGTGAAGAAAACAAACCTGAAAGAAATGGGAGGTTTCACTTTCTATTTTCTTCCCCTTTGTAACACAATGTTGCAATATTTATATTGGAAAGCTAGCTTAAGCTGAACTAATAGAAGTGTTAACCAAGAAAACGGCATCCATTTAATTGCATTTATCAATAGAATGCCAAACCAGTAGTCTCTCTACAGCGTTGCCTATAAAACAGGCCAATGGAGAATAACATTTTTAATATAGTAATAGTGGCAGCAACTTTAGAAAGCTTGCTAAGAGTTCTAGGAGGTAGCTTCCAGTATATTTGAGGTCAGATCTGACCTTGCAAACTTCACGTAATATGTGTAACCTACAATGCTTTAGCTACTTAGGCCAGAATGGCTGTCTATTACGTAGTCAATATTTGGTGGCTTTGATGGCTGAAACATGAACTCTGATACATACAGTTTTTAATTTTCTGGCTCTAAGCACAGGGTTATAGATGGATGTGACAATGTTTCTTTTAGAGCTGATGAGGGTGGAAGGGAAGGAAGGGGGAAAGCTGTTCCTAAAGCCTGGGGAAAGAAGATGCGGTGGGTTTGTATCTGGGGCCTGCCTGTGTCATTCTGCCATGGCAGGGCTTTTCTAACTTGAGGAATGTGGATGTGTGAGGGAGGAGCAGAGAGCTAGCCTCTCTTCTCTTGGTACGTACGGAATTTATCCTTGGTTGTAAGCTGTGGCCTGACCCTAGTGGATCATAAAGTTAAGCACAGAAATTGGGTTATAAATTGAAACCTGAGTGTCGGCCTCGTTAGAATTGGGGTTCTTAATTTTAACTGACGGCAAAAGTTTGCCTTTTTGTGATTTAGCAGTGCATTGCATAAGGGCAGGGGTGTTGTAGCTTGTGCTGCCTTTTTCTGAAATAGCTGATTCTTTGTTCAACAAAAGTTTTCCTCCCTTCTTAATTGTATATTTGTCTTGCTGGAGTCCAGTCCTACAACAGATCTGTGTTCAACTTGTTCTGTGTACTCTGGAGAATCCAGAGCCAGGACATTAGATTAGACAGGACTTCTCCAGTGCAGAACACAGAGTCATTGTCCTTGATGAGTTCAGGCATCAGGTTATCAAAAGCATCTGTGATTAATGGATTTTTTTTTTTCATTTGTGCCCTCATTGTTTCAGTGCAAGCAGACATTACCATGTTTTCTTAGTGGAAGGTTCCTTTACGAGAACGATTGTAGAAAAGGATTACAAAGATTTTCTGCAGCAGTTCTGTTGTATGGGACTTGGTTTTACTGTTACGTTCTCCGAGATGTGGCATAATGGCAGCTCCAGTTGGAGACAACTAAGAGTTGCAAGTTTAAACTGTCTCTGGAAACTAGACACTTGCTTAATGGAATGAGTTTGTGCTTCAGAACAAATTAAGTCAAATTTGTTTAATTACTTGGCAGAAGGAAAAAAGTCAAGCTGTTGTATCTAAATGTTCTTTCAAGTGTAATCCAAAGATATGTAAAAGTCTGATAGTCTGGGTGCAAGGCTGGGAGCCAGGAACTTAAGTCCTAAGCTTTAACCCTGAGTGATCATGGCTCATCTTTGACAAGTTGTTTTAACTATTTCATGCCTGAATTGTCTCTGAAAGAAGTACTGGAATATCTGCTGTGGGTGCCGATTACTGACTTAACTTTAAAGTCTGATGCTTAGCCATTCTGTGCTGCTTTGTTAGTAATCTTTGACTTGTTTCATGTTTCCTCTTTTATAGGCACAACGTTGCTGTAGTCTGTTTCAGTTTGTGCAGATGATGAACAGATCCCTAGCCAGCTCGNCTTTAAAGTCTGATGCTTAGCCATTCTGTGCTGCTTTGTTAGTAATCTTTGACTTGTTTCATGTTTCCTCTTTCATAGGCACAACGTTGCTGTAGTCTGTTTCAGTTTGTGCAGATGATGAACAGATCCCCAGCCAGCTCGTGTATGTGGTCAGACATGTAAACAGGATTTGATTTTTCTCTTGTTCAGGAACGCTTTCTGTATTTGGTTCTAGGTGTGTTGTATTTTTTCGAGTGTAGTTTTATGTTTATTTTTGGCAGACTTCAAAATTGCAGAGCAGCTATGGGAACTGTTGTTGCTTCGGTAATGGTAGTTTGTCTTCAGTGCACAAAAATAGTTGTCTCAGAGTAAGGAAAACTGAAGCCAGGAATGAGAACTGCTGTAAAGAGAAGTTTACCACCATCTGGAGTTCACCATCTTCTCTTGCCTTACCGGAAAGCTTTCTCTTGGTCAAGTAACATGTGTGTGTACTAGTGGGTTAGAGCTGCTGAGCCTCCTTCAGAAAGCGGGTTAGCTCTGTCCTACCAGGTTGTTACTCCTGGTGGCACATCTGGTTCTCTAGGCGTGCGCACAACTCACTAACAGTGGCCTGTACCTTGTAGATGGAGGGATGTTGCTGGGATCATTTGGGATTCTACCGAGCTGTGTTTGTGGGCAGGAGTCACAGGAGAGAGACAATGGTGTTACTGTAGCGGTCACTGATGGGCTTTTTTCATGGGAATTGATGGAACAGGAGGGGAGGAAAAATTTTCAGAGGAAAGTAGCAAAGGTGTGAGAGGTTGTGATAATAATGCTGAAGAAAGACTGGGGTATAGCTGTGGGCGGGAGCTTAAGTGGGGTTTTTGAGGGCTGTGGTTATATTCTGTATGCTCATAAGGTAACGCCAGTTAGAAGGAGCACGGACTAATAATAGGTTTGTTTCTAAGGGGTAGTTTTGAAATATGCTGTAGATGAATAAAAAGACCCATGGTTATAGTCCTATTCTAATTTCCTAAGTCTGCTTCTGTATTTTAGCCCTTTCATCTTCAGCTGTTAGTAGAATGTCTGTCTGTATCTAGAGAGAGAAATAGGCTACTGTGTTCTAGGAACTGCTGGTCTAGATTGACTAAAGTGTGCGTTTAAAGTGTGAAGTCCCCCAAAACAAAGAGCATTTAGCAAACAGTGAAATAGTAGGTGGCTGTTTAGCTCCCTAGAAATTATTCAGTACTCTCTCTTGACATGAATCTGGTAGCTAGGGCACTTCAGCTTGTCAGTCATGCTGACCAGTATTGTTCAGTTACTTCTGTGATGCTTTGCTGTTCTTGAAATCTTTTTTGCTTGAATTAAAAATTAGTTGGAAAAAGGAGTGGGTTTTTTGTGTCGTAAATAGGGTGATTATAGTGATCAGGCCGTCAGACTCCTGCAGTACAAATGAATGCAGCTTGGCTATCAGTGGCAGTCCTGGTGGCTTACAGCTCCTTGAGCAGTTTTGTGAAACTTCATAGCTTTTAATTTTAAAGGTGCTACCTGAACGATTCTGGTTTGGGTATTTCTACCCTAGAAATGCGCTTTTGTGGTAGCTGTAGCTTCACAGCATGTGTTTTGGGAGACTAAAATGAAGAATAAAACTCGTAGTGGGTGCAGTGCTGAAGTAAGGGTTAAGAGCTGGGTGTTCCTAGCTGTACTGTCTGCCTTTCCCACCCCCCCTTCTTTCTGTTCTCTTCTGACTTGCCTATTTAGGCCATGGCTACATGTTTGGCAGCATTTCTGCTTAAAGAGGCACTCCTTCCCTCTTTGCTGGCACAAGTGTTCGCGTAACTGCACAGTGAACTTGTCTGGGAAGCTGATCCAGCTGAAAAATACTTAAAATTGTGGGTTTTGACTGGATTATTTTTCAGCTGAATTGAACCCTGATCTGGTTCTCGGTGCTCTGCGTGTGCTTGTGTCAGCATAGTGTGGAGACTGATCAAGAGGCTCACAGGAACAGGAGGGACTCTGTTAGAGGGTTGGTCTCTTTATAGGACTGTATGTACAGTCAACACAAGACCCTGATCTCTTAGGTGGTATGCTACTACAAATAGTAAAATCAACTAATAAAAGGGACTTTAAACCTTTGCTGTTCAAGATACATACTTTGAACATGTGCTATCTGAAGGCCAGCAATAGAATATATCTAATGCCGATACTGCAACAGTAATCTTGAGAGAGAGAACTAAAATACTTACCCAATAAAATAGTTGGAAGCTTTGGTTTGGTGCACTAATGCTTAACAGAGATCCTGCATCACTGGTGATCTTTTTTTAGATGTAAAGGCTGAAGTTGGTCCAAGCCTGTGCTGCTGTTGAAAAATGAATGGACCTGTATATTTTTACTGGGTTACATTGCAGTCGAATCGGATCCCTGAACTTAAGGCTGTATGGATGTGCAAGCGCTAGAGGTGTAAAGAAGGGGTGATGAAAGCAAGTGCCTGAGAATGCAGAAGTACCTCATTTGGTAGCAGCACAGATTTAGGTAGGTATAAGCCGGTTGCCAAACTGCTGTGCAGCATGACAGTTGTAGATGTTTTCAAAATTAGGTATCACGTACACGTGTGCAGACCCACACGCCGGAACACGCATCCATAGTGTTGTTTATCGCTATGTTGTAAATAATCTTTTTTACCTTTTTTTCAGCAAAATAGTACACGTGGAATAGTTTTTCTTCCTTCAGTGTCCACACAAGCAGTATGTGGAAATGAGATTTGTTTAGCATTGTTACAAGCTCTGTTAGTAGAGAGAGCTGTGTTAATATCAGTACAGTTTAGGTTCTTGGAAGTTGTTGTAGAAAAGAATGCCACTTAATTGGGAGATGGATTACTTACTGATTGCTTTACTGTAAAGCACTTTAAAGAGATAATCTGACAAATGATAATCTTCTCTTAGCATGTCTTATCACTCTTAATATGATTTGAAAAATTGATCCCTTGTTTGGGGTTTTGACTTCACCTAAACTAATGCATTGTCTTGCACGTAGACGCTGTAGAATTAGACCTTCTTTGTTTTAGATGCTATTGAAGTGTGCATATGATTAAATCTGCTATGTACTGTACCTCCTGTAGTAAAAACATCAATTACTTATGGTACCAAATTAAGGCTTCCATTTGTTCTTTCCTCTTTAGGAGACACTGCTCCCAAAGCAATTTCGTTAGCATAAGATGCTTTTATAACTGCCTTAAGGGTATTTTCCAGACCTTTTTTTGTATTTTCAGTGCTGTATAATATGCAGTATCATAACTATGTCTACAATTTTTTTAGTATGGGGTGAAAAGTTTTGCAGAATAAGTTGGTGTTCAGTAATTATGTGAAACTCGTGTTTACCCTTCTAAAAGAATGATTGAAATGAAAATGGTTGAAATGAATGAAAAGTCCTGGTGCAAGTAGGCACGTATGTTGTGAATGTGAATAGAGACAACAGTTACCATGTTTCTATGAAAATAAAAGGAGAAAAATGCAGGAAGTACGATACTTCATCCAAATAAATTTAGAATAATCTCTTCCAAGAAGTAGTGGTAGGTCCTGTAGTCAAATTAACTATATCTGGTCAGTTTTCTAGATTTTCAACTTGTCACATATATGTAATTATAGCTTTATTATATTGCTTTGTCGCTCAGTTATGCTCTTAAAGCACGCACTAGCTAAATGCTGCTTTTGTAGGGTTAGTACGCAAGTAAGCTAGCAATAGAAAGGACGTTGTCATTCTTTTACGCTGCTACATGAGCCTTTGTGAAAAAGAGGGAAGCCTAAAAAGATGTCTTGTCCTAAGAGGTAAAGTATTGATACTTTGTGTGTGCGTGCATTTGTTAATGATTTTATGTAGCAGGACTTCCTTTATTGAATATACTGTTGCTCACTTTGTAGCTCCCTGTGTTAGGGCATTGCTCTGGGCAGCAGGTAGGGTTACCTGATGGTGGGCTTGCCTTGTTCTTTTCTGCGACTAGAAGGTTTTGGGTTCTTATGTTTGCCTTTAAAATGAAGATGCTGTCTAACAAGACATCAGGAAAGGTGTTGCTACTGTGAGTTGACATTATTACTGAAAATAATTATTTGAGGCTTTTGTGTATGACTGTAAGTCTGTTACAGAAACAGAAGTGGTTGCGAGCTTCTCTCTTCTAACTTAATGTGCTTTTGTTAAGCACTGGAGGAGAAATTATTAATTTGGTCAACCGTTCTTTATAAAAACGTATTTTCCTCTTAGTGATCCACAAGTGATAGCACAGTTAAGAAAACCAGCATATTTAGGTCGCACGTTAAACCCCTTAGGCAGTTATGCTTGCATCTGATTTTGGAAGACAATTTTAGGGCTAGGAAAAGAGAGTATTTAAAAGAGTTGTATTGTAAGAAAGATTGATTTCCCAGGTATACAGAATGCATTTTGTGTGGAAATGTTTCTCTTTGCGTTTTCAATTGCAGTTCTTAAATTAGTGTTCTGGGAATAATGTGATCTCCAAACACACACAGTTGGCACTCTGTTTTTGAGAAGTTGAGAAAAGATAATTGCATATATTCAGGAACAGTTAAGGTAATTGAGACTTCAGACTATAGCTGCTTATTTAAAATTTGGAATAATTTATAATATGTTCTTGTCTGTTAAATGCCTAGTACCTGTACTTTCATTTTTCCCTGATGAATATAAAAGGTATTCCAGGGACCATTCTTTGATTCTTAAAAGTAGTGATTCCAGCTGGCCTTTTGCGTGTTAGCAGAAGGGTAGAAGATGATTCGCAGAAATTATGACCTATCTGTGTTTGTGTATAGTGCTTACAAATATAATCTGAAGGAGTTATTTTTTTGAAATAACTTCAAATTTTAAAGTAAATTGGTCCAGCAGACAAGAACTACATACTGAAATAAATCTGTAGCTTCAGCTCTCATAAATACATAATGATTCTCAAAGACACTTGGAGAGTTCCTGGACTTTTTTTCCAATGGAATTGCATAACAAAAACCTAACTTCTCGGGTACTGTTTTTGGTGCATTGTGTAAGGATTCACCTGCAGAAATATTGGAGATAGTTTAAAAAAAAAACCCTCTTGGACTACCTTTTAGTAATTGCCACGTTCAGCTTGTTCTGGAGTGAAGAGTAGCCTTGGCATGGGAAGAGGAATTAGAATTCAAATTGCATCTTGACTTGCCTTGTACGTTCATTGTCACTTCAAGTAGCTTCTGCTTCTGGAAGAGATGGTCCTGCCTTGTACCTTTATCGGTTACTTCTGTGAGCCGACACAGATGTTCACTTAGCTGCAGAGTCATCACGTCGGAAAACCAAACTGAAAGAAAATTACATGTCTTGGGTTATTTGAGATCAGGTTAATTTTATCCTGAGGTAGCTTCCCCAGACTGATTTGTCAAACTAACAAATGTTTGTGATGGAATAGGCAGTGGTGCTACAGGAACAGGACAAGAGATGTGAGAGATGAATGGATGGATTGCTTCTCTTGGAGATACGATAATGGGTTTAAGGTAACATGTGGAACTATGGCATTGTGAACAACTTGCTCAGCCTCTTCCTCAGCCTTTTCCTGCTTACAGTTGATACGTGCTTGTTCACGGACTGCCTTTCATGTGGGAAACGCCCACTTTCAGTGAATTGAGATCCATACTTGAGGACACCTCTTCAAAAGATCAGTATGAACAAACAGCAACTGAAGTTCAAGCCCACAAACATTCTCATTACGTAGCCTAGCAGTGAGAAATTTGCACTGCTTTATGAAGGTAGTGGAGCATTCATAAGCTGTTTTAGTCGAATGTGGAACTGGCAGGAATGCCTTTCTGACCAAAATTTTAAAACTTTTTATGTAGGCCTTCTGCCTTTTCTCATGCTCAGCCTGTTCTTGTCACAGCTTCACATTTCTGTTTTGGTTTAGTTTGTTTGTTTTGTTTTTTTTCTTAGCTGAATCTTACTTTCTTTTTGTTTCCAAGAAATATACAGGATCTTTCATTTTACTCCAGACCCTTTTGGAAGTGATAACCCGCTCTTGAAAGCGGTGGGGGCTGGTAACATATCAGTTGTGTTACTGGAGCAGAACACATGCTGTTTTGTCTCTGACAATATTTAGATACCTCAGAGGAAAGTGCAGTAGGAAGACAGCATTTAAACCAAACCAAAACAAACCACTCGGAGATTCTGCACACCAGATTGTTGGCTCCCTGGAGCTTGTGGATTCTTTTCCTTGATTTGACCTGGAGAAGCTCATACCAGACCTGGGAATAACACTCGTTTCTGTAGCATTCTCATCTTTCTGCTGTTTCTGAAAATCGGGAAAGTATGTTCTAAATTGTCATCTACAACTGTGTTACTAGGTCATCTCTCTGTTCTGTTGCTCTGTGTTCCTGCATAAGAGTTGTGAAGCATGTACGTTAGAAAAAAATTACGTGACCGAGTGATTGCATCCTGTGTAAGAGCACTTCTGGCTTAACTTCTCTTTTGTGCTGGTTGCTGTCATTTTGAAGAAGTCATCAAGAGAAGATCGCGTACACAGCCCTCCTTGGCCTTGTAAGCTCGTTTATGTATATGTTGAAATTCTTTTTCCGGAAGTTTTACAATTATATAACATTGAACTGGGAGTTGTTTGGCACCTTCCAGTTCATGTTCTTTCTACACAGTGTCTTTTGACTAAGCCTCAAGTTTCTTACGGAGCTGTTACTACTCTTTTACCTTTTACTAAGTTTAAAGTTTAGATTTAAATTTAATTGTTCTGGGTGGTGGTGGGATTGACAAAGGAAGACTAGAAATGGAGATACCGGAAAGTAATCAGCCAGAGTTGTCTCATCTGAAAGGTCACTAAGTCATTTTAACCCCTCCATGCTTTGTTTTCGCTGTCGGTAAGACTAGTGTGCCTATTCCCAAAATGAAGTTCCAAAACTTTTAAAGGTTATTCAAAGGAACTTTGAGATCCTTGCAGGACAGTAATACTCCTAAATAGTCTCTCTGTCGTTTCCAGCTGTAATACACTCTTCCAAAATCTAAAGAAAATGTCCTAATCTATAAACAGAGAAGGTGAGAGATGTAAAATAATTAACTTGAAACTAAAGGTCAATGTTTTGCTCAGATTATAGACTATAGATATATTTTCAAGATGTGTTGTAAATATAAGCATCTGCATTACAGAGTTGTGAAGATCTGTGGATCCATTTTGCATCATTTATAGAAGTGACTGTTAAGAATCTCTGAATGTCCAGGCCAGAAACTAGTATTGGCCTCTGTTTAATAATTTTTTTTTTTAAAGAAGCTGAGGCATGTATGCTTGGGCTAGAATAGAAACACAGGAAAATACTTGCCAAGTGGGGGTGGGGTGCGGGGGGGGAGGCAACTGGTAAAGGGAAGACCATTTTTTTGGGTTCCAAGTGCCACTAAAAAAAATGCATTAAGTATTAAAGTGAACTGATAAAGGAGTCAATGGCGATAGTGAATGAAGTAAACAGAGTTTTTTTATTCCATGGTCACTTAATGGTCAGAACTGTGTATTCATCTCTGCTGGAAACTTCAGTTGTACTTGTGACCTTCACAGGGCACTGTGCTCTCCGGCAAGCTGCCTGAAATTCAGCTAGTGAGTGTGCCTCCCTCCCTTTCGTTACGGTAGGTAATAGTGGTTTTTGCTTTCATTTTCCTTCCTTAGAAGGAAGCACTTTACATGTTGTCTGAGGTACAATGGTCTCTTGCATTCTACACACGAAGATTAAAAGCCTTAGAAATTTCTGGCCTTAGGTTTTGCACCTGAAATAAAAGCTTTGGTCAAATAATGTATGAGAAGAGCCTGAAACAGCGTGATCGTTTCTAGGAATTGTTTTCTGTATCCACAACAGAAATGCACACCAAGTCACGGAATTTCTAGTAGCTGATTTTGAAACTTATCACCAAACTGATATTTTTCTAAAACACTGCTATTAATTTTTAACATGCAGCGTATGTTTTGGAACGGCTTCATCAGAAAGAGAAAATCAAGATATTCCAGTGGTCTTAGTCTGTAGCATTCTCAGTAACAAAGGATTGCCTAAAGGCTTCTGTTATGTACATGCCAAACAATAGCACAGTATGTTATTTCCAAATACATTATTTGCAAACAGAAAACTAACCACTGGTTTTTCTGTGCTGTGCAGCCTATTGAAATTCTGGCAGCGATTCCAGCAGAGATTTTTCCATAAATAGCTCTGTGCTATTTCAGAACACAAACAAGCCCCTGAAAAGATCTAAAATAAGGTCTTCTGAGGGGACTGTTTAGCCTATGTTACTAGTGTGTACTTCGGCGTAGATACCACGGTGGATGTGAGGAATGTTTCTGTACGTTGAGATGTGGGGGCTGTCAGCAGGAATTGAGAAGGAAATAGTTAATGATCCAAATTAGTTTTAAGGACTCATCAATCACCTGGCTTGAGCATAGGAAAAAAAGAAAGGATAATAAAAATGAACAAATGTAAGCAGAAGCAAGTATGTTTTCCTTGTAGTATTGAAGTTTGGTTTGTTTTTTTTTTTTAAATAAAAGCCATTAGGTAATGGTTCAAGCAAATACTACTTGAAATAGAAACGATTCTTTCAATGAACAGACATCCAAATTAAAGCATCCTTTCAAAATTTGATTGGATGCTAGGTTATGGGAATTTATACACAGCTAAATTTGTAGTGCAGGTTTTTCAGTGCTATGTAGGTGAACATCCTCTTGAATAAGTAATACAGAGGCAACTTTTGTGTAGGTATGTTCAGTTATAATTGGTGTAGTCTTAAGGAGAAGCTTGTAAACATTCTATGAATTAGACGAAGAGATGAGTAGATACTTCCACGATTTGCCTGATTCATAGGACTGATTTTCTGCGAGTCCTGTTGATACTAAATATTTTTTAACAAAGCAGAAATCTCCTTTTAAAGCTAATCAAAGAGCATGAAAATAACTTTGGTATTTGTGAAATCCATGCTCTGAGTGGTAGGCTCTTCAGTGTCCTTCTCAGCCCCTGGTTATCAAGCAAATGTGTTTATCATGTCACAACAGAGTGAGGATGGTATCACAGAGAACAGGGCTGACAGGACCTTGGGAGCTTGTCAGTCTGTTCTCTAAATGCAAACCTCTCAACTACGCTTACTACTCCTATTCGATGTTTATTAAACAACCTTTATCTGTGGAGATTCTGCAGTCTCAGAAGCATGTATCTGAGAGCTTAGCTACCCATAGCCTTGAATGACTTTTCATAATGTCTAAAATCACCTTTTGTGAAGGAGCACCTAAAATTGCTGTGTGTGGGTTGCACACTGGTCTTGAGTGGAAATTAGCCCTGATACCCATACAAGGCAGTGACCTCGGGCTATTAACTTAGTGATGTAACTCAGTGGGAAGAACAGCTCAACTGCTGACACTTTTTTTTTCTTTTTAAGGCCTAGATGGTATTTCTGAGCTTGTTGACTCCCCCTGCCCAAGAACATTCCTCCTTGTTGGTCCTAAGCATACTGAGAACAGTTCCCTAAGAAAATGGAAGTATAAATAAAACAGCTAGGCGACACAGCAAAGCATGTCTGCTACAAGGGGTGATTAGCCTGATTTTGGAAAATAGATGCATTGCTAGCATGTTTATCACAGTGAGAAGAAATAAAGCTTGAATAAAACTTAATTCAATTCTTTTAATGCATTTTTGGGATTCCTCATACTATGTATAACTTGCATTTCATAGTGTGTCTTAGGAGAACTATGGAGGACTTCCGTAACCATTATGTGTAAATCCTGAAGGAGCCTCGTGAGTATGTAGTACTGCAACTTAGCACTAAGAATACAGATTTTCCAGAGAGCAGTGGCTTGAGATGGAGTTCTGGTCTCCTGAATCTTCACTCCGCGTGTTGTTAATAGGATGTCCTTTATCTGCAGGACAGCAGGAATGTTTTCCCAGAGGTCAGAAATGGCAGTGCTGTTCTTCCCTGAATAGAGGATGTTTAATTTCTCTGTTCCAGCATAAAGTTTATTCTGGAAAATCAGTAAACCTGAATTTTTGTCCTCAGCAGTGCTAAAATTGAAACGTTACTTTCTTGGAAATTAGGTATGCAGAAACAGTTTTGTTGTAGTTTTATTAACGATAGGTTGTAAAGCTCTGCAGACAGAAAATATGTTGGAACAAGGCATATACTAGATTACTAAGGCAAGACAAACGCTGCGTTAGAGCAGAAATAATCAAATCTGTTATTTATAAGCCTTTCTGTCTCAATTCTCCTCATATTGCTCAGTAAATGTCTCAGTTTTGAGAGTGATAGTGACAGAACATTCGGGCATGTAACGAGATCTTGCATGAAGCAATTGTGGGCATGAAGTTAGTTCCTGCTAACTTTGTAATTTTATTCCCATATAATGAGATACGTACGATCTGTATGTGATTGTACAATGGACTAAAGTAGTTTGCCAACTAAATTCTACACCATACAAATACAACTTAACCCTTCTGTCATCTTTGTCCAGGAAGACCTCTCATAAGTCAGTGTAGGTTTTGCTGGCTGAACAGTGCTTCTGTAATGGAAGTATAACTAGTGTGGATTGTGTGTCATACTGCTTAGTAAAATTATTTTGTTTAAAGGGATAACGCATGGTTGAAAGGCACGGTCCCTGTGATAGTGGATGTTTGAAGGGGGAAAATTCAAATAGGAGGAAGCTCTTTTTCTTTCTTGTGTCATTCAGTCAAGTTATCACTATGTCTGCAGTAATACTTAAAATGCTTCCTCTATAATATGAACTGTAGAAGCAGAGAACACTGGCGCTACTGGTTTCTCCCTTCAAGCAAACCATAGACTTCATATTCTACTGGGCTTACATTTTAACTAAGATTTCATTTGGGATTAGAAAAAACCCAAAAAGTTGGTTTTAGGTGGAGTTTTATTGCTGCAGCACCAAAGAACACGTGTTTGTTACTTTTTTTTTTTTTAGTATATTTAAGCCACACAAGGAAGGCTTGGTTATATGACTGTTCTGGGCTGTTGTAAACTTTATTGGTTGCCAGAATTCTGTGGTGTTTCATTGAAGCCTAAGGTTTTGGGCTTGTTCGCATCTAAACAGGGGCACTTAATTTTTCCAGGTTAAGTGTAACTGATGCATGCTGTGACAAGAGTGGGGCACAAGCATACCTAGGCCAGGTATCTAAAATGTCAGATGGCTTTTTATTTGGTAGATGATGCTTTCAAAATGAATGCGAAGAATTATAACGTGTTTGGGTTTTTAAACACAGATGTTGCTTAGGTAGTCTGTTTTCTCTGCTGTGTGTTTCTGTTCTTTTTGTTTATATTTCACAACAAAAACATCCTTTCTGGCAGAGTGCTAGATAGCAACTTAATTTAGGGGTGCATAGCCTCTGACAGTGATGTTATCCAGAGGCTGGAAACTACTGTTCACAATTTTTTTTTTATAATCCTAACCTTGAACGAAGAGGAGTTTTCATTGCAATTGAAAAGGGATTGATGCAAAACTAGGTGTGACACTTCCTCAGTAGGAGGGCCACTCTTCTTTTCCCCTGTCCTCACCTGGAAATCGATTGAAGTTTCACAGGTTGGAAGCTCTCAGCAGTTGAATTTTGTGATGTTCAGAAAACTGAACCCCAGGATAGCTTTCACATTGAACTGCTGGCTATTATTTAAAAATACTGAAATGTTGCATTTGCTGTTGATTTTTGTTTAAAAGCAGAACAATTCTGCTGGTTGAAGGGAGGAAAGCTTGTGGACAGACTTGTATTTTTTTATTATATAGTGTTGCGGTGGCTGCAAAGAACAGGCTCGAGGAAAGCTGTGACCTTTAACTGCTTGTTCCTAGTTGTGAATTAATGTTGTAGTTCCACAACCTGTGAGATTATTCACCTGCCTTTCTAAGATTATTTAAGATGGGTACCAGGAGGGAGTCTGGATTTCTGCCACTTAGGTCTCTTATGTTTATGATATTAATAAACTGGTGTCAAATGTCCTGGGAACGGGTGATGCAGGTTGGAAGACCTTTGTTTAAGCCAACAATAGACCTGAATTAGTGTGAATAGGAAAAGCAAATAGGCACTTCCTGTCATATTTTAAGGAATACTTGAATTTGGGGAAGCGTGTGTATTAAGAGATTGAAACTAAATGCTCATCATCTGCTTTTTTCTCCAAGGAAAACGTTCCCTGTATGTATGCATATCTATTAGTCTTTCTAAATATCTTGCAGTACTAAAGTAAGGTAGAATTCCACTTGTTTGAATAGATTCTTTAGGATATTCTTCAGGGAAAAGAACCTCTGAACCTATGTAGTGAAGATCTAAAGAGGGGAATTGTATTAGTTGTTGCTTTCCTAACCAGGTTTGTTCCTCAAGTTAAAACTTAGAGGGCTCTTGCAAAGACTAGGAACTATTTGAATTACAAACATCGTGGTGGTTCTTCAGACCACCTTGAGGTTCAGTTGCCTTTCACAGGGTATTGTAAAAGTCCAGAACAATGGTATTTGCAGTTTCAAGGCAGAGGATGCCTTTAGAGACTCAAGGGAACTCTTGTCAGGTATTAAATAGTCCCTTCTTACTGAGTTTGAGGCATTTCGAGGCTGATCTAACCTGTGTTGAGTTGAAAAATGACTCTGTCTTGAACGGGTAATGTCTCTACTGCATTACCTTCCAGATTGAATTATTTGGACAGTGGTAGCCTTCCGGAGTTGCAGAAGACTCTAAGAAGCTTCATGCACAAACCCCCTTAATTCCAGGGTGGGAAGGATCATAGGATAGACCCTAGTAGTACGTAGGTGAAGGCAGCTCCCAGAGGACTTGGAAACTGCAGCAATGGAGCTAGAACGAATGTTCCGCGAGTTCCACAGTGTGTTACCTTTTTTACATCAACTAATGCTGGAGCTAAGTTAACCTTATTAGTTAAACAGGCAATGGTTAAGCTGGGCAGCCAAGGCAGCAGTATTTTGTGGTGTTTGCATCTGGACTGATCTGATGTAAATGTATTTAATCACATTCAGAGAAGCGGGAAACTAGACTGGCTGCTCCATACTCTGTTCTCCCAACTAGATGACGTCTAGCTTAGGGGTAAGGCAAAGTACTGGGAACTCTGTTGGTTTGCAGCTTCTTGTGAACTAAAGATACTGCTGTGGTCAGTTTATTCTCTTTCACCTCATGGAAGGAGGGGATTTGCCTATTGGTTTCCCATGCCTGTGTTCTGAAAAGAACTGCAGTCATGTCTTGTCTTAAGGTTTAAAAATAGAAAGTAATTAATCAGGGTGATGAGGGTTAATGATTTCTCTCCAGAAACCAAACAGCTTTGCATTTGTTTATACAGAGAACACATTCTTCTGTCCGCTGCTGTTATGAGTTTAATATGAGAGGATTTTTGACAGTAGTTTTTGAAGCACTTTATTAGTAACTAGTTTGGGGTTGAAAAAAACAAAACAAAACTATTTCTCTAATCAGATGAAATGGTTTCAAGGCACTAGTTTGTTTTCAGCTAACCTATACTAGCCCTATAGGTTTTTCTTCTTTGGTAGGTTTACAATGAAGTTTGCATAAAAGGAATTCTAGAACGCAGTGCCAGATTTGGTGAGCAGAAATAAAACCTCTGCAGTCAGGTATAGCCCAGTGGTTACAGTAATTGTGGTACAGGTATTGCTTCACAAGTTCCATGCTGGACCACGGTTTTAAATCAATTTAAGGTATAAAAGTTCTTTCCCAAAGCTCATACTAATTTTTAGTGTGAATGCCTTAACTCCTCTCACAAGGATCAAACTTTAAAGTGATTTTAAGTCATTTTAAGTGGTAGAAAGCATGGACCAATCAGTTCACTTAGTGTACAACGTCTGTTTTCAGAGTGCTTTGACTTGCTACTGTTTGTCATCTCTGTTTTCTGTATGCTACCACAGGTGTCTCGGAGTCATGCATACTGGAGACTTTGAATTTCCTACTATAGATGGAGACAGGAAGCCAGTGGTCTGAGGTTTAAATTGATTTCCTTTCTTTTCTAGCAATGCCAAATTCTAATCTTGTTCAGGGAACTGTTGTAAGTGTAAGCTTGTGAGGACTGTACATATAGAAAGAAATGCACTTAAGTGACATTTTGGTTGTGGGTACAGCTGTGCTGTCTGGAGATGGGGTTGCTCCTGAGCGTGTTCCTTGGTCTTCCCTACCCTCTCCCAGCAAATTCGCTCATATAATGCCTTCAGTTCAGTCTTAATGAACTCTGTTAGTCTAGCAAAAACCAAACTGCTTAATGGAACTGAAATGCGTTAGGGATCATCCGCAGAAGTTTGAGGTGGTGACAGTGTCTGTCGGAGCTGGTGATCATAGCATTCCCTGTAGTGATTTCTGCTACTTCTGAAAGTTGCTGCTGTTTCAGCGTGCTTGTTCATTGGTCTCTTGCCTTGGTCTGAAAGTGGACCGCAGGGAAACTGGTGATAAAGTTGATGATGAAAACTTGACCTGAATGGAGATGTTGAAGCTTACTGCTGTTGGCCCACAGACAGCAGTTGCCCAGTGAGGCATAGCAGTTGTTTACCAAATGCAAGAATTAAGATGTTTAGTATGCTACTCCCTATACCGCTTACATTGTAATACTGAACATAGAGTGTGCTTTCTGTGAATGTCGTTTAAATGAGGAAGTTGCTTTGATATCACAGTTAACTTAAGATCACTTACAGATTTGTGAATGTGCAAGGAGCTGCTTTTACCAGACGAGAGGAACTGTATTTTGGTAGATGATGGGCTTGTTCCCTGTTTTTCCTATTTCCTTGGTAAAACACTTCATCTGCATATTCATTATTATTCCAACTTTTGAAGGGTTTTCAGAGTCACTTCTGTTTCAGTTCTGTTCTCTGCAGTTTTGATGTCATCTTCTCACTATTGCTTTGCAGACAGGAGCAGCTTCAGTTGCGTAGGGCAGAGGGGTTTGGAGTTGCGCACTGGGCCTATTAAAGCTATTTAGGAGAATTACTAGCTTTACATAAAACCAACGGCAACAAGATTAAGGCTGGTATTGCTGTATTATTTCAGTGGGAGGGAAGGGAAGTGTGCTGCTCAGTAACTGTTGTGTTTTCTAAGAAGTCCCGATGCTTAACAAAAATAGTTGTTTGCATAAAGTTACAAGACCCCAGAAAAAACCATTGTTTTGAGCTTAGAACTTAAGTTGCGTTATCTCTAGACTATCTAAGAACATGTTATAAATGAATCTGTAAATTCAAAGCCATGCAAATACGTGTATATCCTATTAAATTGTTGTCTTCCATGTGGGGTTCCTTCCTTTGTCTTGTATTGTTCCTGCTTCCATTAAAAAAAGTGACTGAATTCAAGCTCCTGCTTTTGGAGGCTGGTGATAAGTGTTCTTACTGTCATTGCTAATATGTAGATTTGACAGCAAAGAGTAGTTTCAGAAGGATGTGGCGTACTTAAGGATACCATGCGAGCTGTACTTTGCCACTGAAGAGTAGAGCCCTGCTTACCTATGAGCCCGCTGTGAACTGAATCAGAGTTGCAAGGTAGGCATCGGTCATGTCACTGTAACTCAAGAAGCTACAGGGGAAAGAAGCTTTATCAGGAGAGGTCCAACCTTTGTTGTAGGGAACTGAATAGAAAGTTAAAAATAAGATGTGTAATAATAATGAGTAAATCACTCGGGCTTTCAAATCGGAAGTTGAACTCCTAGTTGAACTAGGACTTGCCTGTTCTAGAAATGGGTATTTTTCCTCAAAGATCAGCAAAGTTGGAGATAGAAGGGAAGAAGAAAGAGTGACTAAAAGAAAAGAAATGTGAATATAGGGAAGTCCAAGAAATGGAGGGAAAGTGTAGGTTTTTAGGGCTGCTTGACAAGGTTTTACATTTGGTTATTTTACTTAGGGTGCGTAGTTTGTGCAGTGAACTTCAGCTGTGAAGTACTATTTGGAGATTGGTATCTTGTGTGTGTATATTACACACAGATACATGTGTAAATAGGACTGGGAGACGCTCAAAACTTAAATCCGTCTTTACCAAACAGGACTAGAACAGGGAAACTGACCAATTCATGATGATCGCATTGTTTTTATTTTCAGTATCACAGGGCCTGAACCACTTGGAATGAACTTGGATGCTAGAGAACACTCTGTAAATCTTTCTCCCTGTGTGTAGATTTCCCAGATTTGCACAAGCCGACAAAACCAGTTTAATTACTGTCTGCTGCTTGAGCTGCGTCTTCAGCTCCTGCATGTTTGTGATCTTAACACCGGCAGGGCCAGCAGCAGTGTGAAGCTAGCTGGCCACCATACAAATTCCCCTCCCTGTTAAGGAGGGGAGCTTTGTGTGCTCTTCGTGTGCAGCAGTATTGCAGGACTGGTACTTAGGAGAGAACAAGTAACCAGCTGGCTCTTGCAGTGCTTCATGGCACAGCAGTGAGAATTTTTGCCACAAGGGTAACCCCTTCCTTGACTTCCGTATTGCATGTATTTCATCCCATCCCCATATTTCTGAGGAATTAATATATTTTAATGCCCTCTTCTAGCGAAGAAGAGATCTATTTAAAGGACTTTTGGAATGACTCTTGAGAAGTAAATTGAACAGTAGGAATGCCTTATGCCAGCTGCCTTTGGGTTTGTTGCCTAGTCACTTCTGAGAGAGGGAATGAATGCAAAGAATCACTCTTGAAAGTGAATGGAGAAAAGGGAAATGAAGTCAATAGTAAAAACCGGTCATGGTAACTAAAATATGCAGTCCTTGTGTTCCCTTCCCCCTCTCTACATACATAAATTAGGGATGAGGCTGGAATGCAGAGGGTGTTTTCTTTTAAACCATCAGTACCAAATAGTGCTTGCCATTTTGTTCTCCTATGCCTTCCCTGGTGCGTATAGTTGTGGTAACCTGTGTTGGGAGCTCTCTTCTCTGCAAACGTACATGTACGGTCACTCTTTCTTAATCTTATTTAAACAGCCTTCCTGTTCACTTTGAGATTAACACTTTGCTATCTAGCTTCAGAGACTTAATACGCAATATATTAGGACTCCTGATAAGTGTGGTAAATCAAAATCATGCAAACAATGAGGTGATGTTGGGATGACTCAGACATTCAGAGTGCATTGTGTGGCTTCTTAAAATATTGAAACCTTGGAGGAGCTTGTTTTCTGTAGCGTTTTGGGTTGTTGGTTTTTTTTTTTTTTTCCCTCCCAGCAGTGAGGTACATAACTCCAAAACAAAATCATTACTGGAAACAAGAAAGTCTGATGAAAAGTCGCAACTTTCTGTCATTAGCTTGAGTTTTTGGAAGTTGCATCTGTTCAGTAGTCTGAAGCAGGAAGATTTTGCTTCACCCTGGATTGGAAAGGACTAAACAATTCACAAGTCATTTCCAGACACTGAAGGTCCGGAAGTTCTCCTGGATAGATGCTCTTACTCAGTTTTGAGTGTGTTGGCTTAATCTTTAGAGATAATCTACGAAGAATGGCTCAAGTATGCTCAGTAGTTGTGCATTGAACTCAAATATTTCACTGTCTTTATCCTTCATGATGTTTATCTATTCCTGTGCTGCTTCCTAAGTTTGAGGCTTTTTGAGCTTCCTTGGATTTTAATAATAATCCCAAAAGTTGGTTTCTTAATGTTTTCCATTCCAGACAATTTATGAAGTATCCTTAGAATGATTAATTGACATCTAGTTTGGTCAAAATAGCTTCTATGCTTAAGGCTGGCAAACTGAGGAAGTGGGCTCCACATTTGGTCAGTGAATTGTCTTTTTACTCCTTAAGACAGAATCACCAACCTATAGGTAATCTACTGTACATTACATACAAGATTTGTTTCAGTTGCTCCTTTGGAAAATTCCAGAAATGCTATTTTGAGCCACTGGGAAGGTGTATAAACAATGAAGAAGTACCAAAATGCTTTTTAAATACTACAATTCTTTGTTCAGTCCTTGGAAACATCAGGAGATTGCTCCACTTGTGTAAACATACTGATTTACATGCTCTCTGCTTAGGCAGCAGATCAACGTGATTCCAAAAACTTGCACAGAAACCTTTTAGGTCTGGTGAAATAAAGACGCTCTTTGTTCACTGCCATGATTGACTTGCTGCTGTAGAGTAGGTGACATGTTTTGCCTACCAAGCATGTTTTATAAGCAGAGTTTATGTAAAGTTCATGGTACATTAAAATAGATAGCCTCTTCTGTACTAATAAAATACCTTTTATTCTATTATTGGAAACAAATTTAATACAGAATTGCTTTTCAGGTTCACAGTGGGCCTTCTGGAACTAAGTCATTGGATTACAGTATTTTTTTGCTTGCTTGGATTGATAAGGCTGTTTTATTCCCTTATTCTGTTGACTTGTTGACAGTGGTAAAACTTCAGCACAGCCCTTTCTCTAGTATTTCAGAAAGCTTGCTTGTGATAGTGCATGTGTGGTGGTTGTTCAGCATTCACTGAGAAGTGTGGAAGGCCCCCAAAGTATGAAAATATTTTGTAATATCTCACGGAGTTTTTCTTATTTCAAACATTGCTTTCCTTTAAAGGGTGAAAAGGCATATGAGATGTATCGGGCTCCTCTAATCATCTATCTTTGAACAGCATAATCTGCCTATTTTGATTTGAACTGGTCATCTTTCGTAAGAGCACTGGCCCAGGGCCTCAGCTTTTCAAACCATTTGAATGCTGCCTGACACGACAGGTGAATTACTCAAAATAGCAAAAGTTACTGTAATAAATATTGACTAAAAATTCTGAAATCATGATTGTTATCTTCAGAAGCCCGCCAGGAAACAAGTTAGGTTTGTGTTGAACGACTCTTCTCTTGCGAGGTGATTAATCAGCAGAAGTGTGTGTCTGCCACGGGTTAAGAATTGCTTGGGAGCTTCTGATACATCTCCCTTTCATGTGGTGAACTGCAAACATGTTATTTTAAGCATTATCAAAACTTGGACATAAATGTCTTTCCCTCCCTGTCCTGCTCTGTTAAAGCTAGACACCTTGTTCTTATTCCTGGGGTTCTTCAGGTGCCTGTCTCCATGTCTGCCATGGGAAAAGCTAGTCTTACTTGAATCTAGTGAAGATAAGTGTCCGGACCTTGGGGTGGTTTTGATTTCTCTTGGAGCACTTAAAGTGAAGATGTATCATTGAAGCAATACATAAAAAGCTTAGAGCAGGTTGTGGAAATAAAAATGATGTGCAGAAGAAAAAGCAACCTTGACAGCAGTTGCAGGAAACTAGATTGTAGCTGCTGTATCTGGGAGAGCTGTCAGGAGGTTTTGAGGACATCTAAAAACGATAGTAACCCCTGAGCTGTCTATCCCAAGTTATGCAAAAGGGAGAAACTCAGTACAGGAATTGCAGGTACACTACAGGAATGTAGATACCCATTTCTGTCCTGTTTTTTTGCTTTTGTCTTCATCTTGTGTATTTGATGTTGCCCTGTAGTGCTTTAAAATCTCAGCACTTGAAATGTCACGCTTGGTCTTGGTGTCAACAATGTCTCAAGATGCTTGGGGGGAAAGAGAGAGACAAATCTGATTGCTCAAGGCATAGGTAACTGTGGAAGTCTGTTAACAGATAATGCTACCTAACTGTATCCTCTGAGGCGTATGGTTATCAGATAAGGTTTTGGTGGTTATTTATCTCTGATACTGGTGCTTGAAGAGGAGGGCATTGAAATGAATTCAGCAGTAAACAACAGAACGCATCATTACTTCCAAAAGCTGTTGGTGACAATGGAGCACCCACACATGTGTTTCTCCCTCAGGTACTCCTCCCTAGTGCTGCTTAAGTACAGAAGGGATCATTTATGAGCTTCTGGACAGTGAGAGCAGCCCTCTGTGTTTGCAAGACTCCCACCTAGAGACTGTAACAAAAATAGCATGCACAAAAGGGAGGAGGCAGGGAGAAGGCAGCGCGTTCTATAGATGCTCTTTTCCCCGTTGCAGTGCTGAAGGACTACAATAACCCTACACGTAACTGTCACGGGAATTATAGTTACCGTTTGAAAAGAAAAGGATAACGCTGATATTATTTGGCAACGAGGGTGTTAATACAGATGAAAATACACAAGCGAATCAGTGCACTGCGGAAGATGAAATGCTTCCCCTGTCAATTCTCAAACACTATTAAATCCGCCCAGTTCGACACCAGTGCCTTGATGTCTGCCTCTTTCTCTGACCAAGGTATGGGAATGCAGTATTATTAATGGTGAGTTACTGAATTTAAACCAAATGATTGGTTGCTTTGCTCTCTGGTACTGTTTTTTTTGTATAAAATGCACATCTCAGCCCTTTTTTGGGACTAGTTAAGCAGAAATCATTTTTCTGCCTAGTTTTTTAGCATGTTTCTTTTGTCCTTGGAAGCGAACAGTCCAAGATTACAGTGTACAAGGCACATCAGATTCTGTGGATGTATCTTGAGTTAAAAAACTTAATAATCTTCTGTTGTGATTACTGCTAAGGAGTATCTTTTATTTTCAATTTAAAACTGATCCAACTACTTGAAAAGATCTCCTGCATAGTGTCGATCAGGCACTGGAGCGTTTCGGGTGCCTTGTCACCACTGAGTGAGCCTGCTGGACTTTTTGGAGGTGTAGGGATGTTCGTACTGAAAGTTCATTCATGCAGTTGAGCCCATAGACAAGGNAGGCAGGGAGAAGGCAGCGCGTTCTATAGATGCTCTTTTCCCCGTTGCAGTGCTGAAGGACTACAATAACCCTACACGTAACTGTCACGGGAATTATAGTTACCGTTTGAAAAGAAAAGGATAACGCTGATATTATTTGGCAACGAGGGTGTTAATACAGATGAAAATACACAAGCGAATCAGTGCACTGCGGAAGATGAAATGCTTCCCCTGTCAATTCTCAAACACTATTAAATCCGCCCAGTTCGACACCAGTGCCTTGATGTCTGCCTCTTTCTCTGACCAAGGTATGGGAATGCAGTATTATTAATGGTGAGTTACTGAATTTAAACCAAATGATTGGTTGCTTTGCTCTCTGGTACTGTTTTTTTTGTATAAAATGCACATCTCAGCCCTTTTTGGGGACTAGTTAAGCAGAAATCATTTTTCTGCCTACTTTTTTAGCATGTTTCTTTTGTCCTTGGAAGCGAACAGTCCAAGATTACAGTGTACAAGGCACATCAGATTCTGTGGATGTATCTTGAGTTAAAAAACTTAATAATCTTCTGTTGTGATTACTGCTAAGGAGTATCTTTTATTTTCAATTTAAAACTGATCCAACTACTTGAAAAGATCTCCTGCATAGTGTCGATCAGGCACTGGAGCGTTTCGGGTGCCTTGTCACCACTGAGTGAGCCTGCTGGACTTTTTGGAGGTGTAGGGATGTTCGTACTGAAAGTTCATTCATGCAGTTGAGCCCATAGACAAGGCTGGACTTGCGTTAGCTTGGAGACCACCAATGTCAAGCTTGGATGATCTTGCAAGCTAAAATAAATGCAAAAAGTGAGAATGTCTAGAATGGTTACAAAAAAGTTGTTAGCTTTCTGCTATTTATGAGACTTGTGTAATTATTAAATACAATATATATTACATCAGCAGACCTAAGAAAATTGAGGTTTTATCCCTTAATTTAAGGCTTTTCTGGCTGTTGTTGTTGCCTGCTCTAATCATAAGGCTTAAAGCCTAAGGCTTTTGACCTTGTAAAACTTTTAAGTGACTTTCACCAAATAAATATGATGATGAATTTATCCATCTATCCTTAGATGGATATATAAGATTTTTAAGGCAAATTTTTCTTTGCTGTTCTCCTTCCCATACAGGCACACACTTAGAACAGCTGATAACTTGCTGTATTGTCTCCTCTGTTTGAGAGGAATCTGTTTAGCTTGCAGTGTTAAATCTCTTAATGATTTTCAAAATACTAATTATTCTATATACTTCTCACTATTGAGGGGTGAATTACCTTGTCTTTCTTCAATTAATTGATAACTTTCTTAAGGTCATCTCCTTTTAGAGGATTACAACAATATGGTTTGCATTGTATGGAATAGTCAAAATTGGCTTGCTTGGTTGGCACTTTGTGCTTTCTGCATACTGGATTTGAATGAATGGTATGCAGTCTTAAGTCTTACAGATGTGGGATAAATCACTTCATCTTGTTCACAAACGTATTAACAAATGGGTAAAGGAACTGTTACCTTTCAGGGGAAAAAAAAAATGATGTGCAGTGAAGTCAAGGTTTTTCCATGTGTGATCTGGATCCTAGTTTATCAACATACAAGCTTACTTTGTATTTATGTCCTTAACACAGTGTTCTTGAGAAATTTCAGCTTGTTTGTGTTTCACCAGTGTCACATAATCATGGCAGGGAGGTCAATGGAGATAGGATAATCTCGTTTATACTTTGTTATATGGCAGTTTGTGCCGTAGCTATAGAAAACACAACTGAGCTGTACGTAGCCATTTGTGCCAAGAATCTGAGTCTGCATCTTTTGCCTCCATTTGAGGATTTTGCAGCTGAGTTTGACCTGCTTGTCTAGGCTGTCTTTGCTTTGTGCAGTTTTCAGACAGATACGCTGCATGCTCATAGCTGCTGTGTAATGCAGTTATTAAAGAACAGCTTGCTCATGTCCTCAGAGGCCACCGCCCATGTGTTTGGGACAACCCGAGAATGATGTAAGTTTAAATTTGGTATTAAAATGAATAAGAGGAAAATCCTGCATGTTTCACTTCTTCAAAATGAAATAACCCTATTGCTCTCTGTGATAAGATAGCTTCCGTGATATGCTGCACAATAGTGTCTGTTTAAATTCAGACGGAGTAGCTTTTGTTTAGCAGTGGCATTCGGTCTGTAGAGCAGGTACCAGACTTTTTAAAACTCTAAAACGGAATGAAGAAACTACCCAATAGAAAACATGGATACATTGATTATCTACATTAGAAAGACAGAAAAGTGAAATAGCTGGAAGACTTGTATATATATAAAAATCTTAGGTACTTTCTAGTGCAGAAAATTAGATTTCTATAGTTGTATTGCAATTTGAAGTTGATGTTCGAAGAATGGTTTGGCTTCTGGTTCTGCCGTTTGAAAGTATGAGGGGCATGTGTGCATTTGAAAACATGAACTGATGTGCTCGAGCTTAAGTCGTAATGTGTCCTTTTTGTTTTTGCTGTATAAACAGATGAGTTTGATACAAGGCATGATTGTTTTCTTGTCAGTGTATATCCACAATTTAAGTTTAGCACTCAATACAAAAATACTTGTGGTAATGTAAATCTTCCACATACAGAAGAGATACTCAAGTTTTTTAGAGACAGTCTGTTGAGTTTATTTCCTAATTTTATGTAGCTGGTGTTGTTCCACATCCTTGCATTCCGTAGACACTGATGCCCTATGTCTGCCCTAGACAGAGGCAGATCTCCCTTAGATGTCTCTGCCCTAATACGCTTTGCCCTTAAGTTGTCAAATGTGTACATAGTCCTTAAAAAGGCTTTGAGATCACATACGCAATGATTGTATCTGAATCTTCTGTCAGAAAGAATGGAGAAAATAAAGGTAGGAATATGTATATACACGTTATGTATATACACGTTACTGTATGTACTGAAAATCCAGTTCTGTGCTGTACTGGAGTAGCGCTCATAACAGAAAAACAGTTCTAAGAAATGGTGATATAAAACCTTTAAAAACAATTTAGTCCACAGCACTGAACTTGTAACTCTGGCACGGTGACCTAGTAACTTGTTTTCAAATGTATAGCTTTAAAAAATTACTTCTGTATTTTTTAAGAAAATCCCTATTTGTATTTTACAACGCAAGTATACTTAAACTGAATTGAAGTATGTATTTTCTTTTTTACTTCTAATCGTTGCTTTCTTGGCCACTTAGTATTTAGAAGAATTATTAACTTGTGGGTTTTATTTTTGTTCCTATGCAGCGGATATAATTTCTACAGTAGAATTTAACCATTCTGGAGAGTTGTTAGCAACAGGAGACAAAGGAGGTAGAGTTGTCATCTTTCAACAGGAGCAGGAGGTGAGTGCTAACTAACTACTTAAGTATGTTTAATGTTCTCGTGTTCCTATTCATTCTCTTTTTAAAGAAAAGGAGCGTGCTTTTATGAAAAACTTCACACAGTGCATGCCTGTGTAATGAGTGATTAAAATAATGAAATGTAAGAGGGAAGAAATTATTGAGAACTTTGTGACACTGTTAAAAATTCGTTTCTCTTTAAACACTCTTCAACTGTGGTCTAAAGATTGTTTAAAGTGAAAACAGAAAAAGGGGGAGCAGGACACCAGGAAGACCTTGGGGAAGCTGAAGTTCGTTGTTTTACCGTGACTCTACTTAGCTGTGGTTAATATTTCAGATTTCACTGTAGTTGAGGAAATAAAAGTTTCCCTTAAGTGAGTATGTGTGACCCAAGATGTCCTTTTCCATTCTGATATCAATCAGGTAAAATCAAAGAATCATAGTAGCAAAGGCATCTTTTCATTTTACACTTGTTCTTTTGGTCTTTGCAGAATTCTACAGACAAATCTTCTAAAGCTAGGAAAGGGCCTCTACTCCTGTGTTAAAGGTGGGGATGCTGAGATTGGAGTGCTTGATTTTTAATCAAGGCTGTACTTAGAAGTTGACTTGGTTAGAATTTCTTTATGGGAGCTTATAAAAAGGCACTTCTGTCCCCTCACTGCCTAGAAAAGTCGTGCTGTTACTTCTTTCCTTAGGGTTTCGTTCCATTTCAATTTTTAAAATCCTAAACCTTAAGAATTCCCGGGAACAAGCTGTCTTCTGCTGGTACCCGGTGCCTTCTCTTTACGAGTAACTCGCTGTGGTCAGTCGGTGCCATCTAGCGGGGTGTTCCTGACTGACCGGCCCCTGCCTGAGGTGTTCTCTGGCAGGAGCCCGAGATGAACATGAGTATCCTTAGAGTATCCTGTAGAGTATCTGCGTGTAGTTTCAGGCACAAACTCTCGTGGTGTTTTGTTGGTGGTTTTTTGGTTTTTAACTCTGAGTTTTAGCTTGCATCCTTTAAGGATCCTTTAATGTAGCTTAAAGCTTTAATAACTAATTGCCTGTTCTAAAGTGAGTTGTCTTTAAGTGACTACTTTTGTCTTTGATGTATAACTCACTGCTCATATCCTTATGATCCGTGAATCTAGGTCTAGTAAGAACCACTTGGGTTATCAGATTAAGTGGCACAGAATCGGTTTTGGCATAATTTGACTCCTTGGTGTTTAGGGAATGAACGATGGGGACTGGATTCCCTAATGCATTAGTAGTTAGTTATGCCATACGCACTACTGTCAAGAGCAAGTTTTATATGTAAGATTATCTAAGAGAGAATTGTTTTAAGTATTTTGATTGGATTTATGTAGCACATTCTATCACACTGCAATCCAGAGTGCTTTACAGACCATACGTACAGGAAGAAAAACACTAAAACACAAGTGCTCTGTATAGAGTTATACAAGCTTGTAGATTTACCCACTGCCAAAATGCTGCCACCTCTGGGTTGGAATGTGGTAGCCCTTCTGCAATGCGAAGCAAGTGAGATTACATAAGTATCAGGCAGGAAATTAGTACTGTATCTAATTGAAACCAAAGGAGGAATTTGCGTAGGCAGCCTGTAATTACCTAAATTGGAATTTAACATAAGGCACTTGGGCCAACACCTCTTCTTGTTTTGGTTTTTTTTTTTGAGTGCCGTGAGATGGTCTGATGGTTTAAATTTTGCTTTTATCTCAAGGATGGATTTCATATGTTACTGATTTTACATATTATTCTAGTCCTGTAGAGTTTTACTAGAATACGCAAGAAGTATATTAAAGACTCAATGATTATGGTAAGTACGGAATTGAAGGAAAGTTCCCTGAATCATGACCAGTATTTCCTAAAGTACAATAGATTTACTTTAGAAGTCGCCTGTTCTAGGCAGTGACCCTGCTTAACTTGTTAGGTCTAACTGAAACTTAGAACAAAGTTCCTTCCGTTCTCTGGGGTGGGAAAGCCAGTATAATTGATAGGCGTGGTACAATATTCTGGTGCCAAACTTTATTTCTAAGCATTTTGTCTATGTTTCCCTCCCCCACAGCTTATTGTAAAATGTTAGAATTCCTGCCAGCTATTAATGTAAGGGTATGAAGCAAGAGAAAATGATGCAAGGCATGTGACAAATGTGGGCTAGCAAGGATCATATCACGAAGTATGTTTTAGTCAGGTCTTAAGGGATGAAATGAATGGATGGACATGAGACACACAAGACAAGGAAGGAGAGCAGTCCCTAGTCAAGAACGTATCACAGGAAAGGCATCTGATGGTGCAACCTCTTGAAATGGGTGGAACAGGAATATATCATGAAAGTAAGCTTGAATTAATTTCAGGCACACCTACAGAGCACTATTTCAGAAATGGTTCCAGTTTTCTGTCGCCTTACCCGTTGGAGGGAATTTAAGGTTCACTCCATGTGATGCAATGTCAGGGCTAGGAAGCCACTGCCTAAACCATAGCTTTTAGGAAGAGGAATCATGCAAGTTTGGAGGTTTTTTAGTTTTCCAAACAGTTCCATCCTGAACAGACTAACAGCAGGGGTGACTTTTAATGTCAAAGATGTATTCAGCAGAGGTGTTAAGCTTTCCCTGTGTTGTCGTGTCCCCCCCCCCATCTCCAGAATGAGGAAGAAAAAGCTGCTTAAGCACTTGAGAAAGTCTCAGGGAATGTGGAGATTATAAACCAGAATAGTGGAACTGCTTGCAGAAATTTAGAGGTGATGCGGGATTTCCATAGTATACCTAGAAAGCCAAACTGACCCACAGAGTAGATTTGCCATACGTGTAAGCTGTGTAGTTCTCTTGGGGAATATTCTCCTTTAAAAAAAAAAAAAAAGAGGAAAAATTAAAGATGAGAGAATGATGAAGACTTTTGAGGGTTTGGAGTTTTTTAAGAAAGAAAACTCATCATGCCTGGAATGTTTATGCAAAATGTTAGCTTGTAAGTTCAGCTGTTCAGAATTAATACAAGAGCTTGCTGAAGACATTCATGTGGCTGAGGGGAGTTTCTGGAAACTTTAGGAATCAAAAGCTGCCGCGGTAACTGTCTCTTCTCTGGTGCTTTCCTAGCCAAAATAGTAGAAACTCGAGATGATCCTCATTTCGTCTGTTCTACAGGCTCATTAAAATAAGGCAAGTTGTACACCAAAGGCAAATCCGGCATAGGCAACAATAGAGTGTAGTATTCTTAACCTATTCTTCTGCTAGTTAGCAGCCTGCCTATGTATCTTGCTGCATAAGTATCTAGTTCTGGCTTCTGCCTGCAGTCTTGGAAAGCATTCTGTACATTGCATACCTATCTTGATCATTTAATTCTCTTTTTAGAACAAAACCCAGTCTCACAGTAGGGGAGAATACAATGTTTACAGTACCTTTCAAAGCCATGAACCAGAGTTTGACTACTTGAAAAGTTTAGAAATTGAAGAGAAGATCAACAAAATTAGGTGGTTACCCCAGAAAAATGCTGCTCAGTTTTTATTGTCTACAAATGGTAAGTTATGGCTTAATAGTTTATTTTGCATGGTAACCTATTGTTACATGGGTTCGCTATTAGGATTTTGTCTAATCTTTTCCGCTTCCGGACGGCTGGAAACAAGTTGGTTTTAAATGCAAGTATCTAGGGATGTGGCTATGTGAGAGTTACGCTATTTAACTGTACTGCTGTTCTGGCTTATGTGGATACAGAAGTCCCACAACATGGGGTGGTATATTAGTCATTTCTGATTTGGCTGCTTTATAGCAAAGAGGGTTAGCTAAGCTGTCATTCAGTACCTTTGTATATGTATAACTAACTGTGTGAGAGCTTGTATTAGTCATTCATAACAATCCTGATTCTAACTGAAACTTGCTATAACTTTTATAAAAAGAACAAACTGTGGAGGTGGTCTTTTTAATGCTTTTGATCTTGTCTTGTTTTCTCCAAGTGGTATTTCTGTCTCTTTTGGTGCATGTAGGTGGTCTTTTCTTGTTTGAAGGCTTCATGTTAAAGTGTGTCAGCTGTGAAGACTAGCATCTTTGCTAGAGCTTTGATTTGAAACTGTGGCTGTTTTCTTTCAGATAAAACAATAAAGTTATGGAAAATCAGTGAAAGGGACAAAAGACCAGAGGGTTATAATTTAAAGGAAGAAGATGGACGGTATAGGGATCCTACTACAGTTACAACACTACGGGTGAGTAGTTCACTCTCTGTGAATTAGCCACATTCAGGTGATTTCTCCTCTGCCTCCCCCTGGCACACAGATTAGCCCGCAGCTCAGTGAGTAACTGCCCCATCAGATTATCAACTTCACATTTTTGATGATGCCAGTTGGCAGACACATTTACTTCTGTGGTGATTTTCAGATATTTTAATCAGTTTGGTGTATTGAAAGACTGTGATGATGAGTGTTAATGTGCTTGTAGTACGCTTGCATCTCAAACTTCCATTGCTTTGTATTTTGCAGGTGCCAGTATTCAGGCCCATGGACCTCATGGTTGAAGCTAGTCCACGAAGAATATTTGCCAATGCTCATACGTATCACATCAATTCCATCTCCATTAATAGTGATTATGAAACATACTTATCCGCAGATGACTTGCGGATTAACCTGTGGCACCTAGAAATTACAGACAGAAGTTTTAGTATCTTTTTTGCATTGTTTTGTATGATGGGAACAGTTCAGTTGCAAAAAAACTGTTGGGTTTTATTTCCTTTCATTAGAAGCTTTTTGCATAGCAGGTTTCTCCATATCCTGGTTATTTCTCCCTAGTAATTGTAAGGGCTTTTACTTCTGGAGAGGTACCTCAGCGTGAGCAGCAATATGAGGAGAAGTAGTCATTTGCATGGTGAAAAACAGACTCTTTCAAAGGAGAAAAAAGCTTAAAGTTTCAAGTGAGATGAACAGCTCTGGAAGGCGGCATTACAGTAAACTATCTCGTGAAAATGTTCTCGACTTGCGGTAAGCAAGGAGTCAGAAGTACCATCTTTATATCAACAATATTTATTCCTTTTTACCTTCTAACTTAGCCATCAGCCCCCCTAGCATGTGTACCTACAGATGCTGCAGGCAGTAGGATCACAGGAATATGTATCGGTCCCATTGCTGGGAGCAATTATCTGCGGGCAGTTCAGCAGGATCCTAGCAGAAATCACACATGCCTTCTTTATGACGTAGAATTTAGCACAATAAAGTTCCATGTGAAAAAACTTGGGTGACATACATGTAGTATAGAATTAATTACTGCTGAAGTGGTGCAAAAGCTTAAGCAGGCTTTTGCTGTTATAAGAATTAACTTCAAACTGGTACAGAATGTAATGTCTTGCTTTGTAGACAAATTGTGGGACTTGATTTTAACTTTTCTCCAGCTTGTGTTTGGGTCCCACAGTCCTTGGTATGGAAGTCTTGTCCTGCTTCAAGCTTCTTGTCCTAATTCAAACATTATCTTATTTTGTTGGCTTGTTTTCGTTCAGTTGGACTATTTCAGATATACTCTGGTGAACTGAAGAAGCATTGCTGAATACATTTAAAGCTCAAAAATATGTTGCAAATACTGGAGAAAATTTCTTAACAAAATGCTGTAGATATTGTAGATATTAAGCCTGCCAACATGGAAGAGCTCACAGAGGTGATAACAGCTGCAGAGTTCCACCCAAACAGCTGTAATACATTTGTATACAGCAGCAGTAAAGGAACGATTCGTCTCTGTGACATGAGAGCATCAGCGCTCTGTGACAGACATTCGAAATGTAAGTTCTGTCCTGCATTGTTCATTGTCTTTTTGCCAAGTCTGCTATCTTGCTGTTAGATAAAAATAAGCACTCAGTAAGAATATATTAAATACTGAATTGTGTCTGTGTATATATTTGTACTGCATTTCTGTAGTATAGTGAATAGATCTAAAACTTAAAATCTAAATAAATCTTAGCAAATAAAATTATTAGCAGCTTAAGCTGGGGAGTCTGCCTAGACAATAGAGCTAGGAATGGCTTTCTGCAGACTTCAGGAGGTCAAATAGTAGTTGAATTTGGTTTGTACTTGGTGCTAGAAATCTTACGTGTGTGAATAAAGACTCTGAATATTAGCAAGTAGTTCACTTATTTAGAAGCTGACTTTGACTTGCTACAAAACCTAAATATTTCATAGTATGACAGTTGTATTACAAGGCTTTCTTGTTGAAAGTTATTTTATATAATGCGGGCAGAGCAGCCCAATGTGGCAAGCTTATTGAGAAAATTTTAAACTAATTTGGGTATATCTTGTATTGGAAGAGACATAAACTTACCTCTGAAATGCCTATCTTATTTTTATACAGTGTTTGAAGAACCAGAAGATCCTAGCAACAGATCATTTTTCTCTGAAATCATCTCTTCCATATCTGATGTCAAATTTAGCCATAGTGGTCGATATATGATGACTAGAGACTACCTGTCAGTGAAGATCTGGGATTTAAATATGGAAAATAGACCTGTGGAAACATACCAGGTAGGTATTCAGTGAGATGATGTAGGCTAGAAGTTACAACCTTGAAGGATGCTGAGTTTTACTAATAGTCTTGATGTGGCAGTTAAATTTTTGTCTATAGATCGCTATGTCCAGGCAAAGCATCAATGAGATTTGTGGGTTCCACACACTTGCTAAAGGGTCTTGCTATTTGCAGGCTGATTGCAGAACCCAAAACCACGTTTGGGTATGAAAAAGCCTTCCTCTTACACAATGGAAATGTGGAAAGGTAATCTTCAGCCATGAGATAGCACATCTCTCTTAGAGTCTTCAGCTGACTTTTTATATTCTCCTGTTCTTTCCTGGAGAAAATGGGAGGTAAAATATTTACTTTGCAGAAAATGTTTTAGCCAGCACTGAAAATTGCTGCAGAGTTTTCTTTACGTGAAAATTTGTGAAGGAATCCTCTTCATCATGCATCAAAGGAAGATAAGTCACCAAAGCATGCTTTTTAGAAAGAAGCGAAGTCTGATCAATCCTTTCAGATATCTGAAAGGGTAGGGAGGGTGTGACGACTGCTCAGAGAGGTAAAGCAGTCTGAAGAATTGCCAGGTTCTGGGAGATGTCTGGTTTCCCCCACTCCCATTTGAGCTCATTTGAAACCTCTGTAGAGCAGAATATGTTAATTCATGCATCTGTTCATGTTGCTCTTTATCCGTACAGTCAGAGGAGGGAGCTGTGTGTGCTCCTGTGGATAGGGTGTAAGCACTGTCAGATACTCAATTACTTTGAGAATAGAACCTATGAAGGTAATTTTACAGCTATGCAAGTTCAATATTCATTCGACTAGTTTAACTGATTTTTTTTTTTTCCCCCAGGTGCATGAATACCTCAGAAGTAAACTTTGTTCACTGTATGAGAATGATTGCATCTTTGACAAATTTGAATGCTGTTGGAATGGATCCGACAGGCAAGTTTAATTCTTCCCTTATATGCATTTAAGACCTTTCCAAGTTATTCTTAAAACTGGAACTTGAAGCATGACCTCAAATATCTGTCTGGTTTTATTCATGAACTGGCTTGGATGATATTTTAGTACTTCAGCAGACTTTAACGTATGTATATGAGTGCTTAACCGTTGACGTTGTAGCATAGGATTATACAGAATTGCCTCAGTGTACTAGAGACACAGAATTTGACTAGAAACTGAGTTTTGTGACTTGGCCCAAGTTAAATATTAATCAAATGTTCCAGCTGCTTAAACTGTAAGAACCTGCACCAGAGCTGTTGGGGAACCTGTGTGGTTTGTGTTTTCTTATTTAAGCTGCCTTGTCAAAAGGTAGAACACTTGGGAAAAACCTTCTAGGAATTTTCTTTCTTATGACGAGTTGCTAAGTTTGCCTCGCTCGGGCACGGTTGACTACCCACTACTACCATTTAAGACAGCTGCTACTTTTGTGTTAATCATGTCATTAACTGCTTATTTGCTAGATCTAAATCAGCTCACCATATGCCTATCAGTATTGTCGGATACAGCTCTTTTTTTTTACTTTGTTATCTGTCTTCAAATATTTTTTGAGGCAAAGAAAGGACAAGGAAACTTTTTGAACTGTATTTGTCTTACTGAAAAGCTGATACAGATTAAGGATCTCCTCCTATAAGGTATTATCACAGACTAGGTGTGTTAGTACCAAAATTCGTGCAACTTGTAACTAAAATTACATGGCTAAAAATCCGATGTATTTGGCATTCATTAGATCATTTCCCCGTGTGTACATGAGAAGCAAATTGAATTATGACACTTGAAGTGCTTGGACAACAAAGTATGTACTTTAAAAGGTCCAGTTAAGGAAAAAGATACCTTTTAAAAAAAAAAAACTATAAAACATTCAAATGCCTTAGTTTAACTTTAGGTTGTAGAAGGTACGGGCAAGGATGCATGCTGTCTGCTTATATAATAAGGCATGATCATAGTTGGGACCTGAGGTTTCCTAAAATGAGAGGTTATTTTCAACTGAACCGTTACTTTTTCCTTCCCTCTCTCTGCAGCATTGTCATGACAGGATCTTACAACAACTTCTTCAGAATGTTTGACAGAAACACAAAGCGAGACATCACCTTAGAGGCATCCCGGGAAAACAATAAGCCCCGTACCGTTTTGAAGCCACGTAAAGTATGTGCGAGTGGTAAACGAAAGAAGGATGAGATCAGTGTTGACAGCCTAGACTTCAACAAGAAGATTCTACACACAGCCTGGCATCCTAAGGAAAACATCATTGCTGTAGCTACTACAAACAACTTGTATATATTTCAAGACAAAATGAATTAGGGTTGGCATTCCTAACTGAAGAGTCCACTTCCTGCATAGTTGAAATAGTTGAATCTAGCATTTGTACCTGTAAACGAAAGAGAATGAGAGGTCCATTATGGCACCCCTTTCCAGTGTTTAAAAATGTGCCATATGACAACACACTTTTATAGCTACATGGAGAAAGCTCTGTTGATCTGTCACTGCGTTCTTCTCCATGTCTGCTAGCCATTTAGGTGAGGATAGGGCACTTTTTAATTTAAATGACTACTTGCACCATCTTGCCTAATGGACTAGATTGGACTGTATCAACATCGGTTTACTCCACTTTTTATGCCTTCCATTGTGATGACGTCAAACACAGGGAAAGCCTTCAATCATGCTATGGGATTTAATTGTGTAACCTCATTACTGTATCATTTGTGGCCCCCTTTTTTTATTAAATACAGCTCATTCTTGCTGTGGCTTGTAGCATTCCTCCTCCTTCTGGCCTCCTGGACTCCCCCTTTCCCTTTCATCCCCCTCCACCTAGCCTTGGTGGTGGTGTATAGAAAAAAAAACAAAATAAAGCACATGAAATGGGTCCGTTTGGGGTCAGTGGTAAAGGGGGTCTGTGTTGCAACAAATGTTTTAATAAACAGTTGACTGTAATCACTCCTTGCCATGTCTGGCACCAAAAAAGAGAAAATAGGAAAAAAACAAACTACTGAATAAAAGTGACAAAGAATGGAGAATCTGTTTTCTTTTTTTTAATCTACCTCTTTATACAAATACTCTGTGTTTTACCTTAGATGCATGAAAATAAAATGATGTTTTTTGTAATGATTTTAACCAGTATTAATTATTTTTCATGGGAATGAAGAGAGGGAGGGATTTCACAGGCATCTGCATTCATTCATGAATGAATGACAAGGATACCGGCTGTAGTATGCGTTGACCACTTCCACTTAAAAACCATAAACTGTTGTCAGATTTTGCCATAATCTGAACAGCTCCGTTATTGTTCCAGTATCCTTAAAGGCTTGTTTTTTAAACGCTTGCTTAAACTGGAACAGGAATAGAATTTTCAGGTTTTAAAATCCATTTTATGGGACTAATGTCTTAATGTTTAGTTTCTTCCTGGTTTCTTTAATGCCTTGTTTTAGGATACAATACCTTTAATGCCTTGTTTAGAGTATGAAGTCCCTGTGGCTTTTTAAAAAGTTGTTTGAATTCTTGTCTGGCAGTATGATGTTATGTAGTACAAAATACCAAGTGATTACATAGATAATTACTACACTGCATTCTGAGATGCTCTGTTTTCTGTATTTTATTGCTATCAGTAACTGAGTGGAAATGTAGTTTTACCATGCAAGTGTTTCTTCTGGCTTTTGGCTTTGCAAATTTATTGCACTTACAGAAATGTTAAATGGTGCGACGATCAGAAAATACGTGGAGTACAGAAGCTGCATGAAATAAGTGTTCATAGCTATTTGAGAGATTTAAACTCTTCAGCAAATAAGGCTTATCCAAAGATGAACTAGATATTGATGCTTTATAAGGCTCATGAGTTTTTACCTCCAGGTATTTTTGCTAACTGTGCTTTTAGGTTTACTCTTCCTTCACGGAAACATTCAGAATGAAGTTTAAAGTCTTAGTGAACTTACCCTGACTGGGAGAGTTTTCACTTTTCAGTTACCTATATTTAAATTATTTCTGTGGCTTAGTTATAGGTAGTTATTATAATGCCTCTATTATTTGATCAACTGAGAGATACTGTTTCTGCTGTAAAATTATGGCTGGGTTAGAGGTTGTTAACGAGACTACTATTGCAGCCATACTTTAATTTCTTTAAGTCCTTGTGCAGTGGTTTGAAAATGTAAAAACTCTAATATTTATTAGATCTGGTTCTCTTAAATACAGTATTTGTCTTGTAACATGCATGCCTGACCATGAGCCTTTGTAAGGATTTTAACCTTTTTTTTCTTCACCTGTTAGCCTTGTAAAAAATTTTAACTGCCCCAGGGACAGCAACTGTTTTCCAGTGGGTGAATAACCTGGTAGGCCCTACTCCTACTTACATAGCACGTGACTAATTTTACTGAAATGACTATACTTGCTAATAGTTAAGGAAACAACTTGTTAAATAACATTAATCATGTGTATAGGTGTTTACAGGATCAGGGCCAAGGTTTATTCTTTATCTTATCGCAAGGGCAAAGAGTTAATTAGACGCTTCTTTTGCATCAGAGCTGGTACAATTCATCTCCATTTTGCAAAGAACAGCGTAGGTTTAATGACTGCTATTTTGGGAAGATTGAGGGTCGTGGTATCAAGACTGCTGCTCTTGTGTGTATCTATGTCCCGAATGATGCACTGAATACCTGAAAAGTTGCTTAGCACAGACACAAAAGGAAGTGAGGATGTGAAGACGGCACAGAAGTGAACAGGTAGATTTCACATAGAACAAAGCGCAGCCTTCTAGCAATACTACTTTCAAGCGAAACTGCCTCTTGGACCTCAGCTGTGCATGCTGGGATGGAATCGGGGGTGGGGGGGTGGATTTAAAGCTAGTCTTGGGAAAGATTTTTGGTTTTGTCAGTAGCGGCGATCTCTGGCATGTCATCTGAGGTTTCATTTTATCCTCACCAAAACCAGCTACTGACTTTGATGTCATACTATCCAACTAGATAATTCTCTAAGCACACTGTCCATTGACATATGCTGTAAATCTTATATTTTATTAATAAAAGTATGCATAGAATACATTTTGTCAGGTTGCTTTTTATCCTTTCGTGTCTCTCTCCTTTTCTCTATTTGCAGGTACCCCATTCTGCTAGCTCTGGGTTGTGATTTCTGAGCTTTATCCTAGAGAGCCTGCCAGGCAGGATGGGTGCTGGGGTAATTCTGCTCTCCACCAACGCTCGCGGTTACAGAAAAGCAGCTGCTCCATTCTAGCAGACTCTTCCTGTGCCCAGTGAAACCAATGCAAACTCTCAATTCTCAGTCTTTGAATACTGAACTAAATACAGAAAAGGAGTTCTGTTCCCTGGTGTCTTGTCTTGAAGCCAGCAATGCTACCTAAGTGCCAACAACTACCACTTGAGGGGTTAGTATCTGCAAAATTACAACCATACTCTAAACCGCAGCAATACTATTGCCAACAATTAATGTTCAGTTTAAGTTGGTTATCTGACTGGTACAACGCTGAGGTGTAGGCAATTCTGTGGCTGAAGTCCCTTCGCCATTTTCCTGATGAGAGGCGTCTGCTGCCTTTTAACCACTTTGAATACGCAGCAACACCCTGCTTTCCCCTACTGTGGAGATGGGGCTGCAACTTCTGTTACAGCATTTATTATTTAAGTACATACTGGTTTATTCTCAGCCTAACTGGAAAAAACTCAGTTAGTGCTGATAAGCAGAAACCTGT
>VZSC01010119.1:167712-227007 GCA_013398225.1 Steatornis caripensis | reverse complement strand
CCCCCCCCCCCCCCCCGCCTTGGAGAGGGGCTGCTGGATGACGGAATACTAACTTTTTTGTTTTGGGGTTTTTTGGGGTTTTTTTTGTTTTTATTGGCAGCTCCGGAGTTGGGTGTTCTTGGGCACAACATAGCCAGGAAGTAATTTCCTGTGCACTGGTCTTCAGCTATTCATTTTGGGCTATAGAGAAGGTGTATAGTCTCCCAATACACAACATATGCTTCTGACTTCAGTCAAACAGGAGGAGATGTTTCCTTTTGCTGTTTCCCGTGTAATCAGCTGGTGTAAATCGAAGGATTGGTGTACTGAATCGGGGTGGGGAGAGGTGTGGTGGAGGGGAGGCTGCTGTGCAATGATTGTCTGTGGCTTGAATTATATGTCTATGTTTGCTCTTAGCAAACATCTTATTTAACCTGGCATAGAAAGGTTTGGGCTTGTAAAAATGAGCGGTGGAAGAAAGCAGTAGCAGTGGCTAGAATAAAAACAGTAAGCACATGTTTCTACTGTGATACAGCTGAGACTAAGAAACAGTGTGAATTCCATTTCTCTACACAATCTACCCTTGAATTTCAATAATCTCAACCTCTTGCAAGCAATTCATTTATTGTTTCTCTTTTACAAGAAAACAGCACTGGCAGTTTTTGCCGATGTGGGTTGTTCTGCGTCGGTGCTCCCCACTAAGAGGCAAAAGGTTACCAATTGGAGGTGGGGGTTTCAAAAGTGCAAGGGATCAAGGTTAGGTGTTGCGACTGTCCCTGAAAGTCATCTTTGGAATCGCCAGTCATCTGCAAGGACTGTATGTTTGATCAGTTGCTAAACAAGAAAAGCACCTCCAGTACGCATCATCACTACCTCCAGCATACAGAAACCAGCTGAGGTGCGTAGGGAAAAAGACTGCCTTTGTGTCTGCTGGATGCTTGGGGTGGCATTCATCTTAACAGCAGGTTAGCAGTTTGTTTTCAGGTTTGGGGCACAGAAGTACCAAATGAAGAAAATAAAAGTAATTGCAGCATGTTTAAGACTTTAAATCATTCTTTACTTAAATTACTTTAAACATTGAGAACACCGTGGAACAATGAGAAGAAAACAGTGGGACTAGCTTGGCTCAGCTCTTCGAGATAAATCAAGTGGCTTGTTACTTGTTTGATTCAATCGGCTTTCCATCACTTTCTAGAAGAAAAACCTTTTTATTGTACTTCAATACAGAAGGCCTTTCCCAGGAGTTTATGGCCATTGTTTCTCTTCTATTAACGTGGTTTTCTGTCCCTCCAACTTTGCTATTGTCATAGCATTTTCCATCCAAGGATTCAAATTACTTTACAAACATTAATTACATCATTTAACTGCCTTAAGGAACCTGTGTAGTGGTTAGAGCACAGGGCTGAAATTCAGGACTTGTGAATGCTATTTCTGGCTCTACACTGACTCATTCTATAATCTTGATCAATTTATTTCTGACTCAGAAATTTTAATAGTCCCACTTTGCTGATAACTATTCAAGACCCAAGTATTATGGCAAATACTTCCTGAATGATGGAGATGACAAATACTCATGATGCTAGCCTGTGAGTGTTAGGGTTGCAAAGCAGGATAGGGTTACCTAGGCAGGTTTTCTATTCAAAATCATCAGTAGCTCATTGTTCTGACTCCAGCCTAGAATGGATCTGCAGCCCTTCTACCTGTAAAGCAGCTGTTTCATTAAATTATGTAAATTACTGCTTTCTTTTTACTACACGCAGCTAATTCTGTTCCAGTGATATCCAAGGGACATCTAATTTTCCACAAGATTAGACATTTGGTACAGTGATGCAGGGTATGCAGGCAATTCGGTAAGAAAGGTCAGCATTACAAAAGGCAAATTTGAAATGTCCTCACTTCAGTGTTTGGACCCTTGCCAACACCACACAGATGAACAGAAGATGAAAAACATTTGAAACTGATATTCTATTCTATTCCGTTGTGACAGTTGTACATACAGGCTTTTTCTGTAGCTTGAAATAGTTCTGTCGCAAACATAAAAAAAATATTTCTTTGCATGTGTAATGGGGAGATACCAAAAGAAAGAATGCTAATGGAAATGGATCTGTGTGACTTCAGTCTCTGACGTTATTACTGTTACTGAATTCCTACTGTGGGTATAGTAATGTAAAAAACCACAATTTATATTCTCGTGGCTGCTGATGGGAGGGGTTTATGATATGAAAGTCTCCTTTACTGCTGTTGGGAAGCAAAATGCTTACATATATACATACGTGTGTGTGTAAGATGGGACTTAAGTTACAAAGTCCCACCCAAAAGACTCTAAGCTTCAAAACAAATCATGAAGTTTAAGTGATGTCAAATGGAGTGAAGTTACTAAAGTTGTTCATGCTGTGAAGGGTACTTAAGTCATCATCTGTGAGTAAGTTAGACTTGCTGGTTCTTTTTGTTACAGAAGGTCAGTGAAAAAGGAGATTAGAAGAATCCTAGTAAAGGTTCTGCTAACTGCCGTACCCAGTGAAAACTCACTCTGCCTTGAGCAATTGACTTGCTTGATTTTTGAAATAAAATTGACTTACCTTGAAATAAATAATTTAGAAGAACCTTATTTTCTATATATGATCATTTCACGAGAACTATTTAGAATAGATAATTGGTACAAAATCTACTTGCATTACGACTGAAGAAACCTCAGCAGGGTAAGGTAGATGTCTGCATCTGCGTCTCACTGCATTTGAAAGTCTCTTCCATGGAAATTCAGTGTTACTCCCATTCTCAGTACAGCAGTACGTGCATAAATAGCCTGAGGTTGCCTCTTCATTTTCATACTGAAAGGAAACTGTGGTGCACACTAATAATTTCACTTTTCATAGCTACAGTTTTGCATCCCAGTTAAGAGCAAGTCCAATTTTGTAACGCAGATGCCATCTTCTCGATCTTAACTGTCTGCCAGTAACTTAAACAACTGCCATGCACGAGGTTAGTTTGTCTGCTGAACACAGTGATTTGAGATGGGTGTTACTTTTAATCTTAAAATAAAAACTATTAGTTCTTTCAGTGTCTTAACTATATTTCATGGGGCTACTAGTTGGCTTAGAATCTGAGGTAAAAGCAAGACTGATGAGAGGGGAAAGAAGTGTTCGGAGAGTCGTACCATTGCGCCGTGCGGGCTTGAGAGGTCACCCCACACCCGCTGCACTTAGGGAGGAGGATCTGCTGCAATCTCTCCCGTGAAAACGTGTCTGAGCGGGAGGCCTGATGGGTTCCGCAATANGCGCGATTCGCGCCTGCGCAGCGCCGAGGAGGCGGGGGGGCCGGGCCCGGAGCGGAGTCCAGGTTTGTTGTTGTTGTCCCAGCCCCAGCGGCTCCTCAGTCGCCTCAGCCGCCGCCGCCGCTGCCGCGCCGCCATGTCCAGCCCTCAGGAGCCGCCGCAGCACAACAACAACAANTTTGCATCCCAGTTAAGAGCAAGTCCAATTTTGTAACGCAGATGCCATCTTCTCGATCTTAACTGTCTGCCAGTAACTTAAACAACTGCCATGCACGAGGTTAGTTTGTCTGCTGAACACAGTGATTTGAGATGGGTGTTACTTTTAATCTTAAAATAAAAACTATTAGTTCTTTCAGTGTCTTAACTATATTTCATGGGGCTACTAGTTGGCTTAGAATCTGAGGTAAAAGCAAGACTGATGAGAGGGGAAGGAAGTGTTCGGAGAGTCGTACCATTGCGCCGTGCGGGCTTGAGAGGTCACCCCACACCCGCTGCACTTAGGGAGGAGGATCTGCTGCAATCTCTCCCGTGAAAACGTGTCTGAGCGGGAGGCCTGATGGGTTCCGCAATACGGGTTTGACAGCACAGACCTGTGCAGGCTGATCCTGCCCTCTCCGGAAGCAGAAAAGGATCCACGGCGCGGAAAAGCGCTGGAGGCCCTGGGGCTGCGCCTCCAGCCAAGGCGAGGGAACGCGGCCGCTGCCTCTCCTGAGAGGGCGGTGGTGTCCGACGGCCCCACAGAGCCGTGNACAACCCGCCGGCCGAGGGCACGCACACCGAGCCGGGCCTCAACAGTGAGTGCGGCCGCCGCTGGCGCGCGGGAACGAGCGCAGATGGGGCGGGGGGTGGCCGGGGCGGGGGGGGTGCTGCCCCGGGGGCCGCGACCCCCATTTCCCCTGCTCTGAGCCGCCATTGGCGGAGGACGGGGCCGCGCGAGCCGCCGGGGGCCAATCGGCGGCGTCGGCCGGGGTGGGGTGGGGGCTGTGAGGAAGAGGCGAGCGGTGAGGCCTGAGGGGGCCCGGAGCGGGGCGGGGGAGCAGCGCTGCGGCGGGGGCTGCCGGGCGGGGAGCGGGCTCGGAGGAGGCATGGCGGGGCGTTCGCGGAGCCTGGGCCGCTGGCGGCGGCGGGAGCCGCTGGGTGCGGGGCCGGGAAAGCGGAGGGGGCTGCGCGTCGAAAGTGGGGTGAGGGCTCGGGGCGCTGTGCGGAGGGCCGCGGCCGGTGCGTTTCGGGGCGCAGGCGGCAGCCGGCGGGGCTGAGGTGAATGGGCCACGGCGAGCGCAGCCGGAGGAGCGAGCCGAGGAGAGCAGGAGCAGGTTTGTTCCGTGGTTAAACCGAGTTTATGCGGTGGCTGGTATTAACAGCTGAGATGAGGGTACAGCAGGGTAGGGGAGGAGCGCGACTGTGGGAATGAGTTTACTCAGTGGCTGAGTCAATACCACTGACGTGAGCTATTTTCCTCTGTATCCGGCATCTCCGTCAGCTGCTCCGCTGCATCCTTTTGTTCCTAGGATAACACTAGCAAGGCACATCGGTGGTTTCTGTGTAGGCTCTCGTACTCACTTCGCAGATGCTTTTCCCTCGCTTTAAACAGCTGCCTCAGTGTGTCCTTTCATTTGTGTGTAATTATTAAGGATATTGCAGTTGAAGAGGTGAATAAATTGCGTGAATGATTAACTGTTACGTTCGTGGTTTACAGTGAAGTCAAACTGACAAAAAACCACACTGGTTGGTTGATCTCCAGTAACTCAATGGGAATTGTATTAAAGAAGAATAAACTATGCCCATTTGGTAACACTGCTATTGTGTTACTGTAACACCACGGCTTGTGATAACGATGGCAGTTTACAACAGTGTTCACCCGAGTCAAATAAGTATTTTAGCACATAACTTAGGGCTGCTTGCATACTTAAATAACAGTTATGCTCTCTTAAAGTTGCGACGTGCCTGGTGCCTTAGAAATTGCGCTCTTTCATGTTTGTGTAGTTTAATATTTCGTTTTTGTTTTCTGTTGGTATGTTAACTCAATTTGTGGGGCACGTTAATCTGCTGTGAGATAGGAGCAACAAGAGATGAGTGCGCTGTAAGCCTGTGCTGGATCTGCCCACGTAGATCTTCTTGCTGGATCAGCACGTAAAGGCTTAGCAAAATCAATGTGATTACTGAAGGTGGTGAGCACAAGGTATGAGAGGAAATGTTTGATAGTCTGTGTTCCGTGAACAAAACAAATGCAACCAATCAGCTCGATGTAGGCTTAGTGCTGCTTTCAGTTGTTCAGCCGCTCCACAATGCTTTGGTGTTATAGGTACATTTTCTGCCTTTACATAAGCTCTTCAGCGAACCTTTTCAGACTAATGAGCTTAGACACTTATTCATTTCGTTCTGTGTGCCATTTGTGTGTGTTTAGGGCCTTTCATTCAGAGATCCCTTAGCACTTGAATCGAAGGTCAGAAGACCTGGCAGTAAAACTGGTAACTGAACCTGTGCTTTGTTGGGTTCACAAAAAAAATTTAAAAAGGCTTGCTTGCTCTGGGAATTCTAGATGCTTCCTAGTTTTTAATTATTATAAAGCTCTGTTACATATTGACGAAAAGAAGAAATCCCGCCTTGGGCAGGAACCCATCTAACTCTTAATCTGCTTAATAATTACCATTACGGGTATCTGAACAGCTTTCTTATCTGTTTGGGTTTTTTAATTATTTTTTTGTTAACGGTGTACTTCGTGGTAAAAGTAATATTTCTTAGTTTTTTCAAGTTGACCATGGTTTATACTTCTTCTGAGCTACTAGATTATATAATATGTATATATGTATGTAATTTATATGTTGTCCTTGATATCTTCCCCCCCCCCACCCACGTGAAATCACAGCGTGAATAAACAAAATGAGACCCCTCTTCCCCCACACGTTTAGCTACTGTTGTTTAAACAGTCCATTAGTTATGGAAAAACATGTAATTAAAGTCAGTGTGTATCAGTTCATAGTGAAATAATTAGCCTTCGACCGTGGCCAAAATTAAAACAATTTTGGAGAAAAATACCATTCATATAAACAGTTGTGGTGGGGCTTTTTCCCCTCCAAAGCGTGTGTTACGAGATTTGTGAAGGGAGGGGAATTCTACCGTATTTCTTAGTTCTACCACATTTCACGTTTTACTGTCGAGTTGGAAATATGGTAAAATTAAGAGTTCTCGTGTTGGGTGATTAATGTAACTTCCTTAGTTTTGAAGAAAGCGTGAGTCAAAAAGCACTGTCTATTACTTGGGCAGTTTATTCTCAAATATATCCCTGTGCATCTTTTTAAAGCAGCAGAGATTTATATCCCTCTAATCAGAGTCTTTGAAACTACTTGGGCTCTCTGGCTCCCTCTCCCAAACCAGTTGTGACTGCCCGTGGGAGTATGTAGCATGTTTTAGCTTGATGTCAGATTATGCTTCCTTGAATGTATTTTGACTCATTAAAAGTGAGGTCAGACGGCGAACGTGCTGCTTGTCATGTAAACTACTGCTCGACTTGTTGGGACTCTTCACTCACAGTTTAATTTGAGTGTTCTTCCTAGTATGGCCACAATGCGTTTTAGATAAACAGCGAGTTTTGTCAGTCCTGGATAAACGTCAGTAAAGATTTTGTTTGTGCATAATCTTAAGTGCTGTGGAGGTGTCTTTAGTAGCTGCATACTAGAGCAACCAGTTCTGATCATCTTCTGCTGGGCTTTTCTCTGCCCTTGGTGCCAGAGGAAGACGTCCCCCCACTCACTGCTGATTTTTTAATAATAGATGTCTTTGCAGATCCTGAGCATTGTAATTATCCTGATAAATGCTCTCTACTCCAGAATGGTTATTGGGGAACGTGTAGCTTTCTGGCCTGTCTTCTAACTGCAGTTGCCACGTGCTTTTCTGCAGGTGTGGCCTCTTGCTGTAAAGGTGTTGCTACAAGGCAAGTCTACTTGCCTGATGTAGTTCTTACCATGTGGCCTTCTTGTTTTGAAATTTAGACACCAGCGATCATCATAAATCTGAAATAATATGGTCTCTGTGTCTCATGCTGACTAGTCTGAGCAAAGACTGCCTTTTCCCGGTTAACGCTTCATTATCTGAAAAGCCCAGAGTTGGTGTGCGTTGTGTGATTGTGCACAAGAGCTCTGCGCACACCCAAAATTCCTTGTTTGTGAATACAGCTTGGGGAAACCAGACTGTAAACCACCAGGGCTCCAGCGAGCGTGATGTTTCCATAGTCATCAGTATAATGGCGTAGTTAATAATTGGTACTAAGGATAAGCTCTGTTTCAGCTTCACAAAATCAAGCTGAAAATAGGTGAACTCGTTAAGACATACATCCCTTCCTGTGTCACTGATACAGTTCCCAGAGCCAAAACTTTGCTATAGCAGTTCAGGCACCCTTACGGTGCGTTTCAGAAGTAAAGAAATAAGTATTAAAATCTAGAAAATGTACAAATAACATTTGAAAAGTAGTTTCAGCTGTTGTATTTGTATCTTCAGGCTTTCTTTTTTTTTCTTGAATGTTTTTAAGCTGTCAAAACTTTAAAAAACAAAAAATCAACCAAACACAAACCTGGACGTGCTCACCTTCATGTGGCACACGTTAAATTACGTGGGAATTGTGATGACATGATATACATGTGTGAAATCATTATCTGACCAATAGTAGGAAATAATGTTACATTGAAAACAGTATGCTTTTGAGAAATTGGAGATCTTTCCCTCCATAATCATGACTAATAAAGTGCCTGTATGGTCAAATGATGCTTGTTATATATCTCAGTGAGAAGGTTTGAATTGCGGTTGGATAGGGAATGTATGTAAGTATTTGAAACAGATAGAGCAGTAGAAGTCTATTCTGTCTTTACCCCTCTGGACATTAAATGGTACGTTTATGAATTAAGAATATTTCTAAAGCCTGTGAAGAATATTTCTAAAATCTATGAATTGAAACGTGACTAATGAACATACTGGTAAATACTGTTTTGCATTTAGTTAATCTGCACATTAAATACATGTGAAGACATTTAAAAACAAAAATAAAAATCCTCAACCTAACTACACAATATATGAACTTTTTAGCAGACACTTTTATCATTCATGATACGTACGTACACTCTTGGCTCTTTTGTCAAATCTCAGTGCACGCTCGGATATCCCATAGTTACAACTACCAAAACAGGGAAGAAACAGTGAATCTTAACTTGTAGGCTATTCAACCTTCCTTGTCTAAGGAAAGAAAAAAAGGCAGGGGGTCTGGGGAAGAGGCTGAAGTGGTAACCATTGAAGATACCAACTGTTATTATGTGTGAGAACTCTGGATCTCTCGTGCTACTCAGTTCTTTATTTTGACTTAATAGCAGTGAAATCTTTTATTCTGACTGCACTGAAATTCATGTTAGCATAGTGCTTCGGCTGTGTAAGGAAACGTAATGCCTACCTCAAGCTTCTGATGGTCTGGATTGTGGTAGGTAGGACCTGTTTATTAAGGTTACAGTAGGATAGGAGAGGTGGCAGATAGATGTTTGTTAGAGGGCCAGGACAAAGAAAATTGAGTGAGGCTTGAGAATGGCAGTCTGCCTGGTATATATAAAAATTGGGGTTTGATTCAGAGCCTTTGGAAGTAGAAGGAAGGAGGAGACTATAAAATTGCAGATTGGGGAATTATATAGAAGGGGGCTAGGGGTGAAAACTTTATTTCAGAAAGGAAGGTAGAAGTAGCACAGGGAAGGGAGGTGACTGATGTAATAGAGTGATACATAGATAATTGAAGCTTCAAACTGCAGAGAGAAACGTGGCCTATTAAAGTATTAATAGTCGAGGAGAAGAGGGGGGGACATTTTATTTGACTAGCTCTGGAGGTAGGTAGCAACAAAACACAACTTTCTAGGGGTGTTTTTGTTGATAAAAGAGGAAGGAACATGTCACTCTTGTCTCCAGTACATGTTTATGAGCTTTCCTCCAGCAGCAGTGTATGTTATCTGAATTCACCATATTCATGTTTTTTTCTGTGTGTAATTGATAAACTTAAAATGGGTTCTAGTTCCACTGCTTTTAATGAAATGACGTCTGGCTGGCCCTACAGGTTCCTGGGTGGAGTTACAGATGAATGGCAATGGCAATAGCAACGATAATGGCAACGGGAAAAACGGAGGTCTGGAACATGTCCCTTCATCATCCTCCATCCACAATGGAGACATGGAAAAAATTCTCCTGGACGCCCAGCATGAATCAGGACAGAGCAGTTCAAGAGGTAGTTCCCACTGTGACAGGTAAAGAAATGTTTGCTGTCCTGCATGCAGTTTATTGCAGTTTTTACCCTGTAGGTGTTAATAGAGGGGTAAAGGTTTTTCTCAGGCTTAAGCTTGTAGTGCTCCGGTATTTGGAGTACTTGCTGCCGTATGATAACTGGCTATCAAATAAGGTACCTGACTTGAAAAAGGCATCGTTGCTACTTTCCGTAGCTAAGGGATCCAGGAGTGGGAGAGTCACATCAATAACACAGTTAAATTTCACACTGTCATAGATCACATATGGTATAAAAAAAAATCTGATTTTACTGGCTCATTAATAATAATGTTGTGTACATGTGCTTTAGATTTAGTCAAACATAATAAAATGTATCACTGGACTTAACAGAAAAAAAGATTCTCAGAATTTGTATGCCTTGCTTTCAGTATTCTGCTTTTTTTCCTGCAAAGGCAAAATATTTTTTACCTAGCAATATAATCCTTTGAGGCATACGTGAGCATTATCGTATGTGTTCATTATACCTTTTTTCTACAAAGTTTTGGAGCAGTTTTGGAAATCCTTGAGTGGTCTCTGTATATAATTTATGCTGTCCTACTCGTTCCTCCTTTGGTTTTGCTGGATGAATGCTGTCTTAACTGTCATGTCTACTGTGTAGCTTATATAGATGGTCAGATATAGAAGCTATTTAAAATTAGGTAGGCCTGATTTAATTACTGAATACAGTAGACTGTTCAAAAATAATCCATACAAGTATTTAAAATAGAATGGTTAGTTTTATAGAAAATGAAGTTCGTTACATCTGTGTTGCTAAGAAACTAGCTGTCAGTACTTTAGTACTTTCCAGTCCAAACAGGAATGTTGGCTAGATGACGGTTGTATAGTTTCTTTTTCCTTTACTAGCATAGGATTTTTGCAATCATTGCCCATGTTTTAAGTGAATGAAGACAGATTCCTCTTCCTCCTCCTCCCCGCCCTCGATGTAATTTTATCAACGTTTTGGTAATTCTTTTCCCCTTTTGTCAGTTGAAGTAACATACAATAAAGGGGAGGTACTTTGATATTTTGTATTCTTTTCTAAAAGTTCTAAACAGTAAGTTGTTCTTTTAAGTGTGGTGTTTTGGGGTTTTTTTTGATGTTTCTAAAATACACCTTTTTCATGAAAGCTTAAGTCAGGTTAAAAAGATGCCTGTAGCGTTTTAATGAGACACCCCCGCACTGGTGCATAATACAGTACTTTTTTTGTATTGCTCCTGACTTAAATTCTCTAGCGTTTCCTTGGTTGAGGTGCGATAGATGATTAATTTCTCAAGTAGATCAGCAAATTTTTAACATTCAAAGTGAGCCTAACAAGGGGAATATGTGTACTTTCCAAGCATTAAAGTTGTTTTGATGTGTGTTTCCACTTGTAATGATATAAAAAGAGGTACAATTCACAATACTGGCAGTGTTGGCTAAAAGAAGGAAGGTATCTACATCTTTTGTGTAGCAACTGAAGTTTTGGGCAATGCTTTCTTTGCTTCAGTGGAAGGATGGTCAACCCTGTTGTAAAAGGCAGGATTATAAATAGGAAAAAAATCGAAAAGATGAGGGGTTTTGGAAGACTTTCTAATACTGATACTTGTGATCTGAAGGGTAGTGTAGTCTGTAACTCATGTGAACAGTGTCCAGAAGTGCACGTGGAAAGGATTCAATTGAGATGCTGTTTAAGCTAATGGTTCTTTAGGTGACAGAGTGCAGTGTGACAAAATGACATAATGAAATCAATTTCTCTTTAGCCCTTCGCCTCAAGAAGATGGACAGATAACTTTTGATGTGGAAATGCACACAAGTAAAGACAGTAGTTCTCAGGTATTTCCTTCGTTACATTAACTTTTAAAAAAATGTATTTTCAACTTGTAGATATTGTATATAGGTCATGTATTTATATAGATCAGTATTGGGAGTAGAGGGGTGGAGCAAGCTCCCTGTCATGTCAAAAGGTTTAAAATATGATGTATTTTACATGTCAAAAAAAGCAGTAAACTACTGCTTTCTAGCAATTTTTTTTTCATTCTGAGACCCTAAACTTGTGCAGTACAAGCAAATGAATTGTATAAACCTTACTTATTCAAAATTTGGAGGTATCCCTTAGTCATTTGGGTGAGGCTGTTTTACTTGTCTCATACTTTGTTCTTGCAGGTTTTTGAGTCAATCTTTTTTGTTAGAACTTTATATAGTACCTCCCTGTAAATAGGTGTAGTAAATAGTTATTGTGCGTTCAAGCTTATGTCAGTTTAACTAAATTGTCTTTTCTTTGAAGAGGTTGTTCTCAGAATAAAGTTTTGTTAAGTTAAGACACGTTCCAGAACAATTATTTGTAACAACAGGGCAAAGTTAGTAAACTTTGTTTAGGCTTGCAGCCTGTACTAATTGAAATTTGACTTGGAGAGATAAATAGCTTTGGAGTGAGGGGAAAAACGGAGCTCCATCTCCAAAGCTGACAAATGCCCTGTTTAGTAGCAGTCGTAGTATTGTTTCACACTCTGCTGCTTGCACTGTGTGTGTCAAACCTGTTTTGTTTTTGAAATGTTTACATTTCTGCGCAAGATTTCAGGATGTTCAGTTTATTGCTCTACAGATAGTCAGCTCACATGATAGTGAGTAATCTCCATAATACAAACTGAGAGGAGGCTAATGCTGAACTTAGTTTGATCATTTAATAGAATTTGCTGTCTTCAGCAGTGTAAATAAAAAGCATTCCTGGAAGAATGAAACCTTGCATTTAATTTTGTCAAAGACCTGTCTGAACAGTAGGACTGTTGCACTTCTGCCCTATAGAGCCAGAACGATCTGAATGGAGTTGGTCAGGTCTGCCGCCTCACTTGTGTGGCTGTTGTATTTGATTACTTCTGGTTTTGGTATGGTTCCCACTTTAATGTTATTTTACTAAGGGTCACTTAGGAAATTGTTTTAGTACTAAGGAGGAGTTTGTACTGAAGTCAGTGGCGTTCTCTAGTCTTCCTAATTTATTTTTTTCACATATGGTAACGTTTGCATCTAATGATGTAACGTTAAATCTTTGGATCGAGACAATTACAGTGGGTGCTTGCCTTTCCCTGCTGCATCTGGGATGTACCCAGTAGAAGCTGCTACTTGCAAGTAATATAAATCTGAAATGACTAAGAACACCTTCAAAAAAGTCAAAATAGGGTTTTTGAAACCTTTATAGTTGGCCGTCTTTCTGTGCTTTAGCCGCGTCCTGTACGCTTTAAATCGAATGGCATCAACTGAAAGTGTTTGCCATTTGTAAAAAATTTTGTGTAATATTTTTTGCATAATGCTGGTTTATTACATTTAGGATTAAATAATCCCTTTTTTTAGTTCTGAAAACAAACAAGCAACCAACTTGGAATAATGTGGAGATCTTGGATATAGTAATAAAATTTGTGATACACTGACTTCTGCAGATCCTCTTGTTAGCATAATAAAATCTCTTCTGAATAATCAGTAGTCCAAGAACACTTGCTTGTTTCTCAGGTGCCACCATTTCCTGCTTATCATTTTACAACTGTTGTTGTCGCTCTCAATTTAACATCGTAAGGAGGAGCTAATTGAGTGTTACAAGGCTTGTCCCATGTATATTTTCAGTCTGAAGAAGAAGCAGTAGAAGGAGAGAAAGAGTTGGAAGTTTTGAAGAAAAGTGCTGACTGGGTGTCAGACTGGTCAAGTAGGCCTGAAAACATTCCTCCTAAGTGAGTTAAACTCTTTTTTAATGAATATTCTTTTATATGAAGGAGAGAAGACTCATAAGTCACAATTGTCTGGAATTACTCTGTCTCTCCAAATAAGCTCATCTTAGAAAAAGATAGATTTCTCTTTGGGGAGGCTGCAAAAAGTCAAAACAATGAAGTATGAATTCTTAATAGCAACAGAATTACCTTTTCATTGAAAGTAGTGTAAATCCACAGCAAGCTGATTACAGGGCTTCTTGACAAAATTATAGTTATTGGGAGAGCTGGGTGCTTGGAGCTGGGATTCATGGGATTTAGTTTTGGCTTGCTGAATGGAATAGTGTTGAGCAAGTCTCCTAAATTCTCTGTACCTTTTTTTCTTTCTATGTAAAATATGTAATGTTCATCCACGGAAGGGCAAACATTGAGATCCTTGAATGCAAAGCACTTTAATTAAAATAGAGGATGCTGTCTAACTCTGGCAGACTTCTGTATCTGTTTGGAACAAAAAATGAGGCTCTTGCTAACAAATCACATCCTGAAATTCCCTCTCTTGGACCTACCTCTCTGTTCAGCTACTGCTCCCTTTGTCTCTATACTGTCTAAGTGGTCTCTCCACAGTACCTCCTATTATTCTCTTTGATTCCTTACTCCGTGAAAGGGATCTCTTGCTTTGATCTCTAGCTCTTCGTACTTTAAAAAAAAAAGTTCCTACAGAGATCTGTGCGTTTGCGTGAGGGGGAAAAAGAAACAAGGAAAGAAACAAAAAAATCTTGTTGAATTTTTCCCCCCTCCCCCTCTTCTTTCAGGGAATTTCATTTCAGACATCCTAAACGTTCAGTGTCTTTAAGTATGAGAAAAAGTGGAGCAATGAAAAAAGGTGGCATTTTCTCTGCAGAATTTCTTAAGGTTTTCATTCCATCTCTGTTCATATCTCATGTTTTGGCTTTGGGACTAGGGTAAGTATTAACCTAATTCTCACTTCAACTTTTGCATCGCTTTTCCACTTTATGTGTATGTCAGGTGCTTGCTGAAAAGGGCTTTATCTAGAATAACTAGACTACTGTTGCACCTTGTTCCATATAGACTTGGTGCACTTTTCGAAATGCAGGAAAACTTTGCAGCAATTAAAACTTTGCAGCCGTTAGTGTGTTTTATTTCTAGAACAGGTCAAGTTTCTTGTATTGAAAATTCATGGATTATCATGAATTTGTAAATAACCTCTGCAATTATAACGTGCTATTCAATTATCCACGCCTTTTACTTTAATGCTTCAGGTTATAATGTAGGGAAAGTAAGAACAGAATAGGTGGAAAACTGCTGTAACTTTTACTAACCATTACAAGAACACATTGTACAAAGAACGTGCAAGTTCTGTGTGTATGGCACATACTCTGTAATTGTCAATGTCTAATGCTGCAGTTGTGCAATACTACTGAAAGTCAAGATCTGAATACTTAAAGAAAGATACGTGAAATACTGGATGTGTCCTGCAAGATCAGCTACAACTCCGCTCAGCAATGCTTTTGTTGCCTGCATAATCCAACATAATCTCTGAGTTTGCTTAAATTCTTGTGTTTATCCATCTTAATGTTCTTCTCTGGTGGGGATAAAGACATGTACTCAAAATATGTTTTTGTTTAGCTTCATATTTGTTTCTGGGGGTGTAGGTCAAGTGTCTCTTTAAATTGCTGTAAACTATCAAATAAATTAGTAAGATAGAATATATGAGAATATGTTTTAAGGTGTTTGTTCTACAGCAAAATTGTGTATTTCTGTAATGAATTTAATCTTGCCTGGATTTATTTGTTAGAGGTCAGTGTTTGCGTAGCTCCTCAATGCTCAGTGTTTTAAAGCTTGCTCCCTCCCTTTATAGGCAATACTTTATTTGTTTTACCTTAATAATCTGGGAGTGTTACTTGGCTGTTCACAAGCCCCTGTGTCAGGTACTCTACAAACAACACAAAAGCTTTTGGACTGGGGTTTTCAAATGAGCATGGGACTGGAAGAAACCCACTTTTACTGAACATTCATAGCATCGGTCTTTCTAGGCTCATCTGAAAATCTTATTCTTTAAGTAATTTTATAGAAGAGAAGTGAAGTCTTTGGAACGATCTCATCACATTTACTTGAAAGACAAATTAGAATATCTGAGCGCATGAGGATTGTTTGGAAAACAGGGAGTATTTCTGTGAAATACGATATGCCTTATACTTTTTATTTCAGCATCTACATTGGAAAACGACTGACCACACCTTCAGCCAGCACTTATTGAAAGATGGAGTGCAAAACCTGGAAATCCACGTGACCTGTGAAGGTGTTACTGTCTCATTTAGTACATTTGACTTGAGACCATTTTAAGCATGACCCTGACTTCACCCTTTCCTTACATATCCAGGTTTTCGTTAACTCTGGATTTCAGTATTGTGTTGGAACTCTGTTGAGGTGTTTCGCTATCCACATCCTCTCCTTCTCTTCTCCCATTCCCCTGCCTCTTGGCCTGCAAGACACGTCAGAGTTGCTCAACGGAGTTTACAACTGTCTATATGTTGCAAGGGCTTCTCTCAATGCAAAATGCCACCAGCAAGTTTTAATTTTATCAGTGATGCTGTTGCCTCCTTAGTGCAACCTGACTTAAATTGCAGTTGTGCATGGTGTAAATGTTGACTGTATTATGGTGATAAAATTAACAGTCTCTTCTGAAAAAAAATATTGATTGGAGTGAAAATGAATTTTTCTTATGAAAAACAAGCTGGTTGTGAAATGAACTAAGAAATTGCTGGCAATAAAAGAACAGTTTAAATCAGCTTTTGGGGGAATTTACTTGGCCCCTTGTATTGGCTAAAACAATTTGATTTGCAGGAGGCAAAGACTGCATAAATTTTAAAGTAGGATAACTAAATCCATCAGCGTATTTTAATATTAGGTAATTGTTGTAATCTTGTCTTTTTTATGAAGTCAGCTCCCTATTCCTTGTAGGAAAACCTGTCTGATGCCTAGAAAATATTAGAAAAATTGCATTGTTTGCATGTGAAGAAGCTTTTCTTTGCCTTACCTGTTTTCTTATGAAAAAATTTTAAATGTTAAATTTTCCTTTTAAAAGTAGTTTTTAATTAAGGAAAAACCCAACAGCTGTAGGTGTAGTTAGGCTCTGTATGAAAGAATATGATTCTGTTTGTCATGGAACCATTCACAATTATGACAGTATGGCAGTTTCAGAAGGTAAAGCATTTGACTTGTCTTTTAAGGGGGGCAATCTTGCAGGCGCGTAGAGATTCAGAAGTTGTAAAGCTCTGAAATGTCTTCTGCAAATGAGTTTTCAATATTCCTATCTCTCATTGTTTACTGTACAATCTCCTTTGGGGATACATGGAATCTGAAAGTCACTTGTGATGTCTCATGTTAGATAGGCTTCGCACTAATGTTGTTGAACTCTTACCTTAGGGAACATTAAGCCTTGTCCTCCTTCAGTGACACTTCTTTTCAAAATGTGAAGCTTTAGTACCAAATTGTTACAAAGCATTGGGACAGTCTTGTCCCTAAATAGATTTTATTGGATTTCAGAACATGTAGCATGACTCTGAAGGACAGAATACTCTTTTTTTTATATATATATGAATATATAAAAAATATTATATAGACTTTAATACTAAGTATTTAGGGAGCCAATGCTAATTTTAAGACTAGCAAAAATCTCATTTAAATAAAAAATTCAGTCGGCTGACTTGTAGAAAATATAAGAAAGTATAGTCAGCCAGTTTGGAGAGAACAGCTACCTATAATTGTTTGCTTGCATCAGATTTTGTAATGATTTGATATAGCACTGATTGCTTGAAACAGTTGATGCATAGAAGCTAAATCGCGATTGAGGTTTGATTTAAAAGAACTTACTTAGCTCCCAGGAAGTAGAAAAGTTAAGTACAAATCCACTGCTAAACTGTATTTATTTTTATTCTCTACTTCCGAATGCTGTTAGAAAATGCTTTCAGGGTGAAAGGGCAGTCTAACAAAAAAAAAATCTGTTGAAGACATCTGCGTTTCTCATTTAGTCGTGAATATTAGTGGCACTTGAGTTGCCTACAACTGCATATTTGTGTCAAGCTTGGATGTTGGGTTTCACCCAAAGGTGAGGGAGGGAAGGGGGAAGTGGTGAAGGGTGTTTTAGATAGTATCAAGTACAAAATTTAACAGCCCTAAAAATTGAGGGGACGGGGGAAAGGCTGAAACACTTTCAGTTCTAATTACAGCACCTTGTTTTGTATGGAAATTGGAACAGTGGAAAAATAGATTTTTACTAAGTAGGGAGTACTTTTTAAAAAAAAAAATTACCTCTTTCTAAATTAAAACATAATTCTTCTTCAGAATATCTGGTAAATAATATTGCAAGCTTGTGGCTAGAGTATCAACACAGCTCATAATGTTTGAAGGATCCATAAAGTAAAAATTGTGACAACTATAGATGAGGAATGGATACATGATCACTGTAACACTTGCTATGATACAATACAGTATTTATTGATACCCTACTATAAGCTTTGGATGAAAGTCTACAACTTCTCGTTTTACAGTGAACGGAAACAGATTGTTGTATAATTTGAAAAGGGGTTTCAACTATTGATAGTTGAAGTTTTGTTAAGATAAATGTTGTTTAAAAAGCTTTATACCTGTTTACAGTTTTGGAAAAAAAAATGCAGGCTTAATTTTTCTTACATTTAGTGAAAACTGGCCTAGAATATTTGTAAATAGGATCAAGAAAAAAATGCATAAACTCGCACATTAAAAATGCAGCGGGCTAACTTAACTGCAGCAGATGCGTATTTACTTACTATTTTAAAAAGTGAAAGCTGAAGATTGTTAGAAATTCAAATTTTTTAATTGACATTTGTTGAAATATTGGAGTTAACTGAGCCAAAGTGATTATGCATTCTTCATAAATTAGTTAGCACTTTGTAACATTATATACAGTTTACAGTACATGTATAAATTGTAGCTTATAAACATTTTGTGCCATTAAAGCTCTCACAAAACTGGTTGTCTGAAATTACTTCATGCTGCGCCTTTCTTCTCTTTTTCTTTCATTAATTTTCTTTTTTTACAGGATTGCTTTGTATAATGTTTTATGAAACTATTGTGTTCTGGGTTATATGAACATTGAAGCTGCTGTTTATAGACTGGAATAATTTTTTGAAAGATTGCTTGGGGTTTGGTTTTTTTTTTAGTGACTTGGGATCATCCGCTTCTTTTCCTGAAGCACTTAATAAAAATATTTCCATTGTAAACAATGTATACCTGCACCAAGTCCTCCAGCACCTTGTCAAGGAGAACTTTTAAAGCAAAATAATGTAGTGGCATATGAAATGTAAAGTAGAATTGATGACATTTTGTATAATTGGTCAACTCTGTTGTACTCCTTGTATTTCTCTTCTGTTTCCTAATTCTGTTAAATTTGCAGATTAAAGAATAAGGGACATAAACCCTAGTTGTTAATCTGCCTCCATGTTTTTGGTTCAAGAGCACTGGTTATTTCTAGGAGTATTGCATGAAGAGTTGTTCATTCAGAGTGTGAAACATCATTGTTCTGATACTGTTACTGCCCATTTTAGCTGCCTTGTGATTCTTTTCCATGTTTTTAATGGAAAAATCCAGAACTTTGTGAAAATGGGATTTATTTTTTTCAGACAAATAAGATAGATAAAATTATAAATCTTACTTTCAGAAAGTTTGGATGTCTGGGTCTTACAGTGAAACGTCGACTTGGAGTTTTGAATTACTAGTGCTTTGGAGAGCAAGGTTACAGGGGTTTTGAGCAGATTGTATCTCTGCAGCCAACTGAGATAAACACAGGTATTTAGTAGGTGTTGCAGGAAAAAAAACTTATGTGCTGCAAAACTTTTTAGTTGTAATGCAACGTTTTGCAAAAGATTAAAACCAAGATAATATTGCATAAAACATGCGTACCTTTGCACTAAGATTATTCTGGTATAAAGCACATTTTCATGGAGTTTGAGGACTGTTGCCTTTTCATTCTAGTACAAGAGTGTTCAAGTAAAGACTCAAGAGAGGGGATTTCTTTGCATACTTAATTTAGAGCACCATAGTGATACTACTTATCTGTTCAACTGGATGCAATGTGGCTAGACAAGTGAGCTGTGTAGTGTCTTGCTTTCCTCTGTAATCGGCACCAAGAAGCGTGTTTCATGTTACATTCTGGGAAAGTTACCTTCTAACTTTGCTTGNTTAGAGCACCATAGTGATATTACTTATCTGTTCAACTGGATGCAATGTGGCTAGACAAGTGAGCTGTGTAGTGTCTTGCTTTCCTCTGTAATCGGCACCAAGAAGCGTGTTTCATGTTACATTCTGGGAAAGTTACCTTCTACCTTTGCTTGGCTACAATGCACCTAGAGATTTAGCTAAGTTAGCTAGTCGCATGGGAGCCACAGGAGATGCTGAGTCCCGCTTAGACTCTTATTTTCAGACTTAACTGTATACATATGAAAAGGTTCGAATTTACTCTGAGTTCTGTGTTTTATGAAAAAGTTCTATATAAATGTTATTTATATGTTCGTGTGTGCGTACATGTAAAAATTCTATCTCAAAACGAAACTTGTGATTCTGTGCAAGTTTTTGTAGGATCTTTGCCTTGTACTTGGTCATATACGAAGACTCCTTTGTGTTTTGAGTCTTGAAAACCAAATAAAATGCTAGGACTCTTGAACTATGCTGTATAGTTCAATGATCACTTTAAAAACAAAACTAAAACGTTAAGATACTCGTGGAAAAATCTCGTGCTGCATACAGCATCCACATGAAAAAGAGAAAAGCTGAACTAATGGCCGTTTCATTAAATCACTCTTTGTGTCCTGCACTGTATGTCAGCTTGGCTAAGCGCAGCTGACTCAGCCGAACTTCTGCTTGCAGTGCTTAAAGCATGATTAGTCTTGACATTAGGGGGAGAGCGAGTGGTGGTTTTCCATTAAGGAGAGTAAACATGACTTAACTTTTTGAGCTGCTGCCAGAAAATTGAGAGTATGGAAACTAGCCTTTTTTATTTTACTGTTTCCTAACAGTTTTCTCATAAGATTGTGGAGTTTTAGAGACTTTTTTTTAATCGGTATTGTTTGTTTAACTTGCAGCTTGTTGTCTAAAGACAGTTAATAAAGTTTAAGGCTGGAAGATACTGTAAGTGCCTATTCTGATGTATATAATGAAAGGGAAGAATAGCAAGTCCTACAGCAGTTTAAGTTGTTAAGGTATATAATTTAGGTCACAGAAGGACGCGTATATCCTTGCAAATATTTCAGTGTATGGAGTTGTGCTGGGCCTCTCATGTGATTCAGCTGTTACAGCCTTTAACCTACATCTTACTTTGGACTGAAATTTAAATTTCAGCCACCGGATCCTGGAATGCCTTTCTGTGGTAGATGAAGGAGCCTTTGACTCAGGTGCATTCTCCTTATAGACTGTGTCTCCTAAGTAAGTGTTGTAATGAAAATCTCTATTTTAAGACAAATCTCTGGGAATTTTCACAAGCTTTTCACACCAATGTTTAACATTCATCTAAATACATGCTGGGAGACAGTCATTTATCTGTGACCAGTAGAAAAATTCCATGTGCAAGATCTTCAGTGAAAGGTCCTACTTCTGTCTCCTTTCCTAAATAAAGGAAGAAACATTTCCTCATTTACTTGAAAAATGTTAAGTGAGCTTTTTACCAAACAACGTATAAAAGGTGCGTGTGTGGCATTTCAAATGGAAGCTATGTTCATCGTTCTTTCAAGATTGTTTTGTGGACAGGAGCAAGGAAGTTTGATTGTCCTTCAGGTGGTGTGTGGGACCATTCTGACAGATCTGCAGCCGGAACAACATGCCGCCTCTGCAGCTTACAATTGGTTGAAAACCTCTTGCGTCTGCTTTTCTATTATTCACCGTAAAGTTAATTGCTTGGATGCTTCTGTTCTCATCTTGCTTCATTGCATTCCTCTTTCCTGTGATCTACCCAGTCTTGTCTGTTGAGGGCTCCTTCTGTTTCCTTCATTTGCTTGTATTTTCATCTTACTCCTCACTGTGCTTGCTCATGTTATTTGAGCAGAAGTCTCTGTGAGTACCCATCTATTTCACAGAGAGTTTCAGTTACTGAGACAAAATGCTGCCTTGTTTTGTTGTGTGTTTCCTGGTTCCACGAGATCTACAATTTCTTCAGGTAGGTATGTGGTCACTTACACAGCTTCAGATCTTGCACTGGGTTAATCTGCGGTTGATCTGTGTAATTGGATCTGGTAAAGCCCAGGAGGGTGTGTGTGTTCAAGAGTCACTGTTTTGCGTTCGCCTCAAAGGAAGCAGATCATAAAGAAAGTAGTCATCTCTCAAGGTAAGAGAGTGATACAGGCTTAATAGGTAAGCTAAATTGGGATTCGGCTCCAAACTCAGAGTAATCTTCTGGACTTTTCTGTCTGAGAAGTCTGCCTGGAGGTTGCTTTGTGACCAGTGTTCACTTCCAGTGGTGCTGGATAAAACATAATTGCTAAAGCTCTGAATATCATACAGAATGGAGCTTACAGAAATACTGGTATTTGCGCCAGTGTTTTGCTTGTAGTTGGAGCTGAAATGAAGAAGCTGGAGCTGCCAGTGCTTGAGTTTCGGAAAGACTAGTTAGGTGGTGGCAAGAGGGTAGTGAATCAAGCAGGCGCAGACAAAAATCCTGGTCATCTGCATAGTGCCCTGCAGTCTGCTTCAGATGGGCAGAGGTCTGCAACAATCCCTACCTGTACCTAGAAGCGTAGCAAAACAGCCAAGGTCTGAACAAGCTGCGGAAACTGGTCTGGGACAGTGCGGCAGGGTTTGGCGTGGCTGTGCTGCCCCAGCGCTGGGAAAGAACGGAGTGTGCCTTTCCTGGGGTTATCTAGTCAGCTCTAGTTGCAGGATTCTGCTTTTTAAAAATACAGGTATTTTTGTAAATACTGATAAAGTAGAACGAATGTTTGTATCGGAGTCAGTGAGAGCAAGATGGATACCGGAGTTGGGTTTTTCATCTCGAGCTTAGCAAACTCAGAAGTAAAGCCTTGTAGCATGTGTGACTATGCTGTCAAGTTGGAGCAGCGCTAAAATATTTTTGCAGTGAGCGTGACATAAAAATCTTCATACTCACAGGCTTTTTAGGTGCTGCTGCGTTGGCTGCATTTAATTTAAAGCTGTGTGCCTAGAGTACAACCTACAGGCTCCTTTTGAATCCTCACAGAGAAGGCCTAGTTTTTTCCTCTCATGAGTAGGCTGTACCAGTATCGGAAGACTATACAGGCTTGCTTACTTGATGTACCAATTGTCATTTCAGGGAGAAGCAATCGACAATTAGAGCTGCTGCTTTAAGAGCACTGTCTGACAGGTAGAAGAGATCTCTGGGGTTCCTGTCAGTTATTTTAATAGCTTGCTTCATCCCGTGACAATATTATGTGCCCATTTCCTATTTCTCCTGCCAGACGGCAGCTGCAATGAAGTGTCTCAGGTTTAAAGACAGCATGTGCTCACAAGCCTCAGTTTGCAGCAGTGCAGCTTACCCTGATCTGATGTTGGGCTTTGCTTCTGTGCGCTAACAATTGGGTCTTGTATAGTTAAATTAAGAGATGATCTGAGGAAAGTCAGCACATAACCCTAGCTTTACATTCTCGGCTGTCTTTCACGTGGTTACAGGCATTATTGGGCTATCTGGCTGGAGATGAATTGCTTTTCATTTGTTTGGGATAGAAATACAAAGACTGTTAGCTGCACAGTGTCATAACCGTGAGTTAAAAATGATTGGTGACTTGAAGAGGAAGCTTCTTCCTCCCACTGAAATTGCTGAACAAAAATATGAATCTCCAGAACCAGCAGGAAGTTATGTGAGTCACTGCCAGAAGCCTAATACTCAGAGCCAGAAGCCTAATACTCAGACGGATGTTTGCTGTGCGTGGTTGTTTTGCCTCTGCTGTGTTCTGTGTGTGTGTATGTGCATGTGTGCGCGTATGCACGCTGGAGTGGGAGGGGGAAAGAGAGGAGGTGTGGCAAGATAAGCATCAACAATACAAGAGTGAGTCCTTTCCTGGTGCTGTAACATTTTCCTATAGGCTTCCCTGCTAGGTGAGAAATAACGGCTGCATGAGAAACCTCCCCAATTGGCTGCTAACGTAGTGGTATGATAAGTGATGTCACCCCGGCAGGCCTATTGACAAGACTGTGTTCTGGTGCTTTTCAGGCTTGGGCTTTTATTTCTCAGCGGAAATGTGTGTGTGTTGAGAGAGAGAGAACAGTGCTGAAAGGTGCTATGTTCCATTTCCTTCTGCAAAAGTGAGAGTGGCTTATAAATCATTACTGTTCCTCTTAGGAGTGCAGTCAGAGTAAAGTTAATGTGAAATTAGTTGAGGCGGGGATTAGATTTCAGTACTTTCGCAGAAGAGTTATGGGTTGCCGAAGAGTAGAGACAGAGCTGCCGGAAATACTTAGCTGGAGAATGCACAAGGAAGATAAATGCAGTGGCACTGAAAGTGAAGTGTTAGTCATGAGCATTTATGAATAGGTAATTGGATCAGGGTAACAAAAAAGAAGTAGAAGAGATTCTCTTCCCAGCCTGTGTCTCTCTCAACCTTCTGACTCAGGTTTTGTGATACTGAATTCCGCAAACATTGGAAGATGTCTTTTTTGCCCCAGAGCCGTTGTATGTTGTTCTTGATGTGCACACCTGGTTGAGCATGCAGATTTGTGGCACACCCACTGAAAGCCACAACTGNAATGCAGTGGCACTGAAAGTGAAGTGTTAGTCATGAGCATTTATGAATAGGTAATTGGATCAGGGTAACAAAAAAGAAGTAGAAGAGATTCTCTTCCCAGCCTGTGTGTCTCTCAACCTTCTGACTCAGGTTTTGTGATACTGAATTCCGCAAACATTGGAAGATGTCTTTTTTGCCCCAGAGCCGTTGTATGTTGTTCTTGATGTGCACACCTAGTTGAGCATGCAGATTCGTGGCACACCCACTGAAAGCCACAACCACGCGAGCTGTACAACTTCACCATTTACTTTTTCTTAGCAGTTTATTTTACTGTTTGCCCCTTCTGGTGGATTTAACAGAGTTTTTTGTATATGGTTTACTTTGATTTTTTTTTTTTCCTCCAGGTGTTAGGAGTTTTTCTTTTTTTGATTAGGCTAGAAATAAGAGTTGGTTTATTTTCCAGGATGAGTACTTGAAGGAGCAGCCTTCTTTATGCCACTGACTTAATATTGGCTCTAGGAAAGTCTTTGTGACTTGGTCCTCGTCTTTAAAATGGAAGTATTAATGTACCGTAGAAAGGTGTTAGCGACATCATTTAAAAGCGAAGGATTTCTGTAATCCTTTTGTGTAAAGATCTCAGACGCCAATGATACGTTTTCCAGATACTGAGCCAGTGTAGATAATTTTAGCGTCAGCAAATTGTATGCTGATGTGTGCTCTTTGACCTGTTCTGGTTTGATTAGTTTTTGTATTATATGGTATGTCTGTCTTTGCTTATAAGGCCAGATTTGATCACCCATGAAGCAATTAGTAAATTTATATTCCTATAGAAGAATATTCCTGTGAGACTCAAATTTGTGTGGAACTCTATTATTGGCGAGCTGTTTTTGTGGGCCATACCTTAGTGAAGTAATGAGATGATGGTCTTTAATCTTAAATTACTGGTTTGAACTGGATTGCATGTTAGCATGCCGAGTCTATAAGGGTATTTTTAATGTCTGTTTTTGATAGATAAAATGTAACGTGAATATTTTGCATTCATACACAGTACAACGCTGTACTTGCTCAGTGTGGTCAGGCAATGCGATTGCCATATGAAGTATACCATGAGGGTCAGGATCTGAAAATCTATTGCCTTGTTTCTGCAATTAATTAATACGTGTTGAGCCCCACTGGAGAGCAGTGGGACTCTGTGTGGTGTCCGTGGGTATCAACTTGTGTGAACCAAACTGCGGGATTATGGCACGTTCTGTCGCGCAGCATAGCTGAAGCCTGTAGACATGCTCGTGCATTAGAATGTAGATGGTACGAAGTGGGGTGACTGACACTGTCATGTTAAGATCTTTCTTCTTTCAGTGCATACGCAGAGCCGGTTACTTAATCTGTTCCCTACCGTTTATATCAGCAAGGAAGTCTGCATTGTTCTCAAGGCAGAATCCAGCGGCCTTCCCAGACCTCCCATGGAGAGTGAGGAAAACCTCACTGGTAAGCCTGAAATGCTTTTATCCCATGCAGTGGGGCAGTGAGCCAGAAACTTAATGATGATCTTTAGAGGTTAGGCAGAGCAATTGGAATATTGGTTGGACAGAATAATTTAAGCCTCCTGAAGGCTTTTCTCCAATGCACCACTAAATATCATCTTCTCCTGACTTTAAGAGAAATGGAGCTTGATTAACATTCAGATGTACTATGTTGGCAGCACTGGTTTCTTTCTTAGAACTATGATTATATTCAATCATCAGCTGCTTTTTCCTTTTCCTGAAGGAAGTTTCTATGTCTCTTTTTGGTCAAGCTTCTAAAAGCTGGCTAAATATATTTGATTTATAATCTCTGCCTGAATTTGGTAGCAACCTGAAACAACAGCTTTCAGATGGATGAACTATCCCTTGCAGGACTGTGGTGGCTGTGTAAGACCTGCTCTCTAGAGTCTGTGACGCCCTTGTGCTGTGAGAGGGCTCTGCATGACAGACAGTGTGCCAGAGCTGGGTCGCACACCTNAAATGGAGCTTGATTAACATTCAGATGTACTATGTTGGCAGCACTGGTTTCTTTCTTAGAACTATGATTATATTCAATCATCAGCTGCTTTTTCCTTTTCCTGAAGGAAGTTTCTATGTCTCTTTTTGGTCAAGCTTCTAAAAGCTGGCTAAATATATTTGATTTATAATCTCTGCCTGAATTTGGTAGCAACCTGAAACAACAGCTTTCAGATGGATGAACTATCCCTTGCAGGACTGTGGTGGCTGTGTAAGACCTGCTCTCTAGAGTCTGTGATGCCCTTGTGCTGTGAGAGGGCTCTGCATGACAGTGTGCCAGAGCTGGGTCGCACACCCGAGCTGCTGGGGGAACGCTGTGGCAAAGAGGGTCAGGGTGGAGAAAGTTCCTACAAGGATCCTGGACAAGCAATGGATGCTATCAAGTGTCCTTGCATCTGTCAAAAGAGGACTGGTCTAAAGTACTAGGAAGAGAGGATGAGGCTTTTAGGCAGGCTGGGCACTGCATTAGAGTTACAGTAACGCAAGTTTGTGCTGTGCCTCATCCTTCACTGGGACCTGCAGGTTTCGGCAGGGTCAAGCAAAGGCTTATTTTGTGAAGAATGACTGTACGAAATACAAGCAGCTCTAATTCGGCGACTGTACTGATAAGAGACATGGGTCAAGTTCCCCACGTACAAGTCACCTTTTGTGGGACTAAGTGCTGCCCAGGCCGTACGCCAGATCTCTGCTCAGAAGTGAGCCTCGCTCAGGCCTCTTGTGAAACAAACGCGCAGCTCTTCTCCAGTGTTGTGACCTGCCAAGCGATTCTGGGTTGCCATGGCCACGCAGCATATTAGTGGCAGAGAGCCTGATTCCAAGCCAGGCTGAGTCTTTCCACTGGCCTCTGCAGGCTTCAGAGTGAGGGACAGAGCATAGGAGTCTCACCCGACAGCTATTCCCTGTCTTCTTGTTAAAGTGATCTGCATCCCCCAGGCCAAAGCAGAGGTGTAGTAGTGGTCTGGCTCTCGGGAGCCAGCATGCTAATACGCTTCTTTCTGTGAGCTCTTAACGCTGCATTGAGTTCAGTTCTGTCTCCAGATGCTCTCCGCACAACGCTCGAACATGCTGTGCTGCAATTAGTCTAGCAGGTGCCCAGCACTACAGTTTATTATTAGCCACCCCTAGTACCGTGCTGCAGATGCACATCATGCTTTGCAAAGAGAGAGATGGGAGATTCCTTGCCCCAAGCACCCGTTTGCCTTTTGTTCCTGGAACCTTTTCTTCCTAGCAGCTCAGTGCCTCACAATGATTTCTTCCCCACCCCGTGTGTATTCTGAGAGATAATTAACCTTTCAGCAGCTTGATTAACCAAGAACTCCTGCAACCTACCCTGCCTGGTAAAGCAACAGCTTCCCTAGAAAACCACACTGTTCTCTCCTCCCAGCTTGATTTTTTTTTTTGCTTTTAAATTAAATCAATGGACACCGATTTTTCATCGTGTGACCTCTGTGTGTGTTGGTCCTGTGTAACACGTGAAGGAAACCCAACATCTGGCTTGTGGCTAGAGCAGGTTATAATTTTGAAAAGTTTGGGAAAAAAAAAACCACCTATAATGTCAGTTTTACCTACACCATATTTTCTCACAACTGTGGAGATATTTTACTGTTACTATTTTTAATGTTTAAAAGGAAGTCTGCGGTCTTTTTTCTTTATCTCTTGAGTAGAGGGATACTTCTTTGAGATGAAAGTTACACTCAGTGCATAGATTACATTGTGTTTGAGGTTAAGCACAAGGAGATTTGGCCCAAGATGAAGGGGAATAAAATGAGTAAAATGTATTTGAATGGTCATGTAAGCAAAGAAGGTGTGATACACGTTTGTGGATCAGACAGGGAAATAAGGAGTAGGATTTAGCCTAAAGATGCTTCTGCAAAGCATTTAATCACAGCAGCCTCGACAGCCTTATGTTTTACTCATGTGGTCATATTTTTTCTGTCTATGTGTAGTTTTGCTGTCTAAACATAGCAGGGTGGGATAACACAATTTTTTATAAGGTTTTTGTACGTGAGTACAAAGCTTGTAACAGCTGTCTCTGTGCTGAGCTGTAGTCTTTCACAGAGTACTGGTAGATGCATAATTTTGGATTTATCTGATGAGAAAGCAATGGCCAGCCTAATTGCAGGCATAAGCGAAGGTAGGCTTTCTTTAGAAGTTGTCCAGATTGTCAGACGAATGGGATACAGGCATGTTCATAAAGCAGTCTGCAGAGGGAGGGCTTAGCAGCTAGGAAGCGGCTGGTGTCTCGGTGCAGGTAATGGCTGGTGAAACCACAGCACGAATGTAGTGGAGTTTCTGTCCTGCTTGTCAGTCCGCTGGGGAGCCTTTGTTTTCTTCCCTTCAGCCAGTTTCTTGGTAACCATTTGAGTGCGGTGACGTACATTGCCGCTGCCCGCCCTTTAGTTTTGCTTAGGCAGGTAGCAATCAAGCAATGTGTTTGTATTGCAAAAGAAATTGCTGTTGTCTTCTGAGTTGCAGCTCTATTTAGCCGAACACCTGTGTTGTTCTGTCCCTTCCACGAAGGACACAGAGTTCCCCAGATTTAAGCAATAAGTGGCTTTTTGTTTATGTGCTTTCACAGATGGCTGCGAACAACTCCAGCCTCAACAGCATCCCGTAACTATTCTGTGTGAATTAATGCCCCGATCTTGCTGTAGGCTGTTCTTTCACTGGTTGACTACTAAAATATCTCTGATTCAGAAAGGTGATTTTCCAAGAACTTTACAGGAAAAATCATAGATTCTTATAGATTGGAACCTGTTACACCATAGGTGGTAATTTTAGGGCACCTTGGGTTTACCAAAGAAGCTAAACTCTTTCAGAGGGAGGGCTGTTGTCAAACTAGACCATGTGCATTGCTAGCACACATGCTTCTCTCTGCTTTCTGTATCAGCAAAGCAATACAACCTCTCGACACCATTTAAGGTTGCCTCCAGGGCTTTAAAGCTCCCTGCAGCTGAGGCCCCTGTTTAGTGGCTGCCTCCTACCTCTTTCAGGGTCTCTGTCTGACAAATGAAGGGGGTGGGGAAATAAATAAAAATAAAAACCCAGTACCTTCTTCCTTCCCTGATTCTCGTCTCTAGTTCCTTGCCATGGAACAGAGAGATGCGAACATCTCTCTGTTCCCATGTGCCAGGAAATTTGATGCAGAGTTTGCTGGAGGCAGGCACACTAATAATGGTCTAGGCCTCTGTAAGATGTCTCAAGTTGGGAATCTTAATTGCTAAGCACTTTTGAAATCCTTGCTGTAAACGGTTGAGGGTTTGTCCTGCTAGGATGGGCGTCTGGCCAGCGGGTTTCTATTCTACACCCTCCCTTTAACATCAGGATCTTCAGAAGAGCTGCTCATGACAATGGTGTTGAGTGTTGGGCTGCTCCGAGCTGTTATTTCTAGGATCAGCTGCCTGACTTTCCTGATTCAGAAATCATAAGAAAAACAAACACCCTGGCGGGAAGTTGCTGCCCTCCAGTGCTGCAGCCTGGCTGTCAGACCCAATATTTCCAAAGTGCTACAGCAGATCCGCCCGTTGTGGTATGTGGGTCTGTTTGCACTAGCTTGCTCCTTCTGCTGTGCGCTCCTTGATCAGACTTGTGCCTGGTGCTGTGTCTGGTACGGCGCTCTTGTTGAATTTGTTTGTGCTTATGTGTTAATTCAGGAGTGAAGGATTTTTTTTGTTCGGCTTTACAGAGAACCCCGTGGAATTACTGCAGGTTTCGGTGCCTCCCCATCTCATGACAGGGATGAGCCGAGCTCTCGCCTAGCTGAGAGCGTCTCCTTTGCCTGTGTCTGAGCAAGCGCAGGGAAGGAGATCGGTACAGAATGAGCGATAAACTGGATGAATTGTTCTGGCAGGGCCTGACCCTAATGTATTCAGATGTATCCAGGCATAGCTGAATGAAGTTTAATGGTCTGAAGTTCTATGATGATCTTTGCCTAAATTAGGGTAGGTTTTTTCAGTGGAAGTCTGATATTTAAGTCCCTTCTGTTTCTTTACTCTGTCCAAGGCTTACCTCCGTCCTGTCCCCCAAGTTTTAAGGTTAGGTGGCCATGCAGGTGCTATCTTGTCCTGCGTGTTTACTGCATCCAGAAAGATCCCAGGCAAATCAGACGTACCCTGCAGCTGTTCACTGTGGAGTTCAGGAAAGGATAGCGAGCAACACTTAGAGTGTTTTGGAAATAGGCTGTGAGGAGTGTAAAGGCCTTAGGCAAATTTCAAAGAGTTGCTTAGGATTTCTATTTCTTTTTTTTACCCCCACTAGAGTTGAAACAACATTGTCACTAAGGTGAAAGAAATGCTTTTTTCCTCATAGAGACTCCTGTAGGAGCACTGGTTCATTTTGTTAGTTCTAAGATAAAGGAAGACATTTCTCTTTTTCAGCTCTGGGGAGTAAATAGCAAAGTGTGGCCACTTACAGTAGTTCCTCTTTCAGGATGATTTCCAAGTGTTTTACTAATGTGATGCCATAGGCGAAAGAGGGCAACTTGAGTTAAAGGGGGAACATGCAAGAAGGTCAGAAGCTTCAATGGGCTGAAGTAGGAGAGACTTGACATCCATCGAGGTCAGCATAGCAGTAGGAGATGGTCTGAAGAAAACTGAGTAGAAACAGCAAAAACATCTGGAGCTCTGTCAGCAATGGCAATTTTGTGTATTGAAGCAAATGATAGTTTTAGGTGAGGAGGAATTTGGAGCAGGCTGTGTCTCACAGCGGGGGCTGTCTAGCACCCACTGCAATAGGCTTGCACTTCACAACCAGAATACAAATAATTGCAATGTAAACATTAATATCAAACTGGTAGTAGCACGGGAAGCTCAGCAGAGTTCAGTTTTGGTAAAGAAGATCTAGCTTGGATCACAGAGTGTAGATGTATAGCTGCTTTCTATGGCATGGTCCTGGCTGGGGCTTCTGAGCAGTAGTGCCTGCTTGAGAGCAGCGTGGCAAGAACAACTGGCAGCGCGGTCAAGTGTTTGTCCACGCAACAGGAACCAAGCGTGGCCAGCGGCCACGTCACACCACCTGGCCTGGAGCAGAGAGGTCCCTCGTTGTGTCTAGGGTCCAGTCATCAAAAAGGGGTGATTTGTGATGCTGAGGAGAGTGGGGGCAAGGACCCTGGCTAGTGCGATAAGCGCGTAAGAATGGTCGTAAGCTGAGCCCTTTTGGATAATTGATTAATTACTCTCATTTTATTAGGCAATGTATTAAGTAGGGTTCAGTGCACTAAAAACTCATTAACTAGGGCATTCAGGGACAAGCACAACGAGCACACGCAATTTGGTTTTCACAAGGGTTGCAAAACGCCCTCACGTATACACAAAACGCCTTTGAAGTCCCAAGTCATCGCATCCTGCAACCTGGAAGAGCGGCACAGCTAAACTGCTCTGCCTAGTACTGTGTGCGTCTTGCAGAAGGCTTTTGCTGCCAGGAGCCTGTCTTTGGAAGTTACTGGGACTTTTGCTTTGACATCTCTATGGTCAAAACGAAAAGCTTCTTGGAAACTTTGCTGTAAAACTGTCGTGAAAGGAAGGCAGATGTGTATGTGAGGAGAGCTGTGGGAAGAGTGCAGAGGCCTCTCAGCAGCTGAGTGGTTTAGCCTGCATCCTTCATATGAACGAGCAGGTTGGTTTGGGTGAATGTAGCAAACGGGCACGAGTCCGTAGTCCCTGCGTGGCTTGGATTAAAGTGCTGCCCGACTGAATTCGGCTTGGAGGTTCTGACAGGGACAGGCCGATGCGTAACACCGGAGTCAAACAAGTCCCTAAGAAAGCCACACCAACGCGCATCCTCCCAGCTCATTTTGGCACACGGCAGAGCACTGCCTGATGCGCCCGCAAGCCAAAATGGGAGCTGGGTCTTACGTCCTCTGGCAAATCTTTGGCTGTATTGTCAGTAATTGGGTTGACAGTCTGTTTCAACCTTGAATATTTTGTGGAGATTGGGGCCACTTTTGTTATCATAGTGGAACTCATAACGAAAATATAGTTTGGTTTTGTGTGCAGAATGGCTCGGTGGGCCATTTACCGTGGCCTCATAGCCATCAGTGCTTTGTAGTTGGGGAACCATTGGCTTAGTGCAGTGCTGAAAGGTAATTTTGCTGTTACAGTGATGGATACAGCACAGTAACAAGGGTAGAAAATAGTGTCTATTTATAGGCCTCTCATCAGGATATATGAACTATAGAATGAAACATTTTCTCGGCTACAATCTGAAGGATCGTGTGAGAACTGCTGACAGCTTGGACTACGGCCTGTGGTGGTGAGGTACAGGGAAGCAGGAAAGATGGATACAGCAATTACAATGAAGGCAAAGTCAACTGACAAATTGTCTGTTTCCTTTTTTCCCATTCAGTTAGGAGTGGCAAACGGGTCAATTTATGTTGCTTCCTTACATTAAACTACAGCGTGGCCAACTGCCTGAAGATTAATACAGTCTATGCATCGTGCAGATCACATTTATTTTAATGTGTTTTCTTTTTGAAGGTTCACAGCGCGTTTTGCTTTTGGTTCTAGTCTGTTAGGTCCCCGAAATGTAATGTTTGCAAGAAACCTAGCTGAAAGGATTACAGTGCAATTAAAATTCCTTGTCCTTTTCTCTTTCCGGCTCTCCGGTGTGTAGGGTGGATTGCTTCTGTCTGCAAGATCTAACTAAGTTTGCAACACGGAAAGACGTGGTAAAGAGTTAGCGGTGGCCTTTTCAATTCAATGTAGGTGGAGCATGAGACCTGCATGATACCGTATTTCATTTTCTTACATAATTTGCACTTGATGTGACAATTTGAGATGCCATGAATATAGATAGGGATGATTGTTTAATGGAGGCACGTTCATTTACAGTGCTGAGAATGTGGCCTGTGCTTTCCCAAAATGGGATTAACCGAATCTAACTTGCTCTATACGCAGAAGAACGCAGAGAGCTTTCTCGGTATGTGTTAACATTTTAGTGGGGTCTGAATCAATTCTACCAGCCAGTGCTAAAAAATAAAATCAGATGTTATTTTTAACTGTGTGATAGTAGATACAGAAAATAGCTAGCTTCTAGGAACAGGAGAGTAGTAACAGAAACAGTAAGGTTTTTTAATTAGATTTGGCTTCACTTTCTTCTTTAGATGTATCCACTGGCACATCAAGGTTTTTTTCAATGCATCTGTTTGTCAAAAACGGCCACTGATTAATCTCTCTGTGTAAGTCTTGGTCTGTGCTGTGTTGATGAGTGTTTGGCACTCTTAATCCCAGCTGGTTTGAGTACATACGCCAAATACGCACCCCCACCCCTTGCCTGGCACCTTGTGTAGCCTTCAAATCTGACTTAGGTGCTTTTTTGAGTAGGTTGAAATAACGCACGGGCCTAAAGTCGGCTCCTCTTGCCGGAACAGAAATCGCGTGTCAGCAGTTACCTCTTGAGAAAGAGGAGGCTGCTCACGGAGCGGGGTGCTGGGCTTGTGGATCCAGCGCCGGGTGAGGACTGAGCAGATGTGGTTTCAGAACGGTCTCAGATGAGGGGTACAGGCTGTACGAAGTGACCGAGTGTGGACCCCTGCTAGGGTTCTCTAAGTGCCTGCCTTTGCCCTTCACTCACTCCTAAACTTTGCATCTGCGGCACTCTTTAGGGAAAGCCTGTCTCTGAGCTTCCATTCTTCCTGTGTAAAGTGGATACAACGGGATTTCTTTACTCCCTTGCCTTCATTGGACTACAACGGCTTGGGCTTTGTGTGGCAGGGACTGCCGAGGACTCGAGGCACACGCCGCACCGGTGATGCCCCAGTTTCGATTCTGTCTCGCCGCTGCTGCTGATTGACAGCAGAGTGAGTGCCAGCTCCTCAGGATGTAGGCTGAGCAGCGCATTTCGCTGTGAAACCTGCTTGCGTGCTCTTTGTGGCTAAACTAATACTGCCGAGTGTCCTCTGCTGGTTTTGTTGTTTCTCACTGACCTTATGATTTATACAAGGCCTCATGAGTGATGTGCGTTTGAGGGTGTTTCCCTGAGGGTTTTTTTAATTTATTTAATTTATTCATTTGAGTCCAGCTTTCTGCTGCGCTGTGTGATAGCAGAAACCCCTCAGTAGTCTGCGAAACAGGACAAAACCAAGGCGAAGGTAGTCTCGACCGAGCTTGCAAAGGCCTAGGCTTGATGACTGGTAACCAAGGCAACGAGCCCTCTTTTGAAATAAGTCTTGCTGCAGACCCCCGTTTTGTGCGGAGGGCTGGTCAGCATTAAAAATTAGAGAAGACAAGGTAAGATCTGTTAGGCAAACGAAGCTGTCAGATGGGCAATCAGAAGTGCCTGCCATCTAGCTGGCTAAATTAAAGCAGGCACCATGTGGGGACGAATGTTCGCTGCTGGTTTGATCACTGCCTTGCCAATGGTTAAAGAGGCTGGTACTGCTAATCAAGAAATGAAAATACAAATTACAAGGAAAAGTTTTTATGTGAAAGTGGCCCTAGCCTGCTCTTTTTTTTTTTTTACACTGTAAATCTGCGGCAGAACTCCGTCTGCAACTGTTGTGATAGAAGGTGCAAATGTAGCCCAAAGCCTTTGCGGAATGGGAAGACCACAGGTCTGATTTTAGTAGCTTGGTTTAACACGGGGATAAACATGAGGGAGAAACAAGTGACCGTTTTAAGCCACTTTTGTGCTCCCATCATCTGTTAAAAGACCCGGGGGTTAACAGGTATTACGGCTGCTTTAATTTACATGCATAATGTAATGTTCTTTGGCTGATAGTCTCTTTTCATTTAGTAGCCCTTCATCATGCCCTGCATCTCTCCTGGTCAATATTTAAGTTGTAATTTTAGTCTTTTAGAAAGCGATCTGTGTTGTAGGGATTGGATCTGTACGGATGCATCTGAACCAGACCTCTGTTGTGGGGCTGCTTGCAAGCGCAGGGGCTGGTCTCTGCCCCAGTCAGTCCTTGTGGCCCAGTATTCCCCAGGGCTTTTCCGCCTTTGTGTCTGGACAGTTGGATCTGCTAAGAGATGAGCTTAGTTTTGCCTCAGCACATAGGGAAACTTTGATTCCTAGAGCTGAACCAACAATACTGTATTCATTTCAGATGAGCCACATCCAGGACCCATGTGCTGCTTAAGCCTTGGTTGTGTCGAATCCTGTCGTAGGGGTTGAGTCAGTCACTGAGTCCAGCTCTGCAGGTAATCTTATGGCAAGGTTTGAATATGATCCTGAACATCTGTGCTGCAGAATCCCTTGCAATGCACTTGTTGTGCTGCTGGCCAGTGTGAGCACATCCATCCACCAGCAAAACTTTTAACGTGTTGGAAGTGGACAAATCTGTTCCAAAGTTAAACGTGTGATAAACTGTCTGAACAAAGGCGTTAGCGCAGGGCGCTGTAGCCACAGATGTTTCCTACTGCTTTCCACTGCTTTTTGTCATATAAAGTGAGCCCAGCCTTTTTTGTGCAGCTACGGGTTACTTTTTGGCTGCTTCGGCACCTGAAGAGTAAGTGGGTGGATGGTTGTCTTTTGTCTTCAGCTGGGCGTCATTTCAGTGTTGTTTAAGCTGTTGAGAATAAAATACAGTGATCTACAATGAGCATTATGTAGGGGGGAGTGGGAGCTGATCTGTGTTTGGCAGCCCTGAAGGATGAAGAGAAACAGACCCCTGCATTTCTTTAAGAGCTCTTCCTGCCCTCTGAAGAGCACCCATTCTGCATTCTGTTGCCATTGCTATAGTAACTTTGTGCCTCCTGATTTTGTTATGAATGGCAACGGGAAAAGCCTCCATGCAGGCTCCAGCTGATACCCTGCTGTTTCAAACATCCTCAAGGCTTGCTTTCATTTTTAACCCGTGAATGGATGGTGCTTTTTAGCTGGGGGTTCCTTTGTGAGCCTGTGTTTTCTTCCTTTTGTCTCCGCGCATTCAACAGCGCGCCATATGTCCATTGTACACAGAGAGGAGAGATTTGGAGCAAGCAGCTTTACACAGGCAAAGGTCTGGATCTTCAGAGGAGGGAGTGCTGGGCATTTCTGGGAGGTGGCAGTTTACAGTGGTGTTTTTGCAAGATGAACAAGAGCCAGCGGGGTTCAGCAGCTACCAGCGCTGGGCTCTGAAGGCTGACTTTGTCTTCCTTTATCACGATCCAGGCATCCCCTCTCCAGACACAATGCAGCTCTTTTCCTTCTGCCAGCACGCTCTCCCTCTGGGACTTGCTGCTACCATGGAAAAAAGCATAAAGCACGGGTGAATCTATTCTTTAACCAGTTGTGAGGAGCAGGTCAGTATTATCGCTGCCATTTAACCAATGTGTAGATGGGTCCCGCAGAAGGGAAGTGGCTTGCCAAGTCAGAAGGGTGAACGTCAGAACTGGGGAAAGAGCTCAGGAATTGGGGGGTGCTGGCACATGAACAATTTTTCCTTAGAACAGTACTGAAATGACGTTACCTTGAAAATGGCCTAGTGCTAGAGGCTATACATATACTGGCAGCTACCAGAAAAGGATGGCGGAGGAGAGTCACCGGCGAGAGAGAGACTGAGTTACTGTCTCCAACGAGGAGACAAGTTTCCAGAGACAGCTCCTTGCGTTCTCACACAGGAATCAAACCCAGCTTTCCAACTTATTATTCCTAGAGATAGTGGTAACCATTTCCTCCCAGCACCCTGCAATTTATCCTCACTTAGAGCGTCTTTTCTGCGTGACCAAAAGGTTTAGCCCCCATGCTGCCCAAGGTGCTGTTGAAACATGTTTCAGGATTTGCCTTACCTTGTATTTTGCTGCTGGTTGTTAGAGTTCCAGGGCGTGAATACACTTTAGGCTCACAGAATCTGGCCTACCTTGAAAGAGAGAGATCCTTTGAAAAATGCTGTACCTTAAAATCCTGCTCCTCCGAACTGACTGGACTTTCATGGGTTTTCAGGTGATGGGTATACTGTTTGTGCCAAGTTGTGCACACATTCTCGCTAGAAAATAACTGCTTACCTGAACGCTAACGTTTCTCAAACCTGATTTTTGAAATGCTGATTAATTAGTGTATAATGCAGGAGACCTCTTAAGTAATTTCATTTTGTTACTGTGGTTTTCTGTTCTTTAATCCTCACATCTGAAATAATTTTCTACTCACTAAAGAATGAATTCATCTGTCGTCTTTGCCGATAACTCGTATCGTTGCCGCTTAATAGGCGCAGATGAATGCGGTGACGTGCCAAAGGTCACAAGTGAGGCGGTTGCAGAGCCAAGCCGGTATAGCAGAGAACTGACAGTGCTGCTTCTCTCTGGTGTGCAGTGTAGAACGGAGAAGTACCCATGCTAGAGTAGGCTGGTTTGCTTGTAAAGACTCACTCAAGCATGTGTTTTTATTTCACTGCATACCTAGCCAAAGCAGCCTTGCAGATTAGAGTCCTCTGCCTAACTCTTCCATTTGCACACGTTAGCAAAGCAAACAGGAGATGGTAGAGCAGCCAGTGCGTATTTCTCGCTGTAATGCTAATTTGTTGGCTTCTGTTTGGGAAAGAAAATGGTGAGTAATTTGAGGGAAATTGTTTTCCCTCTCTAAGACTGGAAAATCTGATCCGGATTAGAAACTAATTGGGCATTGCTGGACCTGGGGAGAATTCTGCCCTGTTCTGAGGCTCAGACTTCAAAGTGTGGAACATTAAATTCTGCGAAACACCTGAATGGTAGCTTAAATCTCACTGGGAGAATTGTTCTGCCAACACCATTTCTGAATCTGGGCTGGCTGTTTGCGGGGAGATGCACGGATCAGTCAGGAGGTGTAGGTGTGATCCGTTCCCTTTTGCACCTCAGTTTCAGTACAGAAGCTGCTGAGGAATAACATGCACTTCCTTAGAGCGCTGTTGTCAGAGATAGATACTGAAGCCATGCTCGTTGTTTGGAAATGTTCTTACACTTGCAGCGGGGCAGCGTTGGCAACACTGGGGTCCCTGGGGCATTCCCTGACTCTGTATCTTCCAGATGTTAGCTCAGCTACACTGGCTCTGCCCTGGGCATTGTCCGTGCTCGAGATTTGTAGTGGTTACAGTGTGAGGCCTTGGTGAATACTCTTTATCCGAATACGTGAAGTGAATATCAAATCTATCTATTAAGCCATACTTAAAATGGATTTGAAAGCTTCATCAAATTGTTCAAGAGATAATGTCTTTCCTTTCTTTTTTCCTCTTTAAGGAGTTAAAATATTCATGCTGGTTCCTGAAAAGTTGCAGTTCTTAATTTTGAAGTCGGAGTGTCTTTCTATGCAAACATTTCCTTTGATCCTACAAGAAGTACAACTCAACCTTAAAAAAAACCTGTTTGGCCCCCAAATGAGATGTTTCCTATCAGATGGAAGGCAGGTCAGTCTGAAATTTTACATTTTGGTTCTCTGAAGTTTCTAACAAATTGTTTCATGTTGACCTCGGATCATTAAAACAAAATCCCAGCATACAAAGGGGAGGAAAGGCTGTTACGCACAGAATGTAGCCCTGAGCCTCACCTCTCGGTACTGCTCTTCTGGAAGAGTTAGCAATACCCTGCATTTGAATTGAATTACAGCAGGCTCTTTGGATTATTTTAAGCAAATATTTCCATATAGACAGCCCATATTGGAGGGTATGCAACTTGCACTCCTTGAAACACCAGTACCAAATTCATGTGGATGTTAAAGCAGCATCTTAGATGTTTTCCCTTACTGTTTAAAGGAGAGTATGGATTTCACTGGTGGGGAAACAATGGCGATGCGTGTCACTCCTCATCCTGCCCAGGGAAAGCGGGGTGTGACACTGGCATATGTCTCTGGCTGTGCAGGGATACCCTGGCACGGGAGGATGAGGGGTCTCCACGTGCTGGTGACACAATACTCTTCCTTTGAAAAGCAGCAGCTGGCAGCCCCCTGATTAGTATGCTACAGATGGCAGCAAGATGCAAAGGGCCTCTCCCATCCCTTCACTGGAGCACCCTTCATGCTGTCACCTCCCTCCCTAATTCACGGGAACCCATTGCTGCTTGCTTGGGGTTTCCCGTCCTGACAGTCGCAGCTGCAAGGCAATGCGCTGCGTCTAGGGCTTTGGCCTGTGATGCACGCAAAGTGCTCTGAGCCTGCTCTGGTCCTCGGGAGCCATGTACTCAGCAGGGACGATGGTTTTATTAAGAGTGCCTTCTGCAAGCTGTGGGGAGGAAAGGCATAGTCCATTCAGGAGTTAATTCTCTGGGTGATCTGGGAGGCACGCAGATTTATGAAATAAAAGCTTGTAATGCAGTTTAATAAGATTAGATTTATTTAATAAGTGCAACATGAGGATGTTGGTTCATGTTAGCAGCAACTGCAACGCCCGCAGACTTAATGGGTTCTACAGAGCAGCACAAAGAGGTCTGGTTTTTGCATTGCTGCTACTGTTTTCAGCCTTCCTTCTTACTACTAATGTTACTCCTGGCTTTTGCCTGCTCCTGCTCCTGCCCCTGCCTAGACAGAAGGGCTGGAAACTATGGAGGCTGAGTGAACAGTGGTGGTGGCTAGGAGGATCCCCAAATACGGCTCGCTACAGACAGCCAGGAGCCTGGACCAGTGTCTTGCTGTTGCTCCATGTCACAGCCTGCTCCTGCGCTTTTAGGTGGGCCATTTGGATTTCTATGCCTCATTTCCCGTGTGTACAGTGAGGCTAATAATGCCGCCTTTGTCTGTCCTGTCTATTTAAAATGCAATGAGATGAGATTTTTCAAAAATGACAAATGATTTTCGGTGCCTTTTATGAGTGCTTAGCTGAAGGTGTCTTCAGAAGTGACTGAACTCTCTCCTGCTGGGCAGCATGGCCTGGCGAGGTTTTCAAGCTGTGTCAGCAAACTGAAGAAACTGAGCAGTAGAGAGACAGCCCAGTGTACTGTTCTGCTTGAAGCTTTTTCTTCTTAGCTTAACGTTTAAATTCAGCAACACCAATGCGTCTTACCAGTTAGCATTGGTTCTCCCAGACATCACAGTTGGGGAGAAGAGAAACCTTTGTAAAAACAAGAAAGAAAAGTAAAGTTTTTCTTTTTCTAGCTTTCCAAATTGTGAGGTTTGATTACTTGATTTGATTTTTGCTTTGAAATTTCCAGCATGAAGTTTTTGTTTAACTGTTTGTCCTTCACATTCTTCTTTCTGCCGTTGAACTACATCCCAGTTCAGCATTTCCCGTGAAACGCTGCTCATCAAGAAAATCTTTGCTTGAGACCTTTGGAAAAGACTGTGTCTTTTGTGTGTGTTTGTAATACTACATAGCACATGGCATGCTGCAGTGGTAATATGGAGCATATTGGGAAGCTTTAATTTATCTGTTTCATTGGGAAGCGTTGCACTACTTGGAAACGTTTGCTGTAGTAGGGTTATTCCCCGTTTTTGCAGTTGGAAATGGTATCAACCTGGCACGATGGTCCAGCGTAGCCACAATGTTCATTAGCTTTCCTAAGTGTAGTGACCTTTCTGTATTATTGTCTCTGGTTGGCATTTTTATTGCAGAATAAATCACGACAGTCTGTTTACCTTTATCAATGGACTCAAGATACTTTCCCTTTCTCTTTCCTTAGGCTCACCAAGTAAGTCATCGTGTGTGTGTGCAGACATGATTAGCAGTGTGTTCAGAGCTGTTTTCTAAATGCCTACCTGTGCAGGCTGGTGCGATGTGTTTAAAACAGGCTGTAAAGCCATCACCAAGCACAGAGCCCGTGAGGTGAAGCTGCTTAATGCAGCTTAAGGGTAAGATGCTTCTGTGCTGTGAGCCAGCAGAGCTGTCATCCAGTGAAGCTGATAAACAGAACCATCAGCAAAAGTAACATCTTCTGAAATAACCTGGGTGTGTTCATCCAGCATCCCTTCTTTGCCTGGACCCTGGACGTGCCCTCCCTCTCTTTTCTTTTAACTTCTGTAGCTCAGATCTCTGCAGTGAAGTCTTGAGTCTGATAAGGGAAAAATTTCCGTGCTTGTGGAATGTGTGTGTGTGCGCACATGTGTCATGAATATTCTAAGCACAGTTCTGATCCAAGTGTTGATTATATTGCTGCCTGTGAGTGCAGAAGACTGTTTTCAGTGCCCAAGGAAGTCTTTCCCGAGCCCATCATCCTATATTAGGAGTGTAACATAGCAGGTGACGTCCCAGGATATTCTGTACAGTTAAGTATTTCCATTCCAATAAATGGGGAGGCAGTTCCATTTAGTGGGAAGTGCTACAGGAATTGCCATGAAACAGCAGGGACAGAAGCAATTCTTGAGCAGTTGAAAGGGAAGGTGAAGCTGGACTGCATCTTTGACACGATCGCAGCACGTTAAGCCACGTAGCATTTGTTTATGATGAGTCTGTGATACTTCTCATGTGGAGTTTACTGCTGACTTTTATTTCTAGTGCTATTGTGTCCTGTCTTAAAGGAAACCAGAGAGCTGTAATGCTCAAAGTCAAATGAGTGAATCATTCATAGAGCATGATATGCTTTATGATGCTTTCTATTATTGTTGTCATCATTATTTATTAACACAGTGCTTAGAAGGTGTGTGAAGCCATGTGGATCGCAGCTCTGGCATGCTTGCAATGGAAAGATCTTATCTGGGGAGATAGAGAGCAGTCAAGAGATCATAGAATCATAGAATGGTAGGGGTTGGAAGGGACCTCTAGAGATCATCTAGTCCAACCCCCCTGCTAAAGCAGGTTAGCCTAGAGATCACGAACAGTAGTATTCACTCATTCTTCTTTGCTTTTTGACCAGAGCTCCCTGACTTGGAAGGTCTCTATTTTAAGCCGTGTTGCAATAGTAGAGATGGCCATTGTCCACTTTGGGTCCTTCTGGGAAAATGCTGGCAAAATTTTAAATAATTTCCAGTCCACAAATCAATAGCTATTTCCTGTTGAGTCCCAGTTCCATACAGATTTTAATGGTGGTAAGCCAGCAGCTGTAATATTCTTAGAGAGGTGTTCAGAGGAAATGTTAATATTTAATGATGCCTTTTTGCAGTTAGATGGGTGAGTTCTCTTAATGACACTGTCTGGAAGAAGCATACCTCAATCCTTGGCCATAATCAATCCACACAACCTATCGCTAGGGCTTCAAAATGTCACAGGACATTTGCAGACCTTAATGAAATCAGCAGTTTTGCTGGAACTTCTGTCTTAATACTGAACACATCAGAGAGATTCCTATTGCTTCTATCCGTGATTATCATGCTGGGAATAGCTGAAAAATATCCGGTTTTAGAGTAGGCTGGTATGTCTCACGTGCATTTATTTTACAAAGCCTGAATTAGTAAGGAGAGGTTTTGAAGGCAGTGATGCTCTGCACTCCCTCTGGAAGTCATTGGGAGTTGTGTGCCTAATTCCCATTTGTGCCTTTGGAAAATCCTCTTCTAATTGACTAAATATTTGTACTATTGGCTGTGGGCACGGTGGCACAATGTGGCTTTCAAACCATCTGTTTTCATGGACTAAAACCCACTGGCAACAAACCTTGATTGGCAGAAATTCGCCCGGGCTGGTTTACATTAGTTGAGGTTCCTGAGGACAAAACCATGAAGGAAGAGAGGCATAGGATAAGCAGAAATAAAAAGGACCATGGAAATAAATGAGCTTTGTTTCAGCGTTTGAATGGACTTTACTCATTTATCAAAAGACTTTCTTCTGGTCTTTAATGTTTCTGAAATAATGTGTCTCGTCTTCGAGTGCTCAACGCCAAGAAAAGCTGTCAACCACTCCAGCAATTATCGTATCCCAAAGGGAAGCTGGTTAATGATTTCTCTGCAGACAACTTGGTCTTTCAGTTTTTGTGCTATGCCAGAACAATTCCAACCCAATGAAACATTTTAGGATTTGGTTTGATTCTTAATATTCAAGGAATATTCTGGAAATATAGTTATTCCCTGCCGCCTCTTGATACTGAGCCTGCACCTTAGAAAATGAAAATTACAGGGTCAGATGCAGGGACCACCAACAGGTAAGGCAACAACCAGAGAGATGGCTGTGCCAGGCTGTGGTCGGGCAGGGAAATTCATGGACTATTGCAGTGGCACGTGCAGCAAGTCGGTATTTTTAAGGGTTGCATAATTTTGTAAGCATTGAATGTTGCACAGGCCAGCATGGGCTATCCTAAGCCCTTGCTCTGAGCATCCTTGCTATTTGGTTGTGGATTTACATTCAAGCTTTGTTCAGCTTCTGGTTGAAAATCACTTGCTAGTGTATGTGAGAGTGGTCACTGGGTCTCTGCTTTTAACCCCATGCTCCCAGGCATCATGAAGATTTTTCCTCTATGTTCAGTAAAAGCAATTAACTAACTTCACAGTGGAGTCTCCTCTTGGTGGATCCAGCTGAAAACACGCTATCAACTTGATTTAATTCTGAGGACAAAACTGTATTCTTAAATTGTGTCCTGAGGGAACTTCACTGAAGTATTGTCATTGACTTAAAAATGTCTAGTATTCCACTTGAATTTGCTCCTGAGTGAGAATGTCAGCTAGCATAAGCCCATATTTTGGCACATGTACCTACTTCATTTGTATGGATAGGTGCAGCTTTCCCTGCTAAGGTTTTGACCTGTGCTCCTTAGGGCTGTTGTTCAGATGTTGGAGGCATTGAGCATGGTACCTCTGCAGCCAGGGACAGGTAAATCTCCCCTGTGCAGAATACCGCGATGGTTATGTTCGTGATTATCTGCCAGATATCTGTACAAATATCTGGTTGCCATGAAAACCTTGGCCCTGGCCAGATCTCAGGGGCCCTGTCCTATGGTGGGGTTCAGGCTAGAGCTGTGTAAGCCATGCCTTAAGATGGCGTGGTGGCTCATACTGGTCTCTTTCTTTGCTTGTTTTCACTGGAGAATGTAGGTTTTGTGGAGTTCTGCTTTTGCAAATATCCAGATTTCAAAGAGATCCTGCCTTGCACGAGAGATTTTGCACCCGCTGGAAGTATTAATAATTAATTATTTGCAATAGGAAGAGCACCAGATTTGGAAGTAGTTGCTGTCATTTATTTTAATAATGGCAATTTAATGGCAGAAAATACTGCTGTAATGTCTCGCCGGGTTCTTAATCTTTAAATAATGAAGAAAATTCTGGGTTTGCAGCAATTGTCTTACCCAAGGATGGGAGGCAAATAAAGCAACATGGAGCTTATATTGCACCGTTTCTATTTCAAATCAAGTTTGATTGTTCAGCCTTACCCTGCACACGTAAGTAACTATGGCAATGAGATGTAATAAAGCATCATTCGTCATTTTATGCATGAGAAGTAATTTGGCACGTCTTGGCCAGACGGAATAGGAGATCTCAAATCACTAGAGCCATTGATGCAAGGCAGGTTAGTGAAGGAGTCCTGAGTTTTTCTAGGCAGGCCACAGATGCCAGAGCACAGTGGCACGGAGGGAGTATTAGTATGTAAGCGGAGAGACCTAATTTTCCACTTCTTTGACGAGGAGCCTGCCTACTTCATATCTTTGTGCTCACATTTTCCCCTCTGTATCAACGCAGAATTTTTTTGCAAAAGGATCCCTGTGAAGTCCTCGTGCTCTTCATGCGGTCCTTTCTCTTGTCTTTGCCAGGACAAATCTCCAGGCAGGGATTGTCTTTTGTCATGTGGTACTGCAGTGCTTAAGGCACTGAGCACTTACGTCACTTAGGACTTCTGTGCACCAGCATAAAAGAATCTTAAATTAAGCCAGTTCTGCCATGGCTTTCCTCTGCAGTTTCAGGCAGGCTGTGGAAGCCCTCTATTCATCGCTTTCCTTTTTTGCAGTGTTGAGTTGTTACTACTAGAAGTCACTCACCCAGAAGTGTCCGGGGTGGTACGATGTTAAGAAAACCTGATGTTGCGATTCCGCTCAGTTTCCCTCTTCTGTTCCTTTGATTTGTGGTGTGTAGGTAATATTAACTGAGAAAGTTAACTAATTCTTCCTGTATTACTGAACAGTTTATCTGCAAATAAGCGTTCAGGTCGGTTTTTCTGCTCCTGTATCTCTGTGATATTGCAAGGACCAATTAATACTCATTACAGGGCTGGAATATGAAATGTGCTGCATGGAGACTGAAGGCTGCCAGTGTAACTCCAGCTGGCCTGATGCGTTTCTCAGGTTGTGTGTTTATGTCGCTGTTCAGTGTTTCTCCACCTTGGTTGTCAACAGGGCTAAGTATGAGCTGTTTTCTGAGGAATTTTTCTTACTGGTGCTGGATTTATGAAATTCAGATGAGGGTCAGTGTTGTTTTCAAAGGAATTTATGTGGTTTGGAGTGAAAATAGACACACCATGGGATTATTAAACACACAGATTATCAGCTCCCAGTGATTTTTCTGCAAAATTTGGTTATTTCCATGCTTAGAGCGTGGGCATATCGAGTTGCCGGTTTAATATATTACCACTCAGGAGTTGTGCCACACTAACGAGCTGTAAACAAACTCAAACTGAAATGTTAAGTTCTATCGTCTTACACTCTTTGTGATAACAAAGTTGGTAAGGAATCTGATATATCTGGCTGGGAATTCTGGGATCTTAAACAAGAACTGTGTGTCAGACATTACAGAGGCTCAACGGGACTCACATAGGCAGTAAGTTTCTGTGGCTGGTCCCAAAGTCAGAGTGATTTTGGGGGTCTAAGTTCGCAGTGCACTGGCTGGTTCAGCTTTACTCATGATAGCACTCTTTCTGTAGGAAATAATGCCTTAGGAATAAAGCTGTGGAGTCATGTAGGCGTATCAAAATGTTTCAGTTCAAGTATAACAGAAAGAATTAGTAGAATTTGTGACAGCTGGGCATTTATCTGATACCTGAGTTTCACAGGTGGGAATAAAAACTTTTGAAATTACGCCAGTATTTTTCAGTGTCCATAAAAGGACTGTAAAGACAGAGAGAGTACTATACAAACACACCACAAAATATCCAGAAAGGAGGATTTAGTCAATGGGGGATGCCTTTTAGTAGTTCAGTGGTTCTTTTGGAGTGCCTGAGTTTCCACATGGGTGATGGAAATCATCTTTGGTTTGATAGGTGAGGCCAAGAAGAGACTGTGGTAAGGTGTCCTTGATAGACTTCCCATGAGCACAACTGGAAATACAACACAACTGAAGACGCTGCTGAGTGCGTCCTCACATGCGTGTGGGAAGGGGAAGTACTTGGAGAGGGCTGTCAGTATGTGATTGTTGTCTATGTTTTGAGGGTTTATTGGAAAAGAGTCGGATCTGTGTGGTTGGAAACCTCAGCTTTTGGGAGGGACCTTTATCAGTTCTGAAACGTCTGGAAGTTGCAGTGTTGTCTGCAGGATTTCAGTCTTGTCTCAGTCACTTCACAGCCTCTAGGCTACCTTACTGGCAGATCGTTCTCTTTCCATCCCTCCACAGAGGCTTGTGTCCATGGCTCTCTGAGCATCTTCCAAGGATGTGCCAAGTGATGAATGCGCTTTCTTTAAGGCTATCCTTGAAAGCCACTGCATACGTTTCAGCAGGCTGCAGAACGTGTCAACACAATCGCTTCAAGGCGCTCAGCTTGCTGGAGACTGCGTCAGCACTCTCCGCAGCTTCTGTGGACTGCCTGATCAGCAATGCTATGGCTGTTGGCTATTAATATTTATAAACCTTAAATAATACAGGACTTCAGTGTACCTGAGAGACCATATGTTGGCCTCCAGTCGCCAACAAAGCACCTGAGATCAGCGTGGCTGCAGCCCTGGCTGATCCGCCGTTACGGTCCCAGAAGGGGAAGGAGGTGGAGCTTTTCCCCGGGTGGGCCTCTGTCTTTGGATTTCTCCCTCCTTCATTAGTTACCAGAGCACATCATCGCCGTCCTTCAGGGCCAAGCTGCAGGCTTATTTCTTTCCTTTTAGTCTGGAATCTTTTATCACTGTGCCGTGCATTTATTACAGGGCTTCACTTGGTTGTGACCTTGGTTTTGGGTTTTTTCCACCTTTTAGTAAAAGTGCATTGATTTGAGTCGTTTGCGAGGAGAGAGGGCTCTGAGATTTTTAAGATTATTGATTGATTGATTTTTAGTCGGTTGGGTGGGTTTTTTTTTTTTGAGTCTTGCAAAGGTGCTTGGTAACCATTTGGACACAGATGCCTCTAAGTGAACACTTGATGTATGCGTGTGCAAAGATGCATATCAATGAATAATGCAGAGTAATAAACAGCTTGGTGATTGGGTTTGGTTCAGAGCGATATTGCATATGGATTAGCTTTAAGGACCCAGATCAGCAGTGTTAATAACATGTATCAGGTGAAAGACGGCCAAGCTAAACCTATTGTGTGCTGCACCACTTACCTTTGTGATAAAAATGTCTCTCCTCCCACGTACACAGCCTCAGCCGGAGCTGCAGAGCCGTTGGGTGTACTCTGCTGAAACAAGCCCTTCGGAAATGACTAAGGCAACCCTCCCTCCGCATCGCCAGCCGCCGGAGCGGTTTGTTTGGGTACAAACCCGAGAGAATAAGTTTAAAAAAAGGATCCCTGACACATGCAGCTGTACCAGCCACGAGGAGCGGGGAAGGATGTGTTGGAGCCCAGCAGCTTGTGCAAGGCGCTGCGTGGCGGAAGGGGGCTGGGCTGGGGGTGCGAGGGCCTGGACGTGGGGCTGAGCACCCCCCTCGGAAATGGGGCTGGGGCTGAGCTCCCCCCTCGGAAATGGGGCCGGGGCTGAGCCCACCCCCCCCCGGCAGTGGGGCTGGGGCTGAGCCCCCCAATGGGGCTGGGGCTGAGCTCCCCCCGGCAGTGGGGCCGGGGCTGAGCCCCCCCCATGGGGCCGGCAGGGCGGCGGGTGGTGCTGAAGGGACAGCGCCGGCGGCTCGGCCCGGGGGGGCTCGCCCGGCCCCGCCATCCCGGCCCCCTCGCCCCCGTCTCCAGCGCCGGCAGCACGGGCGAGAGCGGGGCGGCGAGGGGCGGCTGCCGTGTCTCCTCCTCTGGAAACCTGCACTGAGCCGGAGCCGCCTTTGGCTGCCTCCCCTGATCCCCCGCGGGGAGGGACTGGGGGCTTCTGGCATCGCAGAGGCTTAATTGCCTAGCAGGGTCACTAATTCCGGCTCCTGGAGGTAAGTCCTGGTTAACGGCTCATTTTCCTCTCTCCCTTGGTTCTCACACCCCTGTCCCATCTGTCTCTCTCTCTCATTCTCTCTCCAGTGCCATCAATCAACCCTTTCCCCCCGAAGAGGCTCTACCCGCGTCCTGGCACCAGCGATGCCCCAAAACCCAGAACGATGAGTCAGCACTTCGCCCCCCACTAGCCCAACCGCGATCTCATCCGCTCCCCGCCCTCCGGATCCGCTGCTTTGAGAAAAGTGAGGAACAATAGGATTCCCGGAGCACTCCCTGACTCCACCATGGCGGGGCTGGGGAGGAAGGGGAGCGGGTGGCGGGTGGAAGGCAGAGATGCTTTCCCCCAGCCTTGGGAGCACCCGACCAGAGCAGCGGGGGGCGAGGGGGGTGCTCAGTCCCCATCAGCCTCCGTGCAACTTGTAGCAATGGCAGCACGCTGGGGAAGGGGAGGGGGCGTGTGATGGGGGCCGCTGCTCCAACCTGATCGAGTCCATTTGCCAATTCACCAGTCGCATCACTTCCGGATCAGTCCTCAGTTTCTGCTGCAGAGTGAGGATTTTTTTTTTTTTTTTTTTCCCCTTCTCTCTCCTTTTCCCTCCCTCCCCATCTGGATGCTGGGAACTTGAAACCTCCTCCCTTGATTGCAGCAAGATCTGCCCCAACCTTCCCCCAACTTTGCACCGCATCAAAGGAAACGGAGCGAGCCACAGGCTAGATTGTACCGATGGGGGCAGGGGATCCGCCGGCCACAGCCCTTTGCAATTGATGTTGCCGTATCTCTAGGACCCAGAGCAAGCTCTCTTTTTTTCCCCCCCCCCCCTCTCTTCTTTTCGCGTGCGTGTGTGTGTGTGTGTGTGTGTGTGAAGGATCCTCCTGGTTACCGCTGTTATTATTTTCCCCGAGCAGGGAGACCACACAAGCCATGGCTGAGAGGAAGCAGTCTGGCCGGCAGGGCGAGGAAGAAGAAGTGCCAGCCTTCTTCAAAAACCTGGGCTCGGGCAGTCCCAAGCCCCGGCAGAAATTCTGTGGCATGTTCTGCCCGGTGGAAGGCTCCCTGGAGAACAAGACCATCGACTTTGACTCCCTCTCGGTGGGCCGCGGATCTAACAAAGTCGTGGCAAAGCAGAAGGATGTTGCCCACCTGGGTCCGGATGCTCAGTCCGTCTATTCCAGGCAGAGCGGGAAGGGAGGGGAACCATCTGTTGATTTCGGGAGAAAGGTGGAGATCAGGAGTGCCACTGGGAAGGAGGCGCTGCAGAACCTGAATGACAAGGTGGGTGCATATATACGGTGTGTGCGAGAGAGAGATGCAACTTGAACACGCGGCAGGGTGCACAAGGGATCTATCCTGTCCACCCTGCAGTTTCTTGCTTTCATGTCACTGGCGTGTGTGTGGCAGTTAAACGTCTTCCTCCGAGAAGCGGCGTCTCTATGAGACCCTTCTTGCCAGACCTCTAACGTTATCCGTGTGCTCTCTGCAGGTGTGTGTGTATGTGCACAGGGAGGGGGGCAGAAGAAGAAAAGAGCCCCTGCACCCACAAACACCCTCCCTTTCCCCACCCTGCCTTCCTATTTGGTGATAGAGGCCGACTTTTTTGTTTCTTAGGCGATTTCCCCCAGCACAACGGTAGCAAAATGCCCCACCCAGCTAGTGAACGCAGCTCACGGGGACAGAACTGCAATTGTTAGCAAAAGAGCATCGATGAGCCTCCACCTACGGGGATCAAATCCCTGCAGGCTTCTTCCAGGGGAAACTCCTACCCCTTCTCCCCGGGGAGGACAGAACAGAGTGACCCCTGGGAGCTGTGTTTCAATGCCGATTTTGATCAAGGCCTCTGGCTACAGTGGGAATGTTTGCTTTAGGAGGAGCTGGGACTTCCACAGGAACGTGTCGTTCTCTTAGAAACCCACCGAACAACTCCCAGTCTTTTAAGACTCCTGAAGCTATTTTCTCACTCTGTGTACGTGTCATGGTGTAATGAAGCCTATCCTGGGGCAAAACCCATTGAACCCACAGGTCTAGCTGACCGTGCGCATTTGTTTTCCTCGATAAATAGAGCTATGCAAGCTTTATTCAGATCTGAGCCGTGAAATACTCTGCGCGTTCCTCTGACAATGCTGGCTCCTATGCAGAGGCTGGAAGAGCGGAAATGAATGAAGCACCAGCCAGCAAACTGATAAACTTCCAGCATACTGGGAAAGAGTTCCTGTGAGTAGTCCCCCAGAGGGTTTAAAGAGTGGTCCGTCCTTCTGGAAACTGTTTCTAGGACGTGCCTCCTGATCTGTGTTAGTAGTTTGGATTGCACACGCAGGGCAGAAGTCTGCCTGGAATGTATAATTTGAGCTTGTTCGCCGCTTTCTCCTGCTTTCAGGAACGTGAAGTATTACTAGGAGTATTACTGGGGGCTCATCTTCCCCAAATCAGACCCTACTCTGCTTCCTCCTACTACAGTAACCTAAGGGCTCCATCCAGCCATATTTGCATGCCTGGACAACTGCCGTTTACGGCGACATCACCAAGGTAGGCCCTGATTTTCAGAAGAGCTATGCACCAACCAGTAATTAGGAGTGGGGTATGCTCCACGCTGCTTCAAACCTGATTTGTCAAACCCAAACAAAACTTTGCCACTACAAACGCCTATGGTTTGATTTGACCATGTTGAAGTGCCTGCTAATTGAGTAACTTTCCATCATTAATTAGTCTCGTTGGACTAACCAAGGTGCATCTCAAGAGTAAAGGGCATACACCTTTTCACCTTGGGGAGTCAAAGGTTTTGCCATTCAGGACGCTTTCAGAGCTCATTCTGGACGATTTGATGCGGTGATGTCCTGCAGCACATAAGTATAAACAGGCCATAGATTAATTCTGAAAAGATGAATTATTTTGTGATTGAAGGGTACCAGTCTAATAAAAAACTGTAAGTACAATATGGTGAAAAATCAGAAGTCCATATAAAATATTAATCACATTTGATAAAAAGCGTGTTTTCCGGTCCTGCTTTTAGAGATTGTCATATTAATGTTAACAAGGTATGAAAGAATGGGATAGTGCAAAACATTTGAGTTGTTTGTCATTAGCTTGACATAACACTGATGCCAATGGATTGTGTTGTGAGGGGTTGTGAGCAGCTGGGTAAGTGCAGTCTTTTGTTATAAATGTCTTGCCATGGATTGGCACTTTATTGCAGGAATGTTGTAGCTTTGGTTTTCCAGCTGACTGCATCTACAGCTTGAATCAATGGTTAGATCCTCAGCAGGTAAAACTGGCTTTGTTTCAGTGTAGTTAACGGAAATATGTTTATGATGATAATCAAAGCTCAACATGTTAAAAAAAAGGTGAAGAAAAATAACGTTGCAGGAAATGGCATTAAAGAAAACTGCATTAAAATAATTTCAGATAGGAGTTAAAAGGCTTCTGAAGTTTGCAACTGAATTTGGCTCATTATTTCAAACCTTTGTCTTTAGCATTTAATAGTGCATCTGAAACAGGTTCTCCCTGGATAGACTGTACACTATTTCCATGTGATAGGAACCTGCATTATAGTGGAAAGGAACAGTATGTTAATTTATAGGATCTTGAATTTATAACTTGCATAAATTATTTCACAATAGGCTAGAAATCTTACTGCTTCTTTTTCTTTAGCTTGAGACTGACAATATTGCAATTTTTGTCAATACGTGTAACAATCAACGTACAGGATGGTCCGTGCTCTGTTTCAGCAGCCAAAGGACCATATCGTGAGCTGACGGGAATGGGAGCCGATCAACTGGAGGCAATGGAGATAGGTGGAAGTATTTTAGCCACTGACTGGATCTAAAGTGGGTTTAACACACAGTCATACTTTCTGTTGCTGTATAGAAAGATTTTGCATTAATCTCCACTGAAATAATTAACAAAACAAGATGGACAGGCTATTTTTTATTTTTCTAAGGTCTTAACTGTCCAGAGGATAAAAAAAGGAATGTAATTATTCCGCATTAAATTGCAATATATTGTTCTACAGGCAAAGATAAGGGTAATCAAATCTCTTTGTGTCTATCCTGTCTGGGGTATTCTATAGGCATCCATCACGGCCTCGCTTTATTGCCTCTGGGCCGTGCTGCCTCATAATTCAGGGTTAAGATCATCTCTAGAGGCACCAGGAAGGCTCTCTATCTTAGTTTAAGCAGCTCTTTACAGTGAGGCCTCTGGAGGCAGTGTGACCTATTCAACAGGTCTGCAACTCAGCAGATCTGAGGCAAGCTCTGCTACATCCCAGCTGTCAGGCCTTGGAGAATTAACTGTGATTCTATTTCCCATCTTGAACTTTGTCGTCTTCCCTGTTTAGACTGTTAGTGCCTGGTCCTGCAGCTACTCGTTCAATGTCTGAGCACTGCCTCGTGCTTTGAGGCCCTGACCTCAGCTGGGCCATTGCTGCGGTCTAACAAGAACGCCATGTTCAAGCCCAGGACTTCTTGAGTGAGACAATAAACCCTTGGCCTGCCTTTCATGAATTGCTGTGCACCTGCGAGCCCGTTCCCTGCAGTGGGATTAGGTGTTCAGATGGCATCAGGGCAGGGACCTGTGGAACTTACTGGTAGCACTGCGTTGTAGCAGTCAGTGCAAAAGCTGCAAGCTACCTTGTCTCAGAGCAGGGGGACTGATAAAACGGCTTCCCAGGGCGTTAGTCGTCTGTTCCTTAGATGAGCAGTCTTGAGACACATGCATTCATCTGGGTTTTGAAGAACCTTGGCCATTGCTTGCTTGACCTGGGTCATTTCCCATCTGTATAATTGGTATTCCTTCTGTCTTGCTCATCTGTTGAGATTCTGCGGGACAGAGACGGTCTTTTAGGGAACATCTATAGGGAAAAGCAGGGCTTGATTGCAAGAGAGATCAGCAAGATGGGGCTTGCTTTAATCTAGTTTGCACAGAGAGCCTGAGTGGGTGCGAAGACACTTTAGCGCAGGCACGAGCCCTGCAATCCCAGATCTCTTATTAACTTGCTATCTAACGTTGCCATCCATTGCCATCTTGTCGTTCGTTGCTCCAGTGATTCAGGGGGCTCCCCTGTGCAGCAGACGGTCGCCACTATACCCCCTTTTTGCATTCCTTAGAAACAGTTCATGGACCTTTGGGAAATGCTGAGCGCTGGGTGTATACTACCGTATAAAACAACAAAGCTATGTCCTATCGTAATGAGATAAGTAACAATAATGAATAAACAGAGACTGGGAAAGTATTTTTATTTTGGAATTGACAGGAGAGGAATCACTTCCAAAACACAGTTTCATGAAGCTTTTTGACATGACTGGACTCTTTGCTAAAACCTCAAAGCTCTCAGGATCATGGTTGTTTATTCCTGGAGAGAAATAATGAATAACAGGATGTTGTTGAGAGCTCAAATAATCATAGACTCTGGAACAGTATTGGAACTGTTGTGTAAAACAAAAGCCGTTCCAGACAGCTGGAAACGCAGTTCTGAGTTTAATTTGTTACGATGCCCGTAATTTTTCTAGCCTTGTTTCAACGATCATTGCTTGCAAAATAATCATACAGGAGGATGACTTGCATGTTCTTCCAATGGATCATAATAGTTTGTCTGACTACTGGAAAAAAAAAATCCACCCATAGAGAAACTAACAATGATAAGCACACATACCAGCTTCCTCTTAACTTCTCAGATCCCTCTCGAAGCCGTCAGTCCACGTGGCTGAAACGTGCCATACATCCAGGGGGCGTTTTGTGGAGTCGTCTGTTTGTTAGTGTCACGTCAGGAATTTACCAATACCACCCTCTCGTGCAGAAGCGAGCAAGGGGATTTGATACAGGGCCAACTTATTATTTGGGCTGAATACTGGAGGAAAAACTAAAAACAGCTGGGGCCAGATCGCCCCACTCAGTTTGGAGCTGAGCTAATTCAGAGGTCTGGTCTTTGAGCAGCGCCTTGCGATGCAGGCTTTATCTCAGGGCATAGAGACAGTACGTGGCACAATGAGCCTGGCAGCTTTGCATGCCACCCTTATGCCAGTGCTATGGCCATCATTTGACATAAGTCGTCTGTTTTTAGTAGGCGCTGAGCCGTTGTTAAGGTCTGCCTGAAATTTTTTACCTGCAGGACCATGTCTAACTCCCCATATCGCTCGTCTGTCTTGTGGCACATTAAATCTGAGTCTGTCTTCTGTGGTGGTGTTACAAAGTTGGGAAATGACGCAGGCAGCAAAGCTCACGTGAAGTTGATGTGTACGTTCTGCATGAACTCTTACGCGAAAAAGGGACGACATCTGGGAGCAGAGCTGTAGGAAATCTACCCAAAATCAAACCTCTTTGCACTTCTGTGTGAATCTTGCGGTATTGTCCTGTTTACTTTGGTCACCTCCCAGAGATCTGGAATGAATCTCAGGGTGGGAAAACAGTGGTCTGAATTTTGTCTTCTCATGGTCTGGAGTAATGATTGTCCTGTACGTCTGAGGTAGGCAAAGCTGGCTGACACAAGCGATGACAGCAATTGCTAAGAGCCCGATGTTTTGCCCTGTAGGTTTTGGGGGAAGGAGAAGGGATTATGATGTTAAGAAACAGTGCCAAATCACTGTGAAAATAGCCATTTCTTAGACTCTACCCCTGGTTCCCATGGGTCTGGAGATGCTGAACTCTCTCCGCTGGATGAAAGGGAGGAGCAATGACAAGGATGCCCAAATATTCCATGCTGTTGTTCTAGAAATGCTGTATTTAACTATAGTGAAGATCACAGCATGAGCGTAGGCTGTACGCTGTTTAGAGAGCAGAACACATTTTTGCTATGTATTGTACCACCTGTGACAGCGATCCCTGTCTGGAACCCTGAAGAGGGCTGTCTGTTTCCCGGTAACATGACATGATAGTAAATTAACTGTGGAGCAGCGGCTCGGGCTTGTTTAAGGACAATTAAGACTGTAGTGCACCTGAAATGCTCGGGACATTTCCTCTAAGAAATACACTGTAACAGTAACGGTCTTCTTAGAAGGTTATTTCTGAACCTTCTCAAGGCTTTCTGGGATTTTAAAGGAAACAAAATCAATTGGAAGGTTAATTATAATTTGCAGATCAAATGTACGTTTTTATCGACCTGTTTGTGCGGCTAGAAAGTGAATCTCCCCCGTCGCAATCTCAGTCTGCGTTCAAAAAGATTATGCTATTTCTCTGAGAAGTTGCGTGCTTTTACCTCCTCATAGTAGCCCGTTTGACCTCTATGGTCATTTCCATACCATGACACTTAATTTTAATTTTCTCCTGTAAGATGATAAAACAAACCAAAGATGCCTATTGGCAAGTACAATTCCCCTCTGTAATTTAATTTATAGGGATTAATAATGGTCAGTTCTTTCATCATCTTCTGGGAAGGACGGATGTCCTGCTTCTGCCACGTATCAGCCTGTACTTAATCCTCCTGACACTTCATAAGATGCAGGGGATTGCTGGACCCATGGGAAACTCCTTTCAAGCCATTGAGACTCGGAGCCGCCGCAGCAATTGGCGCGGGCAGAATGACAACAGAAAATTAGGGCCTGATCAGTGAACTCGTGAAAGCTCTTTCGGCCCGGTTCTGTTGCCTCTGATGGCAATAACAAGACCCTCACTGCCTTTGGCAAGGGGTGATTCCCCGATAGCGAGTGGGGATTATCAGCATCTAACAAGCCTAAAGGGAAATCCAGAGCTTGTTGATGCTGTAGTGCTAGAATGTCAGATACTTCCAGGAATGCTTTAGATCCATCTCTGAGCCCTCTTTTCATTACAGTTTGTTCGTTTGTTTCATTATGGTTTGTTCGTTTAATAGCCAGCCCAGCTTTAAACCTTGACACAGTTAAAAATGTATATTTCCATTTGCAAGTTTTATGATTTCGTAGCAAAACGTCCTTGCGGATAAACCTTTAAGAATTTAGTAGGAGTAAAAAGTGATTGGGTGTTGCGGAAATTCGGTGGGGTTTATTGCAATTACACTGAAATTCCACAGAGAAAGAGACTGTTTCGATAGTTTTTTCCACAACTATCCAGTAACTCCACAGTGGGAATAAAATTCCCTGCAAAGTGCATTATGGTAGTTCACAGAATCTGTAAAGATAAGATTCAGAGGTGGTGTAAATTGATTTTCACTGATGCCTGTGCTGATTTAGTTTAGCATAGATTATTGCTGTACAGAGTTTCTCCTATTCTCGTGCCATTTTCCCTCTAGACCAACTACCCTAAGCCTGAGGACAGGCCAGAGACGCTCAGCGAGTGCAGAGCACAGCTCCGTATGTGCTCGGGGCAGAGGCTGGTGGTGCAGGTGTGGCTGTAATGCTCAGTTTTGTGCATTCCCTCCCCTGTTCTGCCATTTGGGGAACGTTGTCACGGCACTCAGAAGTGCTGATGTAGCGTAACTGAAGATATTTACGTTCTTCTGCTGTTCCTCTACTGCCGATGTGACTTGGCTGCAGCAACCTTGCTGGTCCTGTCTAGCGGCTGCAGTCAGGGGGCTGGGCTGGGCTGGCCAGCCATCCCTCATCACTTTCCTTCGTTAACGTTTGGCGAGGAAGATTTGGCAGTGCTCGTTCTCTATAGCACCTTCTCATTTTAGGCTGCTCAGCCTGCTGTGTGCGTTAACAGACCTAGGGAAGACAAAGTACATCAACACTATCTAGAAATCCCAGCCCTTCCCGCAATACGTTGGCAGGTAGCGGCACCACTGTGTGACAGCTGGACTGGATACAAACCTGCAGGGATTTAAGAAGCAAGTTCAACTCTCCTTTTAACCTAGGACCTGACTCCTGCCCCTGACATTTCATAAATAGTTATCTTTCTTCATTTAACTTACAGGGGGAATTTAGACATACGTAGCTTTACCAGGGGAATGAACCAGCTTTTGTTAAAAAAAAAAAGTACCAATGCAGGTGTATCTTTGCATTTTCTGCCTCTGTTCCCGACTCGTTCTCATCCCAGCGTTGTCCTTTAGCTTCAGTAGCTCTTCTCCTTCCCTCCTGATCGCCTCCCTCACATATGTTTATACAACAGATAACATCCATTCTTTGCCTTTGTTTAGCAAGGCTAAAGAAGCCAGTTGGCAACTGCATTAATAATTTTTAAATTAATTATTTTGCCAACCTTTTAGCTCGTTGCTAAAAGGAAAGAAAATTGGGCCGTGTTGGCAACTGGCGTAACGGAGCCAGAAGACACGCCTGGGAGCTCACTTCTGGTCCTTTGCGTACACGCTACATCATAGGGAAGCTTTTAAACTTCGGTGCTGTGTTGATGTTGGATATTCAACAACCCTGTCTTTCAGCCCTTTAATCTCTTCATTTATTTTATTCTGTACTACTCAAGTTCTTGCAATATAGTGATGGGAAGGAAAAGCTAAGTGTCATCTGAAGATGCGTTATTACTTTCTGAACCTAGCCACTGTTGGATTCAAGTTACGGAATGTATTCAAAGTTCAAGAACTGCTGTTCTGAATTAGGCCCGTGTGCAGTAAGGATTGCCTTTTTAGAAAGTATTTTAAATATCTGTCTTTTGAGTAGGTAAGAATAGCCTCAGAAATATTAGCCTGCTGACGACATCATCCCCTTAGAAGGTGCATCTGTTTCTCCTGCCAGTACCGCTGTTCCACAGCTTTTATCGTAACGGGGGAGAAATGACCTGCCCAAGGTCAGGGAGGCGAGTTAGTGCTGGAGGTGAAGGGTTTCTTTCCTGCGCCCACGTTTGTGGTCGTTCCTCTGTCATTGCGTTGCTGCTGCCAGGGCAGGATCTTGGAATGGCAGCTGGACTTCGCACATCTCGGATCAACTGCCCAAGGGCCTTGATGCTCTCCTCTCAAACCCTTAGGCAGTGTTTGCTTCCTCTTTGACGGCTGAAGATACTGTTTTACTTGGCAAGCAAAGGCGAGGAACCAGATACAGAATCGAGGAGGAAAGCTAGCATTAAAGAGGAAAAAGGAACAGTTGCGCTGTCTAAATTTAGAAATCTGATGTAGATGCTTTCTGCCATGTTCTGGGCAAAAATACGCTGAGGTTTCAAAACTTCTTCCAGCAGAGATCGGAGAGGGGTAGGATAACCTGTTTAGTATTGTCTATTCTAATCATTAAATCAAAATAAAACCCTGCAGGCAAACAAATTCATTATTTTGCTAGTGTCACGAGCCACTCCTTCATTTGCTACGAATTGGGTATCAACTGGTATTAACTGATTGGCATATTAGCTACTTCCATGTTGCCTGATGCCCTACCTGTACCCAGGAAAAGTTCTTTTACTTTTTTTCCTTATGGCCTCCTGTGAACTAATGTACGCAAAAGGTTCTGACAGTCATCTGTTTGAACAGATGTTGTCTTTATAATGATTTACTAGAGTGATATGCTGAAGGTTTTTAATTTCTTATGGGCTGTGCAGGATGTGTTTCATGGGACTANCTACCTGTACCCAGGACAAGTTCTTTTACTTTTTTTCCTTATGGCCTCCTGTGAACTAATGTACGCAAAAGGTTCTGACAGTCATCTGTTTGAACAGATGTTGTCTTTATAATGATTTACTAGAGTGATATGCTGAAGGTTTTTAATTTCTTATGGGCTGTGCAGGATGTGTTTCATGGGACTAGTTGGGTGTGTAAAGATCACTACGGTTTGTGACAGGAGAAGCTTGCCGTTTGCTTTGTGTGACGTGAAGTTCACCCACAACTGAGGGAAGGAGGTAAGTCTTTGTCGGTCGTTAATTGCCTGTTACAACCTTCAAGCAGAAGTGGATTTGTGCTGTTTATGAGTTCTCCAAAAGGTGTCTTGTACCTTCCTCTGGAGCAACTGGTGTAAACAGAGGAACCGCTGTGAACAGATGTAGTTTGGTTATCCCGCTCTGGCTGTGGATCCCACCTCGCTAGTGCACTGTAAATAACGAGGAAACATTTACGCCATTTAACGCATTTCTTTCCTTGAAGTACCAGCTTATGGAATTCAGGGGCTGAGGAATTTAAGCCTCCAAGTGTGACTGAAACACACTGAAACACCGAACGTGGGATGGTAAGAAATGGCCAGTGGCTGGAGAAGACCTCCCTGCCCCTGTGGGTGGCTCTGATCCCAGGCTTCCCTGGCACTAAGGCTCCAGGTTAGTGACCGCAGGGTGGGGGTCTTGCATCTGGGCTGGGTTTTCTGGCCGAGGAGGTGCGGGAGAAGGCGTTCGGGGAGCGCGGCAGACAAGCTGGGAAAGCAGAGGGCCGGGAGCGGCTTCAAACCTTCTTCCCCCCCCTCCCGCCGCCAATTTTCTAACTGAGGGCAGCGCCAGGAAGGGCGGGCTGGGACAAAGAAGATGGAGGGCAGCGCGTGTGGCAGCGCACCGGCTCCCGGGCAGCCCGCTCTCGCCGCGGGGCTCGCAGCCCGGCCGGGGG
>VZSC01010119.1:140774-166508 GCA_013398225.1 Steatornis caripensis | reverse complement strand
CCCCCGGCGGCGCCCGCCCCGCAGAGCGGCGGGGACAGCGGTGCCTCCGGGCCGGGGACACACACGCGCTCCCCTGCGTGCCCGGTGTGTGCCCGCAGGGGCTCGGGTGGGGATGGAGCCCCCCCCCGCCCGGCTCCCTCCTGCGCCGGCCCGGCCCAGGGCGGCCCCGAGGCGGGGGGGCCTCGGCCGGAGCCCCCTGCCCCGGCGGGCGGGCGCTGGGGACCGAGCAGGATTTCCTTCCCTTCCCCTCCCCGAGAAGCTTCTCGCAACGCTCACGTTTCGGTCCGCTCCTCGACGCGGTCCTGGGGGAGCAGGGAGGGAGCCGTTACATAAACCCCTCCCTTGCTTCCCGTGTTGTGGGAGCCGATTTAGGGCAGGTACTGCAGGTCCGAGGAGCCCGGCTCCGCGTTACGTAAGGCGACGGGGCGTTCGCGTCTAACGGGCCGTTACAGCCGTTCGGTTTTGTGCCACGGGAGTTCTCCGCTGCTGGCAGCGGCTCCTCGCAGCCCCACGGACACACCCAGCCTCGTCCTTCCTCAGCCGCCGAGGCACAGAAGCGAGCTCTGAAATGGAGCGTCGGAGGGTGACATGTCCGCTGGAGCCGCCGGCCCGCGCGGGCGCCTTTGGGGTCGTGTGGAGGAGATGCAGGGGTCGCGCAAAATCGCTGTGTGGTAAACGGAGCATCCTTTTTTTTATTTTCTTTTTTTTTTTTTTTTGGCGGGGGAATAATTTCCCTCCGAGAGACCGTTGGTAGCGAGTTTAAAAAGATACCTACGTTTAAATAACACCAGCGGTTACTGCTGAATCGCTGTCGCGGGCCAAAAGTAGCATGACGCATTTTTCTTATGGCCGAACGCATCGATTTCTGTTGCGCGTACCTGGTGCAATTCTTCTGTAAACATAAGGGGCAGATAAAAAACCAGATTCTGGTCTTGCTTGCTGTGGCATGAACCCACAGTTGGTCTGTGGAGACTAATGCTTGAAAAAGGAGAACCAACGTCTTGTAGTCCCGTTTGGACTGCATCGGCGGGGTGGATATCGGCGGACTCAGTGGCAGGCCCTCCCATGGTTGCGAACTGCGTGCGCTTTTGTCTCCAAGGTGGTTGAAACGAGCAGGAGGATTCGCACTGATTTCAGAGCCTGCCATTCAGCGGGAGACCTGCTTACTACCAGGAGCGTTCAGAGCATCATTAAAATGGTCCAGGCTGCATTTTTGTTGGTCGCTATATAGATATAATTTTCCCCCTTCTTTCCTAATTGATGCCCGGTGCATTAAGACTTGGGCTGTCAGTGGCATCGATGGCCAGACTAGCTGATTTCCCTAGTAGCTGGCCTTTTTACTAGCACAAGGAGTCTGCACTAGAGGTGGGCATAAATACTGCAGTGTTTCTGGAAATGGTAAACATGTAGGACAGTTTGCTGTAGCGGCTGGCATTGAAAGACAAGCGAGTTTTTCACGCCCTGAGTTAATTCATTCAGGCTTATTGGCATTCACAGCAGATGCTAAATTTAAATCTTGGGGTTTTCTTTCTTTGTTTTTTAAACTGGTACCGTTATTCAGGGAAACTCTCCCTTGCAGCAGTAGGAGGAAGGAGAAGGAGAAAGAGAAAAAAGAAGGAGAAAGGAGAGACGCTTAAAATCTCATAGATGTTTAGTAGTTATATAAAAGATGGATATAATGGTATAAATCAGTAGCTGGTGCAATTCCTGTCACCCTTTTGGTGTTAAAAGGGCCGAATGAGCTTGTGTCAGTTCAAAATCTGGTGCTCCGACCCTTCAGTTTTATCATAAGCTCCTTTGGGAAAATGCCTGATTCTTTTCTTCTGTGTGGCCGGTGGAGTCCTGGCTCAGAACAAGGGCACTGAGCACCGCTGCCACTGTCTACGCGTATGTGCTGTGAGTTCAAGGCACCACCAAGTTGAAGTCCTGCTTTCTGCCCTTTCTTCAAGTCAGCTTTCCGTTTCACCAGTTTTTGGCCGTGCTGTTCAGGTGTAGCTTTGTTCTCTTACAAAGACGCTCTTGGGAGGAGGAAAGAGAATCAGAGTAAGTATGCGTGCAGATAGAAGGGCCGAGGTGCAGTTCAAACTGAACACTGCATAATGCATATGTGCTTTGCTTTAAATATATGCGTTTGTCACGTAGAGGATGAAGGAACCAGAGGAACAGAGTAGGCATTTCTAACTTTCCTCCCCATCCAGCGCTCTGCCGAGCGTGTTTCACTCTTGTTTATGACTACTGCAAAAAAAGATAAATTTCCTTTTGAACCTAAAATCTTGCAAACGCGAGATGTAAGCTGGGCTGTGATAGAAGCACATCGCTCGAGAGCTGCCTTGTTATAATTACCTCCCTGTTCCTGCCAAACTGCCTTCTAATTGGAGGGAATTTTAATAACAATTTTTAAAATCCTTCTCTTAAACTTAATTTGTTAATACGTGCTTATTTCCATCTGATTATGCAGTAGTGCTCTGGAAAGGCAGTGAAAGCATCCACTGCGTTGAAACATCACTAAGTTGGACAAAATGAGTTTGTTTGTGTTGTGTAACCCGTGGCAACCGACTTTTGGTCCATTTCCCTGACAGCAGTTGACTCACAGTTAGCCAAGTAGTGACTCCAGTGTGTGGGTGCATATAGGAAATTTTGCATACGACCAGGGCAAAAAAAATAGAGATGTGGCTGTTACACATCNTTCCCTGACAGCAGTTGACTCACAGTTAGCCAAGTAGTGACTCCAGTGTGTGGGTGCATATAGGAAATTTTGCATACGACCAGGGCAAAAAAAAGAGAGATGTGGCTGTTACGCATCTCTCAAAGTATTATTCAATGCTTTTGCTGGAGGTGATGGTGGCAGACTGCAGGTAGGAGTGAAGCTGCCAAGTAGACGAGCCCGCTGGAACCCAGCGCCTTTTCCGTTCTGATTTTTTTGGATCGTTACTGCGATGAAAGGACTTGCAGATGAAATAAAATATTTTATCTTTGCAGTTGAAAGTGCAGCAGTTGACTTGTGTTGTGACACGCACTTTTGAATAATGCACAGGTTTTTCCGTCTCGTCTCTTTTTATCGCTGAAGTGACACTGCAGACTGTCAGCTTTCTCACCGAATAATTATGTATTATTGTATACTTCTTTGTTGCAGAGTGATCGTCTTTTGATCAAAGGTGGTAAAATAGTTAATGACGACCAGTCTTTCTATGCAGACATTTACATGGAAGATGGGTTGATAAAGTAAGTGAAGCCTGATAACCACGTTGTGATTGGAAATGCACAGAAACGTACTGCAGATTAGCAAGGAATAACTTCGTCTCAGTGAGCTGTATTGAATTGCAATGAAAAACAAGTATTTCGTGTATATTCTGGTGTTTGATGGAGAAACTTTAAAAGCAAGACGTTAAATTAAATAAACAAATGGGCCAAAACCTCATTGTTATTAACGTGTGGGTCAAAGGAGGTGCTTACATGTGCTTAATTTTAGCTATGTGAGTAGCCCCATGCTGGGATGACACGTTACAACAAGTTACCTGTGTTGCAACGTTTTACTGAGTTACGACTTCAGAGGCTTTGAATCCAGAGTTCAGCATCCTAATACAGTTAATTCTGTTTTAGAGTAGGAGCCTGGACTTAGGTGACCTCTTGAGGTCTCTCTCAGCGCTGGCTTCTATGATTCTGTGAGGCAAGGATCAATCCAAACCCCCTTAAAGTTAAAAATGATCCTGTGTTTTAAAGATTGAGGTTCAGACTTCTTTCCAACACGCTTCCGTTTTCAGTCCTGAAACATACGTTTCTGGCCCGCCAAAAATATTACGGATTTCTTTGGGAAATTACTCTTAGGAAAAAAACGGACGAGCCAGAGGTTACGAACAAGGAATTTTCCCATTCTGGCTAAACGGTCAGCACATGTGCTTTGTTAATCAAGGTTAAAAGTTAAAGGAGCCAGCCAAAGACAGCTAATTAATTGCAATGTGTCATCCACTATTGCACTTCTGGAAATACGTCTGTGAGGAGCTGGACCGGGGAGACCTTTGAGGGTCTCATCAGGAATTTGATAACCGGTATCTGCATGGGTTTATGTTTGTGCAGGGACTACATGGTGTTTATGCATGAAAGGAAAGTAGACAGTGTAGAGGCAAAAATTCTTCCAGTGCTCCCAAAGCAGTACTAACATCTAAATTGCTGTTAGATAGCTAGAGTCAAGTGTTGAACTGCCATTTGGCAACCCCAGTCCAGTCCCAGTAAAGCTGCTCGCAAGGCTCTTGCTGTGTTTGCTACAGCGATCCATCTGATTACCTGCATGGTCCCTTCTCCAGCTGCCTGCCAGTCTTTTCCTTCCTGTTAAGTCTAGTATTGCCCAAGGTCCTGAAGTAATTGCGCACTTTGCTCTCAATGATGCAACAGCTTCAAGGGGAAGAATAAAATATTATCAGCCATGTATGCTGATCCTGTGCCTTGCTTTCTGTGGAAAAAGAGAGCACTGGCCACGATAAGTAGCACAGGGGTGTATGTTTACAGGCCGTTTGCCTTGGTTGTGTCTGACTTGCTGTTTGAAACCTTTTTTATTTACCCAGGCAAATAGGAGAGAATCTGATTGTGCCAGGGGGAGTGAAGACTATTGAAGCCCATGGCAGGATGGTGATTCCGGGAGGGATCGACGTTCATACCCGCTTCCAGATGCCGGAACAGGGGATGACATCTGCTGATGACTTCTTCCAAGGGACCAAGGCTGCACTGGCTGGGGGCACCACCATGATCAGTAAGCTGGCTGTCTTTTCTCTTCCAAGAAAGCTTTACTTTTCTCTTTCTCAGATAAGTACAGAAACTGTGTGCAGTGTAAGTCATGTGATGTTTTGGACCAGGTACCAGCAGTGGGGCGTTTCTGATGTCTGTCCAGGTTGCTGAGAAAAGCTTGTGTAGGGGTGGGAACAGGGGTGGAAAAGCAAGACCCCACGATTTCCACATCTTGACACTGCCGGTCCTTTCACTCTTCTCTGTTGGCAGGGTTTACCTTGCGGCTTTGCTGGATTCGTGGGTCTGCTCTTACTGGAACCGGCGTCATGTTGACCTCTGGCTCCAGCATGAGTAGCAGATTCTCTGCATCGCTGTGTCTTGGTTCCTTTCCCCATGATGTCTATGGATAGGTGTCCATCATACCGTTCGCACCCAGAAGCTTGATGCCAGTGTGCTACGTGTATTTGAAAATTGGGCCACTTATTTAAGGATTTGAACACGCCCACTTATGTATGCAGCTTTAGTGCCAGGATTCTGTTAGCGTTGTTCCTTTTGTGCTCATATCCTCTTTTGGAGGAAGAGAGAAACCGGGAAATGAAAATATCTCAAAAAGAAGTCAGACAGACAGGCTGTTCTGCAGACACCAGAATTAGACACTCATGGTGTTCCCCTCTGGCTTGTGAATGACTTCCAGGCTATCTGTCCGCAGTTGTGTTGGCTACAGATGCTTGGCTTGCCAGAGCCAGGACCTTAAAACTCTGTGAGTCGTCGTCGTTAGCCTTGTTTGAGCTGGAGGAAAAAAAAAAAAAAAAAAAGAAAATGTCTGTTGCAGTGCAGCTGATCACGTGTAAACTGTAACATGGTGTCCTGGAGTCTCTTGCTGCACGTGGGAATCAAGGATAAAGGTGTAAAGTGATATAATATCTGAGCATCTTGCGTTCCTTCATCTACTGTGAGACGCTGCCGAGAAATAAAAAGAGCATCATTCGGAACTGGTGCTGGTGTCTATTGTCCAGTCCACAGGTGCAAAGGGATCTTAGGCACAGCCAGGAATCAGCCTAACTCTCCTCAGTTCAAACCTAGCTCCTTATGGACCAGAACATCCTCGTCTCTTAGAGGATGGTTGTGAGCAGTCTTTGATCCCTGGCCTGGTGGGCAGACTCGGATTGATTGACATGGACGTTGGGCGTAGGAGCGGTAGTCCAAACAGAGCTAGATTGTCTGTGTTTCAGAACCAGATCTTTTTACGGGTCTGGACCTTGCAAAGAGGTTGTGTCTGGCCTACGAACTTGGTCTAATGCTTTGAATAAATAGCCTTAAAATAGCCTGGGAAATTATTTTTCATAAAGTTATCACTTTATGAAGTTTGTGTATGAAGATAACCTCGCACATAAAGAGAAGGTAAAGTGGGAGTGTAGCTGTGGGTGGTCTCACTGTGCATACTAATAGCCAGTTTTTCTTCAAATTTTTGCTGTCAATTCAAATTAACAACACTGAAATGGTATTTTCTTTTAAGCTTCAGTTCATTGACTTTGTTTCATTGGTTGTTCCTTTGTTATTAGCACACCTGGTTCACGCTTGAATGATCATTTTGTTCTCCCTTGTTAAGCTGAATTAGATCAAAATAACATTCTCTGTCGTTTGTGTCTGACCTTTCAACAGCATTATTGCCCCCAGTGGCACTTCTGAAAACATTTTAAGCAGAAATTGCTTAGGCAAAATGTTCTAAAGTAGCCCTGTAGTTGCCCAGTTTTACCTATGCTGAGCCTCATACGTCAGAAATGCTTGGACCTTTCTCTATATGTGTAAATGTATATTGCCTTTATGCCTGTAGTATCTGGATATCTCACTAATGGTGTTCATAATGCATCTCTGAGTGAGGGAAATTGGAGGAGAATTCCCTGTTTTATAACTTCTCATTTTACAGCTGTGAAAAATTAGCACAATGTAGATGATGACCGTGGGCAAACCATGTAGAGGAGGCTGGTGGCTAAACTTGACCTTACCGCCTTCCTGAGTGTCTTGGGTTAGGATACCAAAATACACAATCATCTCTGAACAAAAAAAAATCTTCCTGAAGTGTAGCAGCAGGGACAGTAATTGGACTGCTTAGGATGATGGAGAGGCATCGCTGATGGGCGGGTATCAGCAACTGGGGCTGAGCAGTGGAAAGCACGATAAATAATAAGACTAGACTTCAAAGCTTTGGAGGCTCTGCCCTGTGTCAGCTCAGCTGTTCTCTTTCTTAGCAATATTATACCGTTTGCAAAAATGCTTTTCCACAATGAGGCATGCAGAACTGCCCTTGTGAACGTGCTCTTGGTGGGTGGCCTTTGGCTTTTCCCAAAGCAGGTGGGAGTCGTGGGTGATTGCAGCATTTTTTTCTTTGATGATAAATAGGACAATGTTTCGTGAACTAGATTTATAATATCACAAACAAATTGCAGCCTGAAAATGGCACGCTAATGTTTATGTCATTGTGTATTTTAAATACCATGCCTGGGACTTTTCAGAAGAGAATATGCTCCTCTCATGGAATTGCGCCTAGCTGCGTGCCTCCATTCTTGGGGCTTTTTTGGACAAGTTAGCCTCATGGATGTGAGCTTTTTGGAAAAACACACCCATGTTTCTTCATTTGTGCTTTAAGCAAACTTTATATTACTTATTTACAAATAACCTTTACTCCCATCTGTTTTTCTCTTTTATATATAGCCCTAACTTTGGGCAAGAAAACAGGTTAGTCAGCTTCATGCTTCAGTTTGTTGCACATTTTCATGCAGGAGGACACTTTAAGGCTGTTTACTTTACAGTCATTATAGGGAAATACTTGTTTCATGTACATTTTTCAGTGAAATTAAAACAAGAATCTTGGATAGGTTTCCATTGTCTGTTGGTTTTATAAAAACTGTGGGCGAAATCCTGGCTTCAGTGAGGTAGCGGAGAGTTTTGTCATTGACCTCAGCGGTGCCGGGAAGTCACCGTGTGTGTCTGGTTTGGTTTCAGTGACCTTCATTTTCAGCTCAGATCAAATTCAATGTTGTTCCTTTGATTCCCATGGCAGACACATCCAAGGGAAGCATACAGGAGCTCAAGAATGTAAGCTATTGTTTCCAAGCCCTGTTCTCATTTACTTCCGTTCCCCTTTAAAGTAAATTTATTACTACAGAGATAGGAGCCGACTCTCAACTGTTATTAAATGGGGCAGCCCCATTTTCTGTTTGGGACCAGTGGAGATTTATCCTGGTGGGAAGCACATCTGGCTCCAGTCCAGTGCTTCCCAACTCATCCCCTGGTCAGCTGCAATGAGGGAGAATGGCTAGTGGTGATGGTCTGAATTAGCCCTTTTCTGCTCTGCATGACCTGTGTTCCTTCCCATGGGGCTCTCCAGTCCTTGCTTTCCTGAGCCCTCCTCTGGGTCGCTGCACTCCAGAGTCAGGGCTGAGTTCTTTTCCTAGCGACTCGTTCCACGGAGGCCATCTGAACAGGAATTCCAGCTATGATCCTTCTGTCTCTACCCTCTTCAGTGCCAAAGGCAAGACTCCAGCTGACTTTGCTAACGTATGAAAAAAAATAGAGTTGGTTTTGCCATGCAGAGCTGCTGAGAGGTGAAATGACGTATTGTGATATGATTGTTTGCTTTTCTGCAACGGCAATTTGCATGATCCTGTCTCTGTCCCTGCTGTAAAACAGTGTTAGGGTGGGTATGTCAGCTGAGGGCGAAGAGCACCGCACGTGTTTTAGGATGACATTATGCCCGAAAAAAACTTGGATTATCGCCCTTTTAAAATGTCAGAATGCAGTGTTTGGGCGTTAAGTCGAAGGGAGGATTCCAAGATGATCTGCAGAAGGCTTTGGATGAGAGAGGAGTATAAGGCTGCAGCTTGTTTAGGGTAGCTTCCCTCATCTCCCCTGTATTCCGTGGAAAGAGAACAGTTCCTCCAGAGTTTTGGAAAGGGGCTCCATCTGAAGTTGCCCTTTATAAGAGGCTCGCTCTCATCCATGGAACCACACAGTTTTGTTGAGCTACAGATGGCATTTTTGCGCCGCTTTTGTCCTGACTTGAGATAGGTTGATGCCCTGGGATATAAAACAGTCGCTGCAGCTATTAGAGAAGGAAGATATCACTGCGAAGAACAGGGTGGCCTCTCCAAGTCTTGTGATGATTTGGTCTCTTATTAACTGTGATGGGCGAAATCCCCATCAGAGTCAATGTTAAAACTCCCCCTAATATCAGTACAAGCAGGATTGCCTTTCTCCGCTCCTAACCCTTCACAAAGAATGAAGCTAAGCTGTGTGTATGTACTGGCTCTCTGATCCTCTAGCCTGTTTAGTGTCCTAGTGAGAAATGCATCTATCCATGCCCGCTCCCACACTCATTTCAGCACCGCCTCCCCCCCACCCAAGACTGTGCTTCTTCCTGGGTATCTGCTGTCCTCGAGTGAAATCGCTTGCTGACATTGCCTGTGTTGACTCAGTCAACCACTGTTATAATCATAGAGAGAAATTACAGTCAGAGAAATTATAGCTCTTTCTGGCTTGGTGACTTGGAAGCCAGCTGCCTTTTGAACTTGACTAGCAGTTATCCTAATAACATGGAGAATGTATGCTAGGGATATGAGCCTTTGTATCTTGGGAGGTTCAGAAAATGAAGGGGAAATTCACATGGGCTGCAGTCTGCCTCCTAATGCTTTACCCTGCTATTAAAGAGAGAGCTCATGTGCAGGACGGCAGGGATTTGCAGGAGTGTGTTAGGTGCTCAGCTGCAATCAAATTTGTGGTGAGTTGACACTAGGACTCCTAGGTCATCCTGAAGATCACCAGCCTGCTAGCAGGAAGTGTTTCCAGTTTGGGAGGCTTCCTCAGCTCTCAGTTTTTGAACTGAGCATGACTCGAGAGAACTGAGCCGCCCCAAAGGAGATCAGAGTCTAAAACTGCAGTAGAGTGAGCTTAGACTAGGGTTTAGAAAAGAACAAGGTCAGCTTGGCATGGGATGGTATTCAGACCCACTAGTGAAGACTAGATCACATTCTACTCTACTGGGTGCTGCTGGTTTATATTGTCAGGGTTAGGCTTGTCCTGGTAGAGAGCGAGAGTCTAAATGGCGGGCGAAGGAGGGGCTGGAAACAGAGGCACAGAAGGAGGTGGCACAGCGATGGTTGTGCAGTCACTTGTGGCCGAGCTGGAAGGATAAAACCAAGCGTTTGGAGTCCGAGGGCAGTGACCACAGAGCTGCAGTGTCTCACCAAGTCTCTGTGGCTGTGTGTACACAGCACCGCATTGTTCCGCAGACACCAGCCTGAATTTTGTTTCTTTTTGCACCCAGTAGCTGAGATAAAAGAGGAACTGTGCGGCTGGGGACTAGCGTTTCAGATGGGCTGCCTTGGGGTGCGTGGCTTCTTTCTAGCAGCTGGCACTGGTTCTTCTGCAGCAAAGAAATGTTTAAATCTCTAGAAATGTAATGAAAATGTCCATTTGCTTGTGTAAAAGATCATTGGTCATTTACATGGGCAGAGGCTTCCTTGAGCTCTGTTATTAAGATAATGACATTACCACACGGCAGGGCAGAGTCCCTCGGGCCCTTTCTCTCCCCTCCCCAGCTCCCCTCGGTGCCTTTTGTACCCCCACGCTCTTCAGCCTCTGCGCTGATTCACGCCAGATCTTGTTCGCTTCACTGGCTCTCAGCGTCCTGCTGATGTGTTTGTTGCTTTCATTCAGAGCGGGCTTAAAATCATTGATGAGAAAGTCGGTCCGTAAACAGAGATGGGCACTCCCCCATTGCGAGCTACTCTTCTCGAGCTTTTAAGCCCCTCTAAGTCCATTAGGCATCTCTGCCTGCAGTAGTGTGTGCGGCTACTGGACAGATGACAGCTTGCCGTGCGGGGGCCGCCTCTGCTTCCAGCCATCCGTGCGACGCTGGCGTTCTGCTGGATGGGATCGCCTCTATTGTTCCGATGGGGTTTCCAAAGGGGTCTCGTTGGAAGCAAACGAAACGAATCTGCCAAGCCCTTGATGTCTCCTGCCGGTTAGCGCAGAAGGAAACAGCTGTTCAGCCCTCGGCGTACGTTGGGTGTTGCTGTGTGCATTTGTAATTTTTTTCCCCCCTTTGGGCTGCGACTATTGTTTGTCATCTCTTTGCTGCTGCGAGGAACAGATGAGGACTTTGGGAGTTGTGTAGCGTTGCCTGAGGTTATGCGGGAGGCCCGTGGCGCGATAGCGTCTTCAGCCCAGGCTGTCAGATATTCAGGCTAATGACTGCCTATAAGATGGGCCATCTCTGCTTCTTATTGCTGAAAGGTGAAATCAGCGGTGTCTGGTTTTGGGCTGGAGCCCTGTGAAACCGCGTGGCTTGTTTGTAAGTAAGTCGGTAGATTTTTCCCTATTTTCCTATCTTCTGCCTTCCCCAGAGCTGCTCTGGATCCTGGCGCTCGCTCCTCTCCCAGCCTTCTGCCTCTTTGGCAGCGCTGACTTTTTTTAAAGAGCAGGTGAACGGGGCCCTTCCTCTACTTCTGTTCTGCCCTGTTCTGTTCTGGACCTGCTGCACTGCTGTCACTGCGGAGGAAGGAGTGGGTGCAGGCTGTCCCACATGCGCTGGAGCCTGGAGCCCCTGATTTAGTTACAAACAAATGAATGCTGAAATGACACCACCACTCACAGTGCAGCCGTCTTCCTGCAGATGTGACTGACCTAGATTTTTCCGTGCATCCAAAAAGAGGGATTTGGCACTCGCTCAGGAGAAATAACCGATGTTTTCTGTTTATGCAATAGCACTTAATACCTCTTACTCCATATAATGGTTGGGATCAGTAGTGCTGCTTTCCCACTGGGTGGAGAAGAGTTCAAGTAGTTTTGTTTGAAGAGCTGCTTTGAAATGCTTTTCTTGCTTTCACGTGTCCAGTGCTCTCATCCTCAAGTCCCATGCCTTACGAATGACACGCAGGAGAGGTAAAGAGCTAATGGGTATCACCAATGCCTTGTGTCTTACGTAGCCCCTTACAGCAATGGAAAATGCTTGTGATACTTCACAGGGTGCAGGTGTCAAAGTTGGGTCCTCCAGCTAAAGCCTGTCTGCTGTAGATGGAGAAGCAATCTTAAAAAAACAAAACTACGATAAAAAAATGACCATTATCCACCTCTGTTAACGTAACACCGTCAGCTGTCTGTGATAGTTTTTCAGGGCACGTGTGTTAAATCTTGCTAGATAACCTGTCTTAATGACCTTCAGGTTGAGACACGGTCTTAAACGGAACAGCAGGAAATGGCGCCTCCAGCTCTTTCCTAGGCTTGTTCTTGTGGGCGCGGAGTTTTGCCTTCCGACCAGCGTTCAATCCCTTGGCTTCTTTACCTTCCCGTGAGCTTGACTCAGCAGAAACCGTCCTTGTCAGACGGGAACTTTTAACTTTCCGTGTTGGGAATCAGCTTTGCGTGTCAGGGGAAGGAAGCAAGTGAAGCCTGAAAGAATGATGGCTGAGACTGAATGCAATATTTCTCAGCTTAGGGCGGATTCAGGCGAGTGCTGTGTGTAGAGTGGAATTTGATGCCTTGGGTCAGCGGAGTCTTTTACCATCTTTCCTTCAGCCCCTGTGCCTTCGGTTCATAGATCCCATCTGTTTTAAAATCTTTCTGGTGAGAGGGAGAAATGTTTAAGGAATACAAATTAGCTCCTCCTGTCTAGCATACTTTAATCATGCTTAGAAATTGCCAGTTGTTACCAGCTTGGGGCTATGCCTGCATCTTCGCACAACTGTAACTCCCATGGAAGCCGTGTGCATTTAAAAGGAATGCAGCGTTGGACACTTAAGTTATGGCTTCTGAGAAAACTCTTTTCTTCTCTTGATACACTGCAGTTAGTGGCAGGACTACCTCTGTGACAACGGGTTTGTCATTTAATTTCTCCATGCTAGTTGCTAGCTGTCCATAATGGGAGGCGGCTTTGTTGCCGTGGGTTGTAAGGTTTAATTCAGATTAGTTAAGTTCACCTAGGCCCTCATATCGTAAGTACAAAGTGATTATCTTTATGTAGAGCTGCCTGAGAGCCCGGCATGTGAAATACTGGATGCCACCTAGCCGTGAGATGGTCCCTGTCCCTCCCAGCGGGGACCCGTGCAGATGCAGACACCCAGTCCCTGCAGCTCGTGATGCACGGCTCTGCTTACTGTCAGCATAAGAGTAGAAGGGAAAAGCCTTGTGCGAGGGAGACACAAGGTGAGCCCTGTGTGCGTGAAGTGCTTTCAGCTTCCTGGATCCTGAGAGCCTATTTCAAGGAACAGGAGGAACCGTTAGACTTTAATATGCAAATGCTAACTGGGAAATCTCTCGGTGAATTTTCAAAGCCCATCAAAAAGGGCCGTGCTTTTGGAAGTTCCCCTTCCTGACCGTTTCTGGGGCATATTTTCGCCAGATTGCTTTGTTCCTGAAAGCAGTTACATATGTGCAGTGTGTATATTTTTGGAATCGGAGGGGCTCTGTGGTGTTTTACATATGAATGAAATTCCCTGACACAGCCTACAGGCAACGTGAGCTGGTAAAGGAGTTCCTTGAGAACGATCCCGTTATTATTACACAGCACTGCTTTTGTGCAAGGGGGGAAGGTTCCCAAAGCATAGCACAGCAAGAGATAGCGTAACCCAATATTGCTTCAAAAATCTCATTCCAGAAATGCGTGTCACTTAACGATGCTTCCCAACAGACTGTTCTTTATTTCAGATAAGATTTCTGAAGCTGTCTAAGCTGACAAGCCAAAATCTGGTCTTGGCGACAATGATGCAAATCCAGAATTGTTCCAGCTTCCCGGCTAGTGGAAAAAGCCTGATGGGCAGGGTAGATCTCCACTGACCTGAGAGGGATGGAGCTGGCTTACGGCACTTGATCTTTTGTCCTCTTGTTTCTGATCAAACTTTTCCACCTGGGATGTGTTGTTACAGTTGTGTTTTGCCTTGGACTTGAAATCCATGGCTACAAACAGAGGTTTTCTCAATCCCATTCCCTCAAGGTTTTCAGGCCAATTTATGTGGAAGTCTTTGAAGTCCTGTGTACTTTTTTTCATGGGCTTCAAGGGTGGAGCATGCCTAAAAGAAAGAATAAATCTTGGAATCACTTAAATACCTCTTTTGAACTTGGCTCCCCGCCTCAGGATGACCCCCTGAGATACAAGCGTAGCTTGAACGTACAGTGAACCTGTCCTGTAAAGAAGTGGAGCCTTTTTTGATCTGTTCTAAATATGTAGTCCCTCCAGCTGTTTGAGAGGGTTATTAATTACTGTTTGGACATACAGACTCCTATTCTCTACATTTGTGTCCAGCTGGCATTAAATTATTAATCGTGTTTTGGATCTAATCAGCTAAAAAGACAAGTGAAATATCTGTATGACATCAGTGAGGGAATAACAGAACATTGCAGGCTGAAAATGTAATCAGTGTAGCGCGGATATGTCTAATTCTTCTGAGCCCAGTCCAGCTCCTGATTCTCTGCATGGAGTCTAATAAAGTGGATCTAAACTGACAGCAAACAACATGCGATGTCATTTAGCCTGCCTGTTCTTCTATTAGCTTGGCAGACACATAGAAGCAAACAGTCCTTGTGTGGTTGTATTAGCACGGTAAATGCTGTTCTGTGCAGAGCGTTGTTGCTCTTCAGAACAATCTCTGCATTTCAGTATCTTTTCTTGGGGGAAAAAACCCAACAATGGTAAAATAATGTGGGAATAAATCCCCAGAAATATGCAAAGCTGAAGTCTGATTGCTGGATCCGGGATGTTAAGAAAATTCTTTGTTTGACTTCATTACTTTCAAGTGTATCAGCTTAGGTACGTCAGATGCATGAAACGGTAACCTTAAAAGTGATCTTGTCACTATCCTTTCTTGTCCTAGATCAAAAACATGACCTGGAGGGTGTGCGTTAGAGGAAGAACTGGGTACGAAATCAGAACATGGGAGATGCAAGGCTCTTTTAGGTTACTTGATTTGGGATTTTTGAGGTTAGAAGAAATGCTGAGGTCTCTTTCTAGCCTAAATTGATGTAGAGCCGGTGAGCTGGCAGTTGGGTTTCAGTACTTCAAGCAGAAGTCTTGTTGCTGGGAGGTTTGGCTTTTGAACAGCTTCGATACTGGACAAGGCGGCTCTTGGCAGCTCAATTTCTTGACACATAAAAGGGTCGTAATGATACATAACCCATAGTAGAAGGGATTGTGGCACTTCACTAGCTGAGAGTTTGAAGACTCTGGATGAAATGAGGTCTGCGATTATGCGATGATCTTCTGTGAAGCTTCTTGGGTCAGTCAAGGGCCTGACTTCCCATTCACACCTGTTGATTTTATTCCACTCACTTTTACAGCATTACTCCCAGTTCACACCAGTGCCAGGAGAATACTGCTGCAGCCATAGACTAGCAACAACTCCAGACTTCCAAGTAGGGAGCTGTGCAACTATCGGGGCTGAATTTAATTACAACCCCTCAGTAAAATGGCTTGTGACAGAATGTACAACTCAATAAATTCACCAGATTTCATCACATGCAGTTGCTGTGAAGATGAAGTAGTATTAAACAGGCAGATGTGTTTATAGTGATCGAGCTTCTATTTAAAGTTTGGGTAAGGGAAATCTGCCTCATAACAGTTAAGCTTAAACGTTAAGGATTTTCACCTTATAAACTTCTCTTAAACTGTAGGCACATTTAATGCTGGTAGGAGCAGGAAATATGTGTAAAACTGCAGTTTATAATAGCACTGGAACCCTGCGTACACGGTTTTATTACATACACAGTTTTTGTAACATCTGACCCTGATTCACGTTTATATTGTCCATATCAAATAGTTTTTCTCTTTCCTGCTAGTGGAGCTCATTAGCTGAAGACCGAGAAAAATTTCATGCGTGCTTTAGATGACACGTAATTAAACTAGCTGAAAAAAGCCTTTACAGGGGAAAGCTGGAACCAAGGGCTATTAATAGAAACTCCAGGAAGGGGTTGTTAGCAAGCCAAGGCCTGCTTTAATGAGGCAGGATGCAAAAAAGAAAAAAGTCGAACATGCCACAATACCAGGAAGCTATAAAACCCATTAATCCCCACCCAAAAAGTAAAGTTTTGTTTTCAAGGCAAGGCTAATAGCAGAATGCAGCTCTCCTACAGAAACAGTAATTTCTCTTGAGAGGTCAAAAATATAAAGGCACAGCTCTTAAGCTGCGTTTTTTTTGAAAGCTTCAAAGTGCCAGACAGAGATTACATGGGACTTTTTTATGGCTTCAGTCTCAAAGCATCCTGCAGGCTGTTGGTTAAATCCCAAGTCTTCTGCGTGTGATCCCTCGTGCCCGTGCGGAACAGCTACCTCTGTTCTCAAACCGGGCACTTGTTCAGGGCCTGAGCGAGAGCCGCGGATACCTCCCTGCATCAGAAAAGCTCTTAAGGATCAGAAAGCCGCAGCGTACCCGAGTTGGCAAGAGGAAGCCAAGATGGGACACAGCGCTTCCTAAAGCCGCTGTTGAAAGCTGCGATTGGCACCATTTTACGTGTGCTGCGCAGCCTGCGGGCCAGTACGGTTTTAAAGCAAGAAGATAGAGTGGCTGGCTGAAGAGCAAAGGTATGCTTAAAGCCGACCCTTAATACGCACACCGATCGGTGATGGGACCAGTAAATGCTAGTGCGTTATCAACTGATGCCGTCACTTCTCCTACCCCACTTAGATTTTTCATGCTTACATTAAAACACGACTACTTTCTCTTCCTCCATACTTGGAAAGTTCCCTTTAAACCAATTCCTCAAAGTTTTTTGCTGTCCCCTTTGGTTTAGCACCGAGCGCCTGATGCACTGGTGGTTGTTACCTTCCCGAACAGCGTTCGACCATTTTGGCTCACAGGATGAATAATATTTCAGCGTTTCTGAAGGCCAGCTCTGGTATACTAAAGCCACGCAGATAAGCTGACAGTGGTTAGTGCTGTCGTCTCGCTTCAGCTTATTGTCTGCCTTTAATCTTGAGCCAATTAATCTGTCCAAGGAGGAGTGAAGGATCATGAGCGAGACAGGCAGAAAACCAGCCATGGATGATGGGTGGGAGGGAGCTGAAGTGCTTGGAAGTAAGAGTAGATGCACCTCGTAAGCAATGTGAAACTGTAATGACGGGAGAGCAAAGCCAGGCGCATCGGAGAGGTAATGAAGAGTCTCGGTGATTGCGGCTGGAACAGTCGTGGCGTGTTGGGTACGCAGGTGCTCAAATCCCACTGCTTTGCAAAGGGAGGTGAACATTCAGTTTGTTGGGGAAAAAGATAAACAGACTATCCAGTAATTTTGGAGTCTTGTCAGTGTCTTACCAAGGGAAAACTTAGATGACTGGTAAATTACCAAATCCTTTTTTTTGCGTACTTTTTTTTTAAAAGCAGTTAACTTTGCTGATGTAAACCAGCTTGCTTGCTTTTAAGCCACAGGCTGTTGCATTTTGGATTCTGCATCTCAGAAGGTTAAAAGATGAGTCTACAGAATATTTTCTGTTCACAACTGAGAAACCACTGTAATCCTAACTTGGCTTTGCCATTTAACTTGCTGAGAGTGTATGTTAAATAAATAAAAATACTAGGATTAGGTATGAAGTTCACTCTAATTCAGGGAGCCGCTACAAGGACCGCAAGCTATTTAATTCCTCCTTTGAAGGTTGCAGCACTGATAAAGTGATACTTAAATGATCTTTTCCTTTTCTCTTTTTTTCTTCCTTTTATTTCTGTTTTTGGAGAAATCTCTGAGCTTAAATTAAGCTGGCAACTTCCTTTTCAGACCTCAGCAGCTGACATCATTTGTACGGCAATAATCAACAACAGGAAGCAAACATCTGGTCTTGGAAGCAAGAGGAGATCAAGGCTGTAGTGGTCTAGAGGATGAAGGGGTGACAACAGTCTGTATTGCAACAGTTTGTCTTGAGTGCGTCCTGCAGATGTGAGGCCGCTCCAGTGGCTGCGGGAGTTGAACATTCCTGCTTTCCGAGGTGAAGGAACGAAAGATGGAGCTGTAAGCTGTCGGGTTCCCTAGAGAGGAGTGGTTCAGTGAGGTCAGGACAGCACACTGCTTTTCGCATGGGAACCCTCCAGGGTAATCTCCACGGCTGGGTTTGCTGCGTGCTCCGGTGGGTCAGAAGACCTTGTGTCCGTGATCCTGTGGTGGATCATACCCAGGGGTCATCTTGGGAGCCTAGGGCTGTGGGAACACGGCGGATGGAGCTTTCATCGGCTGCTTTGTACTGAAGTGGAGCACAGGGACCTTGAAGAAAAAGCTTTTTGTTTTGGTCTGAGCCCTTGAGCTGTGCCTGAGGACTGGAAGGAGAACTTCCTCTGAGCTGCGTGAGCGATTCCTACCCATACCAGTAAGCAGAAGTAGTTGCAATGCTCAGTTCTTCTAACAGCAGGCGAAGAATCAAACTTGTCTTCTCTCCTTTAAAGGATCTAGGCTCATTCTTGCTAATTTGAGCTCTAGCTGTTATGTTTTTACTTTAAAAAACCTATAACAACAAAAAAACCCCAAAACCCCAACCCTTTCCTGAGCCATTGCATGTAGGGATGTGGGCCATAATCATACAATGTAGTTGGCACCTTCCCTTGTAACAAGGGGTGGTAAAATTGAGGGGACATTTGTGTCTGAATTACCTGTAGGTACCACTTGGTATTACATCCACCTTCCTCATGCCTTACGTGCAGCATCTCCTGCTTCTGCAGCCTCACCTACGGCAGCATGGCTTCCTTCCTGCTCCAGGTACCACGTGTCGGGCGTCCCATGGTGTGCTCTATGAAGTTGCTCCTTCGCCGAGTCTCTTTGGACTTTCGAAGGCTGTTGGCTTACCTTGCACGTTGAGGCCGCCTTCTTGCTGACTTCTTCCACATGAATGTAACGAAGTGGTTCATCATCAGTAATATTTGCCTGGCAGAAAGCTGCTGTGGAAACAAACTGTTTTCTGTTTTGATGGGGATGATAGGCGATTTGGCTATCAGTGAGCTCAAGGGAGCTGCTATGAGATGTGTCGGCAGTGTGGCTTCCATATAAGATATTCCTAATCCCCGGAGCTGACTTTTGTGCACATATGCACCACTACCTCCATGCCTTATCCTTATTGTAACCAGCTGTGGTTTGACTTTGTCAAAGATCTGATAGAGCTCCCTCAGCCCCTCTCCCACTCCCTCCACAAACTCCCATTAGTCATACTTGGGCAGCGCATGAAATAAGATGGTGATAAAGCTCTGATCCTAGACACCAGAGTCATTCCTAGGGGCTCTGTGCTGGGCTGTGAAGACTCCATTGTGTTAACCCCTTGGTGCCTCCAGGCAGAATTTCCTAATGCCTGTAGCCATGTATCATCATCTCGGGGTTGATAGGGCTCTTAGGGCACCTTTTGTCTTACGTAGAGATGGATTTATTACTGTGATGTGTTAGAGATTAAATGGGCTTTTGGGGCTTTTTAATTAGGGCTGAGGGAGACAGCTCTCGTGTTAAGGCACTGGCTGCTCGTGAAAACCTGAGTTCTCTCTGTATCTCATTGGTAACGCAGAGAGAATGTTATTTTTCTCCTTGTTGTTCATACTACTTCAGCTAAAGATTAACTTTGGCAGAGTGACAAGTGGCTACGTACTGGCCAAGAAACAATTCAGTCTGGAAGTTAGTGGAAGGTTTCTGACCACTGGGGAGAGGAGATCATGGAACAGAAATTGGTTGATTTTTTTAAAAAACAGGACCTTTTATCGTCTGGTTAAATTTGAGTTGCTCTTCCCGAGGCTGGTGAAAAGCAGATCCTTTATCAGATGCCAGTCACCAGGCAAATTTCAGAGCTCTCACTCGTGGCATAGATTTCTCTGGTGGGCAGGACACTGCTGTCTGAGCGGCCGAAGGCCACCAGCCGCTCCTGAGCCCCTAAGCCACTGCTGAGCACAGCAGCAGCCGTATCGCCAATGGGTCAGCAAAGAACCGTACATCGCATCCTCCCCTTTGCAGGCTGGCGTGGTGCTTTGAGGGGCAAACACAAGCCTTTTGGAAAAGCACAAATATTTTAGCTGCTGTTCTGCTATCTTGTCACATAGTCACCTTTGCGAAAGGGAGAGAGGGTGGGCAGAGCTTTGCGGGAAGGGTGGTTGGTTTTGGTAAGGCTCTTGGCTTTCTACAGTGTTTGCACGTCTCAAACGTTGGAGACGTCGTTACCGACTCGGGTGGCTGAAGCTCGTGGGTCGTTCAGGAGAGCTGTACTGCTTCTGCAGCGAGTCAAGAGAGCCCGGTGTAAATCCCATTCTTAAGGCAGTGCAAAACCAGTAAATTGAGGCTGACGTGTCTGCGTGGGGGCGAAGCAAAGCTTTGTACTTCACTGAGAGCGAGTAGGGTCCAAAGGCTTTATCCCAGTTGTGATTTAGAGCTAACTGCTGAGCTAATGGCAGCCCAGATACTCACCAGTAAAGTTAAAAATAAACTGCTTGATTTCCTCTGCAGATAATTGAAGCAACTTCTTATTTTTTTGTGTGATTTGATGTAAAATCAAACCAGAGCTCTCTCCTCCCTAGCAGTGCCTGCCCAGTTTGTGACCCCTGAAGTCCCGCGGGGTTTTCCTACTCTCTCAGCAGCAGTTCAGTTTCTGAGATGCTGCCTTCCTGCTTTTATTTCATTTTGCCTAGTGAAGATCTTAGAGATCCCGTGCATTCAAATGAAAATTCGAATGCTATTCAGACTACTGGGAGGGACACTAAACCTTCATATCCGAATCTCTTTTGTTACCCTTTGAGGCTGGTCCGCATCTCTGGCACTGGTGGAGTGTCCTGGAGCTGCCTGTGAACCCAGTGCTGCTGGACCTAGGCTAGAGCGAGGATCAGACTGAGCGGATGCCAGAGGCAAGCAGGGCCATCTTCTTGTCCGGAGGCATCTCTCCAGCTGTGACAGGCTGTTGGTCCTGCTTCTTGCAGTCCTCCCTTGCACGCCGTCTCTGGAAGGTGCTCTCGGTTGGGAGGTGTAGCATGAAGCAGCTCTGATCCGTGTGTGGAGTCCTTGCTTGTCACTGCATACGTGCCAGCAGTAATGCATCTTTGTGCTCTTCAGACACCTTTTCTAGCACGTCCAGGGGCTCAGGCAAAGTCCGTGATCGAACGTTAGGTGCCGAGTGTTGAAAGCTGCTGGCTGGCGCTCACAGCAGACCTTGCCTGTGTCGCTGTTTGTTTGTCACCAGGCAGGGGAGCGGTGTTTACAGAGCTCTCTGCAGTGGGTTGCGTTTACTCCCCTAGGATTTCGTTTGCTCCATTCACAAACAATTGCAGTAAACAGACTGTAGTAATTGAACTGTTTCCTTCAGCTTTGGCTCTGTAATCAGCTTCGTGGCTGCATTCTGAGACGTGGGGCTTTGGAAACCAGGTCTTTGAAATACCTTAAGGTGAAGGGAATGTCTTGTTTTCGCAGCAGCCTCTGCAAAGTACGCTTTCTGTCTTGGACATCCAGGAAAGCTACTGCACCAGCCATTTACCAATGTTCTGGTTGTCTTTCCCAGTTGATCACGTGGTTCCTGAGCCGGGGACCAGTTTGCTGACTGCGTTCGACCAGTGGCGAGAATGGGCAGACAGCAAATCCTGCTGCGACTACTCTCTGCATGTGGATATCACCGAGTGGCATAAAGGTGTCCAGGAGGAGATGGAAGCTCTGGTTAAAGATCATGGTGAGTTCAGTTATTGAAAGTTCAGGGGAGCCTTTCCCCTCCTTATGTTTTAGGACTGGCGCCCCTATTTTTTAGGACTGAGTCTTGTGAAGTATTTTACTCTTGCGTCTGAGTAAAGCTGTTCTGGACCCTGACATTAACTTGGCCTGTTCTGGCTTCTTGTGGAGGTTTGGGCAGTCCCTGTTGCACAGGGCTCAGGGGGACAGTGCACGGTGGTGTCGCCGCGGTGGGTTAGGTGGGTGAGCCTCGGTTTTTAGGATGAATGTCTTGCTGCCGCCATGCAGAGTCACACCTTTGTTCAGTGGAGGTCCTTTGATTTCCATCAGTGCAGGCAGGTGGTAGGTTTAGCCATTAAACTGTGGTAAACAAGGGAAGAATCGGGCCCAGAAGGAACAATCCAGCACTGCTTGTTAAAAGCGGAGAACAGCTGAATAAAATGACCTCATAGGTTTTTCCCCTCTTTAATTTCCTTGACGTTTCATCGTTAGGCTAGAGTAATTTTCCATCCTGTTTGTAGTTTAAAAAAACAACCTTTTACATGCTGGTAAGCGCTTTCCCACACGTGCTGGGTGAGAGCTTTTACTGGTTCAGGAGGCAGGAGAGGGAAAGCCGGCTTACGAGACCCCCCTGTGTTTGGTCAGTACGAACACGGTGGAGCAGGGCATGCCTACAGACACGGATTTCCCATCGCTCTTGCAGGAGGGAGCGGGGGGGGATCAGGCAGCCAGGCCCAGTCTCTGCTTTTTGTGTGTGATGCGTTTTGCTTATTTTTTTACTCAACCTCCTACAGTGCCGAATCCACAGAATTATTCTTATTTCACTGTTAAGTGGAAGCCTGAGGGTTTAGCTGTCCCCACGGCTGGAGTGCAGACTCCTCCGTTCTCATCAGTTGTGTTAATCAACGCCACATGGCTGAGGAGATCCTGGCTTTACGCTGTGATCTGTTGAGAGCGCGTGTGTCCGTGCGCGCGCACGTGTGTGTACACCTTTTACAGCAGATTAAAGTAGTTTATTTGTCTACTCGCCATTACAGCTTGCTGGGGGGCTGATGGAGGGGGGACATCGTCTCTCTCTGGGAAACTGTGTTTTGTAGCTTTATCTGTGCCTGCGGTTTGTACGTCAAAGATAATTCCTTTGCTCTCTCTCTACCAGGTGTGAACTCCTTCTTGGTTTACATGGCTTTCAAAGATCGCTTTCAGCTAACTGATTCTCAGGTAGGAGGGCTTAATGTTCGCACACTTCTGTCACTGCAGGCTGTGCATTAGTGACATGTAAGGGTTTAAGTTCAATGCACTGGGATCTGACATTCTCTTCTGGTTTCAGTCTTTGTGTGCGTAACAGCACCTAAGATTTGCAACAGTACCCAGAGCTCTGGTTTGAAGATTATTTTTTTAAGGGAAAAAAAAAACCCAAACCAATGACGACAAACCCTGAAAGGGTTGGCTGGGGAAAGCAATGGCAAAACCCTCATTTTGAGAGATCTGAGGTTTTATTCCAGCTCCTTTGGTGTGGAAGCAGTAGCAGTTTTATAAATTACTGCTTAGTGCCTAGGCGCGGGGCAGGACAGTGAGATCTCTGGCATAACTATTCAGTGTGTTTATAAGCTGAAACTGGTCCTGGTCCAGAAGTGGGTTTCTGGCTTTAGCGTTAGAATTGCTGGGACCTTAAAAAGGAATTGCCCTCCTGTTTGCTGTTCTAGTGGATACATTTGGGTACATTTAATTGTTGAGATGGGCAGTTTGTATTTCTAAATGTGGTGGGAGGAGAGGAATGCCTGGGAGTTGTTTGGAACAGCGTAGGAGGCAGTGGTGTATGACAGTTATCTCTAATGACTCTGGTAGGCATTTCAATGAGTGACCATTCACGGAGCAGGCGTCAGTTGAGGGTTACTCGACCTGAGCCCTCCCAGACCAGTTGCTGGAATGGGAAACCGCACTGCTTCTGTCCCAGGCAGCGAGAGGAGTGGGCGCAGGTTCTCTGTGGAAATCAAATGTACGGGGGTTTTTTTTGTGCAGGGCGTCAGTAGGCATGAAACAGCTACAACTCTGCGAGCTCCTTAAAATCACTCCGGATGTAGGCCTGTGTAGTTGCTGTTTCTTTCTCCAGTGTGGTAAATATATCAAACCTGGCTTTTGAGTAGTGCTGCTTTGCCATATCAGTAGCATTCGACTGTACGGATTGGGAAATTCAGTTATAGGCAGGAAAATGGATGCTATCTGTCCAGCAAACCACACCTTATATTACTTAATGCTTCTCTTTCTCTCTCCCATTCTGCAAAATTCTGTATGCTGAAGGAGTCTGGAGCGTAGACTATGTAATAGCGTATGCTCAGGGTAGATTGTAATGTGTGTTTTCTGCCTTCCAGATATATGAGGTCCTGAGTGTAATCCGGGATATTGGCGCGACAGCTCAAGTGCATGCTGAGAACGGTGACATCATTGCTGAGGTACGTTATGTTTGTTCTGTGGATTATTAACCTCAAAATGCTGGGAGGGGTTTAAACTCTTAATTCCTTCTTTGCAAACAGAAAATCACCAAGACTTTTAAAAGCACGGCATAGCTGTGTCAAGGGTGCAGTCAGAGCTGTACATCAAATCTTATCCCTTTCATTGCCACTGATAAAGCAGGTTTTCGTGGCAGCTTTCAGTTTTTGGTGGATATCGGCTATCTCTGCCTTTCTCCTCATAAGTGGAAGAGCGTGTCTGGGTGTGACTGTCACTGCGTGCAATGAAAAGTTGTGCGGTAACTGAGACCAGGGGGAGTGGGAAGGGAAATGGCTTCATACAGAACCGGGGACGCTGATGTTTGGGATCTGTTCATCCTTTAAACAGCAACAAAGAAGAGATGTTAATAAAGTATTTGGATTTAATCTGATCTCCAGCTCATTTTATATGTTATGTCTCAAGCATGCAAAACTTGGTGTTGCGGGGGATTTCTGCATTGTGTGACTGGGGGAGAGCCCGCCTGAGTCTTTGAGCCCAGTCGCCTGCAGTTGCAGGATGATTTTTTCATGAGGTGCTGTTTTGCCACATCTTAGAGATTGGTTTATAGATGCAAATAAGTAGTGAAAGTGGAGGGGCTATGAACCCAGTGTGAAGCAAATAAAAATAAAAGGTTTCCCTGACCTCCTGTGAACAAATCAGCAGGCACAAATTGTGAGCTCTGGTTATTCTCAACAGGGGAAGTTGGACAGAGCTCTGTTTGTAAGGCCCTTAAGTAAAGCCCCGTGTGATTATTAGCTAGCACAGATGCCTGGGATCTCACTTGTACCTCTTTCGAACAGCTGTGTTTGCTGCAAGAAAAAATGCGTGTTGCTTTAAATCTTTTCCTTGCTCTTTTTTGTCTCTGCCTTAGGAGCAGCAAAGGATCCTGGAACTGGGGATCACAGGCCCTGAAGGGCATGTGTTGAGCAGACCTGAAGAGGTGAGGACTTTACTGCCTTTGCATTTGCTCCCCCAGTTTATGACAGTTTCGCGTTGCCATCAAGTACTTCAGTTTGGGATGAATGTGGACGGAAACAGGATCTCATCCTGGCTGTAAACATTATTGTTGCTTGGGTAAGGGAAGAGGCTCAGATACTCCAAAGGACTAACTAATCCCTTCTAGAGGCTAACGGCTATGAGTACTTATGAGGAAGTGAGGAGCCCCCTCAGCTTTGTAATGGAGAAGGGGACATCTCCAGGGAGTAATTCATCCAGCCTGAGATTTGATTCACCCTCTGGAAATCTCATCTCTTCCTATTAATTGTCAGAGATAGTCTATAAAGGCTGTGTTCGCACAACAGGTATCTAAAGTAAGGTGAGATGCCTTTGAACCACAGAGCCAATGATAAGCACTCGAGGCACAGAGAGCTCTTGGTACTTAGCACATCTTAAGTTCAGCCCTTTGATAGCCCAGGCCAGAATCCTGCATCAGGAGATGTAGAAAATGTTGAACCTGAAGAAAGAAGCTTAAAACTTTTCAGGTTGGCTCCCATTGCGTTCTTCATTTCCAGTCTTTCAGTATCTCTTAGCTAGACATCTCAGCATGGCATTCTGGGTTTGCAAAGTCCGTCTGTTACGTACAAGCAGTTCTTTTTGTTCCTCCAAGATACTGGGGCTTTGCTGACTGCCAGATGTGGCAGCTGGAAGCTGGGGCTGTGAGATCATCCACACGTGCCCCTCATGCTTCCTCTCTGTTTCCTCCCCTTGGTTGAGACAAGCAGCACCCAGAGACATTTCAGTAGGAATATAAATCATCCAGTTGCTTCGTGCGTAAGGGGGAAAAAAATGCTTGACTTGGGCAGTGTGTGAATCCTCACAGAGTTTGGATTTTTTTGCTTCCTGAGAGTTGTGAGCAAACACTTGCACTGAGCTTCCCACCCACCCGCC
>VZSC01010119.1:121706-140659 GCA_013398225.1 Steatornis caripensis | reverse complement strand
CGCCTATGCTTTTTTTTTTTTACGTATTTTTGGGCTTGCATCAGGAGAGCGGGAACAGATGCCTACATGACACTTGGGGCTCATCTGTGGAGCACCCCTAAACTTTTGTTGACTTCAAAGGAAGGCTGCTCCTTACCTTAAAGGATGTGGCCACCAAACTAGCCAAGTCTTGTGTGGCTACTTCAAAGCTCATCCTCAGTGGAGCGGGAGCTTTAAAGTGTGACCTGTGTGGTTCCCTGGCTTGGTTGGTGTGTTGCATCTGTGCAGAAATGTGTTCTTTCTCAGTAGAGCAAGGAAGGCTGCCTGAGGACACGTGTCTGCCTCAAATGAGGATCAGTAAAGCCTCTTCCCAGTGTCGCTGGGCAGCCTCTGTGCAGCTGAGCTCAGCTGCGCTGTCTGCCCAGAGCGGAAGCATTTGGTCCAAGATTCTCCTCCTTGAAAGTCATAGGAAACAGAGCAGGAAACGATGTCATCTGGCTCGCTCCCCTGCTTTTCTCCAATTCAGGAGTAACTTGGTGTTTTTAAAAACATACAACTCCCTTTAAGTGGGCTGATGGTAAAGGTTGGGTTCTGAGGGTGGCGCCAGATCCGTAGTTCCTGTTGGCTTCAGTAGGAGTGGGTGTTTCTTGGTATCCCTCTGGGGTGCTGTTAGCCCTAGAACTGGCTTTTCGTGCTTACCAAGTGTAAAGCCTGTCCTAAGGACTTTCTGACGGTTGTCATCTTCCTGAAGAGCTGCTTGATTCAGACCTCCGTCTACAGCAAACTGTCAGGAGTTGTTGAACAAGTCTAAAATATTTATTATATCAAAACTCCCACTCATTTCAGTGAGACTTGCGTCAAGAGTGAAGCATTCAGGGCCTGGCCATGTGTGTTTGTGTCTTACTTGGAGCGTACACATCTTGTGAATTCCCAGGTTGAGCAGAAGGCATGAATTAAGGCTGAAGTTTCACTGCTGACTCACGGGTTTGGCTTGCTCACCTCAGTGACCTGGGTTGAGTCAAGGTGATGATATTCAGCACGTTGTTCCAGGCAGCAAGGGGAGCCTTAGTTAAGACACCACCATCTCAAGTCAGCATCACCCATCACTTTCTGGAAAACTCTCCCCCTCGTAGCTCATTCTGCGATGACTTTTCAGAGCGATCCATCACTTTTTGTTTTTATTTTAGCCACAAAAACGCTGAAAGCACAAGCACTCCAACTGCTCCAGGAAATGTCTGTCTTTTTTTTTTTTTTTCCAAGAGAACTGCTGTGCTAGGGCTTCTAGTGCATAGTGGTAATTGCAAACATTCCCCTCTGGACTAGTCGTTGGGTTTATTGTTATGTGCCTGTCACCATAGCATCTGGGCACAAGGCATGAATTCAGCAGCCTTGTTCTCTTCTGTGCAGAAAATATTCTTCTCCTGCTTAGCAGTTGGTCAGAAATCCGGAGATGCATGGTGTTTTATCCCCGCTTTGCAAGCGGGGAAACCAAGGCACAACGTGGAAACGTGGCTTCTGAGTGCTGCAGTGACAGGGCTGCATGCAGGCCTGCGCTAAACGGGCAGTTTGCAAACCGATGCCATTGCCTGGAAGCACTGGCCCGTCTGAGTTCCCTCCTTGACTCTCAGGAGGGACAAGTATGCTTTTCTTGGCTCGCTCTTTCAGCCTCCATCTTCCCTGCAAGTGCTGCTGGCCGTGGTGTACTCGAGTCAAATGGCTGGGAATAAACACCCTTCCTTGCAGCCTTCTCCGTTCGCGTGGGGCAGCTGAGCTGGAAAATGTCCCCTTCTATACATCGCCCTGCCTCGGGAGGGTTAGTCACAAGCCCTGGCGTGGGGACAGGCTGCAGCTTTAGCCCTTTTGGCACTCGAGACCAACCCGTGGGGTCTTGGGGGCTGGTTTTCTTTTAAAAACTCCCAGCTGTTGTCTTGTGGTTTTTCTTGAGTGGTCCAACTGCAAACAGAGCAGTGTTAGAGGCGATGGCTTTGTCAGTGTGAGCAGAGCTGTCCTGGGCTCTTGGACATCAGTCTGGTGAATACACGCTTTCCTAAGCTAGTGGGTCCTTAATTCCAGGTGGTACTTTCAGCGGATCAAGCACAGTGCTAGGAGCCAGCAGTCAATGCGTTCAGATTCTGGGGCTGATGATGGTCTACGGCGCTTGGCCAGTGATAAGCCACTGTAGGGCAGATTTTCAAAAGTGCTGAGCATGTGCCAGTCTGACCGGAGTCCACGGGAGGTGCTGGTGGCCTCTTGCGTTCGGGAATCAGGTGTCTGATTGCTCTGGGTTTCATTTTCCTCTGTTGTTTGCTTGGAAAATGTCTGTGGTATTGCAGGCTCAGTTCTCCATGGTAGTAGGCACTATGAACATCACCCTGTTGTTAAATCTGTCGTCTGGACTGCTTTGATTAGGATGTGTGATCTGTAAAAGCCTCCAGAGCGATGACGTTCGTTCTAAGGCTGTAGTTATAAAGTGACCCTCAGCCTTGCTGAGGTTATCTCCCTACACATAAGAAGAAAAAGTAGTTGACTTACGGCGTGGTTCACACTCTGTCAGATCGCAAGCCAGATATTGTAGTGTAGGGTACAATTTAGGAGGCTCGTTTGCAAACGTGGCTTACCAGAGTATGCGGCTACAGCATCTCTCTTCCACGTGGGCTGGAACATGAATAGTTCAGTTGCGTCAACATTTAGTTGCTTATTTTTGTCTGGGTTAAAGAAGGGACTTAATCATTCTGACCCCGAGCACCTGGAGTGTTGTTTTAGGACTTGGTCTGCTTGCAGAGAAACTTTGAAGCAACCTGGGAGAAAAGGTAGTAATGAGAGAGTAATGAGAAATAACAGCTTGATGTCATTTTAATTATCCTGGTTACACTGTATGTTTTCCTGGCTCAGAACGGGGAGAGGTGGAAAGCCTCATCTCAGCCCTGCACACCCTGTTTTCCCCTGAAAGCAGAGGCTGTGACCCTCTGAAGGCGAACGGGATATGCCAGCATACGGGGATTCCACTGACTTGCTGCTGGCTTTCTTTCTCAGGTGGAGGCGGAGGCTGTGAACCGAGCAATAACCATTGCCAACCAAACCAACTGCCCCCTTTATATCACCAAGGTGATGAGCAAAAGTGCAGCTGATGTCATTGCTCAAGCCAGGAAAAAGGGTAAGTTATTTCCCTTGGATGGAAGCACCCTATTAGCTCATGCAGTTCAACTCCTTGCCAACATAAGCTTCATCCCTACAGGAAAGGTTTCTTTTTCCAACGTTATTGTCCAGGCTCTTTTTATAAAAGGTCCCAAGCAACTGCTTCTATCTCATCTCCCACAGACAGGCGTTCAGGGGCCGTATCGGTGCCAGGTTCTGTTTCTTCTGTTCAGCCTAAGGTCTCTCTTTCTGCACTCATCCTACCACATCGAGCCGTGCGCCTTTGTGTTATCGCAGAGTAATTCCATGCTGTCTCCACTTAGTGAATACCCCTGGAGCTTGCAAGCTGTGTCTTCCTTCCAGCTGTGGTCTTTCTGCTGAGCTTCTTGGGGTCAGAAGTGATTCCAAGAGTCCTGACGGAGGTCTCTACTCACAAGCCCTGCTGCATGTAGTTGGAGTAGCCAAAGAGGTTACGGATTCCAGCTATCCGCTGTTCTTCCTGCTTGTGAAATAGACGCTCCTCATGTGCTGTAACTCACAGCCTGGCGACCGAGCGGGAATTGGGATTGGTAGTCTGGGTTAGGCTGGGAATTGTGGTCGCCTCTGCTAACTCTGCCTGACCGTGCTGCAAGAAGGAAGGCTCAGACCTGCCGTGGATGCTGCTGCCTTGTGTCTCCTCTCCGTGACCAGGGTCTGTGAGGGAGCTGAGCTGCTCCGAGTGGTGCAGTAGCTTCTCCTGAGTCCTGACCCTGCTGTCTTGCCCCCAAGGAGCAAGGGTTATGAAGCACAGTGAGTGCCTGTCTCCATGCTTTATTCTGTGACTAAACCCTTCATTTCTATTTAAAGCAACTCTGGGTGGGTGAGTAAGCAGGAGGGATGATTTTCCCCCTTCTTTCCTCAGAAGGGTTGGATTTAATTTTATGCAGTCTAAATAAGCCTGAATGGATATACAAATGACATCACTTTCCATCTGGGTGTTTGGTGTGAGAAGAGCTGATTTCCTACCGCAGCAAACAGATTTATGTTTGTGTATTGGCTCAGAAGTATTTTGGTCCCATGACTCCTGTTAAATGAACTCGGAGTTGGTGAGGAGGACTGATTTCCAAGGCATCTCTTTCTGGTCGTGTCATGGAAGCAGCTCAAGCTGTTTGGGATAAACCTTCCTCTCCTAGCTCTGTTAGTGGAGATTGTGCTGAAATGAGAAGATGTGTTGACATGCAGAAGTGGCTGCGTGTTGCATTGCCCCAGAAAACAACTTGATGTGGCTGCACATCTTAATCCTATAAGCCAGGGAAGCATCCTTTCCTTTTTCTAGGTAAAGTACTGGAGACGTAGGCACCACAGAGACGCAACATCAACAAAAACATTCTCTTGCTCTGCTCACTGTCCGCTGCGACTACTAGCTGGGAAGTAGGTAGGAGCATGGGGATGAGGGACCCCGTGGACTTACATTGCAGAGACCATAAACCACAACCTGACCGAGGTGGATGGTACCCTGCCTGGGAAAGGTGCTGGGGTTGTCCGGGATGGCGATCCACAGAACTCACTTTACTTAGCCTCCTGAGTGAACTAGCATACGCGGTTTTCATTCAGCTTGCGTTTTCTCCTTATAAGGAGAACTTGGGGTGTAAATGGCACGCCATTCTCTGTTCCTTTATTAAAATAATTCAGTTTAAATGGTGTGCAGTTACCCAGCTGGGTAACGCAGGAGGGCCACACACGCTAACCTTGCCCTCCCAAGCAACAGAGGAAATATAACTGAAGATTATCCAAGGCGAAAACAAAACAGAATTGATTTGCCGCATGGAAAAGAACGAATGTTGTTTAAAGCCAGATGTTCCCAGTGGCATTTGTATGGAGGAGATTCCCTGCAGACACTGTCATTGGCACATCTGGGAGCTCAAAACATTGCTCCTTGCAGAACAATCCTCCCAGTGTATTGGCCCACAACAGGCCTCCCATTAATAGCCAGCGTGTGTTTTGCCTTGTTCTGATTTTGTAATCCCATTTGTGGCAAGTGATGTCAGACGGCCGCTTCCTCTGCTGGTGGATCCCCTCTGACCAAGGCTGTTCCTACACCTCCTGTTCCAGTGCGGTCCTGGAAGCAGCATGAAGCCAGTTAATGCATTGTTCTGCCTCAGCTGATGCACCCTTTCCCAGCTAGCTTGAGAGCCTATAGACATAACTAGCTCAAGCAATACGTGAGAGGTCGTATTTTACTTTGCATTGTGAGGTGTGTTAAGACTGCGCTGGCCGGCTACGCGGTTGCCTTTGGCCGTGTTTCCTGATTGAAGGATTTAGGGTTAGTATTTTAACTACCCACATCTTTTGCAGATACAAATACGTGAAGCGTCGAGGCTCAGAAACCAGTTGGGTTGGCACTTTAGAGGTTTCGGGGAGGTTTTGTTTGGCGAGCGGATCTGTGGGGCTACCAGCTTTTGAAGTTGCAGCAGCTTGCATCTGCTTGGTGTGCAGATGTCGCTGGTGCATTCCAGCGTGCAAAGTATCGTGGCCCTAAGGATCCACTGTTCCTTCATGTGGTTCCAAAACCAAAATGAAGAGGAAGGATGCATTGGTGGTTAGTTCGCTGGACGGAGTCAGAAGATCCAATTTCATTTCCTAGTTCTGCCACAGGTTTAGCACGTACCCTTGGGGGAATCACTCAGTTTCCCGGAGCTGCGTTTGTGAGCCAGGAGCACCGATACTTCCTCTGCGATGGAATGATGACTTCTCTGTAGGCAGCAAACTTCCCAGATTAGAGTTTTCTCTTACCTGATCATGCACAGAGCTTGCTGCAATAAACCCAGCCTTGTTAGATCTTTTGTACATCCACATTTATAAAAACATTAGACATGCTTTTTTTCTCCATTCTTCCCCATCCCTTCTTGATCACAGTTCCCCTCAGCCTCTTTCATAAGATTCTGGACCCAGGATACAATTCAATAAATCTTTACGGTAAGCCTTTCAAGCACAGTCAGTCAGCAATGACCTTAGCAGTTGTGTAAAGGTATTGTGCACGTGTTGCTGCTCCGTGCTCTCATGGAGTATCTTTATTGTTAACTCAGGTGTTTAGATGTTAGGGTGCTTCCTGTGAGGGACTGACTTTTGGAAAATGCTCAGTGTTTCTTTAGAGATCTCAAGATAGGCATATAAAATTAAGAGCTTGCTTGTGAAAACACACCCTTAGTAATATAATACAGTTTCAGAGGAGCATTGAACAGGCCAGGAGTTTAATGATGTCTGATCGTCTCGTTATGAAGGCCAGTTGATTCAATCCCATGTTGTGTCTCTGTGATCAGATGCTTAAGAGGAAGTACCAAGAAACTCTGTGGTATGTGATGCTGGCATAACTTACCCGAGCTGTCCTCTTTCAGAAGGGTGCTTTGTGCCTGGAAGCCAGGCTGGAGATGGGTGTTGCCTGGTGCTTACAGTGGATTTGCCTCTATTCCTGTCCTGTAGGCACTGTGGTGTATGGAGAGCCCATCACAGCCAGCCTGGGTACCGATGGGTCTCATTATTGGAGCAAGAATTGGGCGAAGGCCGCAGCTTTTGTGACTTCCCCACCACTGAGTCCTGACCCAACCACTCCTGATTTTCTCAACTCACTGCTGTCCTGGTGAGTAGAGCTCTTCGTGTTCATACGGCATGTGCTTCATCATGAGACAAGCGGGTGATAAAAACACTGGCTATTGTTGCCAGCAAGGAAGAGAGTGCTTTACCTTTAGGAGTAAACGTGTGGCTATAAAATACCTTAAATACCTATTATTGTCCTTTCCAGTGGAGACCTCCAAGTTACTGGCAGTGCCCACTGCACCTTCAACACTGCTCAGAAAGCTGTTGGGAAGGACAACTTCACCCTGATCCCTGAAGGAACCAATGGGACTGAAGAGCGGATGTCCATCATCTGGGATAAAGCTGTGGTACGTCACGCGTGTCATAGGCTTAGGCTGGAACTAGACATGCAGAGCTGGAAGAGCTGCAGCGGTGTGTTACCTCCCCACAGACGCTTGTTGTGGTCCTTCTGCTTGAGGTTTTTGGCCCCGTAGAGATCATTGGGAACCTGCTGTGCTGTCAGCTGTTTGCTTTTCAGAGTGGTCCGCACCTGGCTGATGCAGTAACTCCTGTTTGTCTTTCCCCAGGTGACTGGCAAGATGGATGAGAACCAGTTTGTCGCTGTGACCAGCACGAATGCAGCTAAAATCTTTAACCTGTACCCGCGGAAGGGCCGTATTGCAGTGGGCTCAGATGCTGATCTGGTTATCTGGGATCCTGACAGTGTCAAGACAATCTCTGCCAAGACTCATAACATAGTAAGGATATTTTGAGCTCTGCTGCTCATTTCCTCTGCTTTTCCTTCAGTGCCAGACTGTGCTGCCAAGAACTAGAGCTCCTGACAACTCAGGGCTTTGTTTCCTCCATGCCCCAAGCCCTCTCTGGTCTTAGACCCAGTGCAGCTCAGTTGTGAGAGCAAGATGGGAAGAGGATTGAGTGAAAATCTGAAATCACATGAATTACCCAGAGATTCCCCTCGGAGCAAAGAGATTGTCTGCTCTTTCTGAGCGTTGGGTGCTTGGATCTGAGCACACAGAAGCCTCTTTAAATCTTCTAAAATACCAAAAGGCTTCTTACCACAATGTGTCATTTAGGACTTTCTGGCTTGCTAGCAGTGGGAACATGAGCTGCCCCTTTTCTAGTTGGGGTCAGTGAAGCTTGTCAGCTCGTGGACACCTTAGTGGAGATCGGACCCACATGGACGAGTCTGTGTGGATTTACACCACGTGCTGATCTGGCACATGTGTGTGGAGTGCTACTTAGACATGATTTTACTGATGCTCATCCCGAAGTTAGTTGGCACAGGGAGGCACAAGGGAGCTCCTAGACTAGCCAAACCTTCCTCCGTTTCTTTGTGGTGGCACTGGTAGACGCACTGCTTGCTTGCGGCCCTCAGCTGTGTGCCGTAGCCATACCTGGCTCCTACAGTGAAAAAGCTGTGGCACCCTGTGGGAAACTGCAGAGTGGTCCCAGCGCAAAGGGCTGGTTGGAATCTCCCCGTGACATTCGGGCGCTGTCTCGGAGAAAGCAACCACTGTTTGCATTTGTTGACGACTTGTTTCACTGCTGGCGATGAACCTATGGAATGTTTCCCTGGAAAAAACTCCTTGTTCTTTTTTCCGTGAATGCTTTCATTCACTCTGGAGCTGAAGGAGAAAAATTTTCTTCCACGCTTGGATCCCTGGGCACATTCACAAAGAAACTTTTTTTTAAAGGTTTGGTTCACTTCCCTGTGACTTAACTCTGTGTCAGAATTGGTCACAGATGGCCTGGATTCATCCTGCCTGTGCTTGGGCTTCTACCAGAGGCATCCTGAATGAGAAGTCTGGTCACTTCAGTCACCTTTGAGGTGCTTCCGGACTCAACAGACCTCCAGTCCGGAGAGGAGTGCCTCAGAGGAGGGAGCCCAGGGACACATCGCTGTTAGGTGCCAAACTTAGTGGTCTGAACATGGGTTTGTGCTTGTGAATAGCTCAGAGAGCTCGAAGTAGCTTGCTGGGTGGAGTGTTTGAAAGCCGTTGCCGTTTAATGGCATTTAGGCATTAGGCATAAAGGCATTTAGGAAATGAATTGGAACCTTTAAATTTCCTAACACGAAACTCAGAGACTTCATCTTTTGTGGATACGCTCCAGTACAATCAGGACTGACTCTGTGATTTTGCCGTAGATCTGGGCAAGGCTGAAGGAGAACCGGTTCCGCCTTGGAGCGACCATTCAGAAATGCTTTATAGGCTAGGGACTGCAGATCCCCCTGGAACTCTTGCACCACGAAAGAGGCCTCAGCGCCTTTTCAGCTGTTGCCAAAGGCTGCATGTTTAAGTTCAGACGGGGTGCCAAGACGATGGAGGGTGAAGGGCTCTCGTGTTCAAGTGCTTTGTTTAGACCTTGAAGGGCTGTCTTAAGAAATAGCAGCTTTTTTTCTTACGTGTCCAGCTCTGACCTCTTCCGCTCTCTCACTGCTTCACCTGTGATACCTGGCATTACACCTGCTGGGGTTCTCGTGTCTCTCGCTGCACGTGTGCCTTGTGTTAGAGCAGAAATTGATATGAGCGATGCCTTTAGAGGCAAGGCATCCTGATTTGGTCAAGCATAAAACAAAAGCCCCGCTGAAAGTCAGGCAGAGCGGTTGCTGCGACACAAGGAGACGTAGTGATTATGCGGCATCAGATGATGATTACGTTTTTAAATGCTGGAGCAACATATGGACGTTTTCCAAGAATTCACGCTGCTCTTGCCGCTGTCTGACAAGAAAATGCTAGGAGTGAGAGAGGGGGCTAGTGTTGTTCTTGGAACCAGCCTAGTTCATAACCTTCTAACCAAGCCTCCTCCTTTGCCACCACAACTTTTTTTTCAGACTGAGCCCAGTTCGGTGTCGGTTTAACCGCCGTTCTAGCTAATTGTAAATCTGTAGTGAAGCCTACCCGTACTTATAATGTACTTCAAGAGCAAACGCCATTATTAACTCAGTAAAAAAGACCCGGATTTGTCTCAGAGATGGTCACTAGAGTAGCCGTCCCCAGATAACATGGTTGTAGCGCATCGCATTCCAGGAGGTGTCATGGGTGGGACATTTACCAGTGCTTCCTTTAAAACTTTTCTGTTTTCCATGGTGTAATGTTTCCAATCCTGTTAATTGGGGATGAGCAATCCCATTAGAGTAAAACAAGATTGTCCTGGTCTGTGAGCTGTCAATCAAAACACTGGTTTGAAATACAGCTTTTCAAAATTATCATTATTTTTGGTACGGAATTCAGGTAAAACTTTGTTTGGCTCCTAAATCCCACCCGTTATAGAAGAGATAGGTGCCTAAATGCATTTAAACAGGTAGGCTTTGAGGTATTCTCATTTGAAACTGTATTTCCACTTGCTGCAATGGAAATTTTGCATGAATAAATCCTCAATAAATTTAGATTGACAATAAAGATTGGCCTTGCCATTAAACCACAGCCCATACGACTCAGGTAAATGCTGTTGAGTTTGCTTCCATCTGTCCTTAAAATTCTGGCAATTATCATGACTGGTGGTTGCTAATTAAAGCACAGCAGGCTTTGCTGGGATGCGTACGTTTGCCTCACGTTGTCTTTTTGTTTGTTCTAGTCTCTGGAGTACAATATCTTTGAAGGCATGGAGTGCCGCGGGTCTCCCCTGGTGGTTATCAGCCAGGGGAAGATCGTGCTGGAGGATGGGAATCTCCATGTCACCGAGGGATCCGGACGGTATATCCCCAGGAAACCGTTCCCTGACTTTGTTTACAAGCGCATCAAAGCGAGGAGCAGGGTGAGTGTGAATGGTTGGATGCACATCTGTTGTCTCGCTGAAACTCCTGAGTTAAAGTGGGTGGAAAGCAGATGCTATCCCCTGGCTTGCGCACACACGCTTCTGCAACAGAAAATGGTCCCTGGACAGGGGCCATATTTAGCTCATTCCTCTTTCATTTTTGCTATTCACTTGAGTCATTACAGGAGTATGCCTTGGCTTGAGCTTGGATTTTGCTGCAGATTTTATTTTTCAGCTCTTTCAATTCTTCTCTGTCTTGGGACATCTAGACGGAGCGTGTGTCCAGGAACCGTCCAGCTTGGACATGAGTCTAGCTGCCAGTAAGCCGGCAGGCTTCTCCTGTCACAGAAGTACGAAGAGTTGTTATTGATAGCAGTTACATATCAAACCTTTCGGCAACAATTTAAACTTCTAATTTATTGTTCCGGATCCATTATGCTGCTTTCCCTTCTGTCAGATAACGATCAGATGCTCTTGTCTGGTGACTGGTGAGTCACAGGCACGGCCTACTGACTGTTTGAAAGTGAGAATTTTCTATTTTTAAGAGGCTAAAATTGTTGGAGAAGTGTTTTTGTAAAATACACCCATTCAAAGCAGCCTTTTGATAAGCTTTCGGTTGGTAAAAACTGACAGAGGAGATGGCACTGAACTCAGCTGCAACTTAGTTGCGGAGAATTTAAGAAGTTTTGTTTCTAGATGAAGACAGATTTCTGAGGGGAAAAGTATTTTAATGTTTGAAGTGTTGCCCTCTCCTGGACAAAACCAGAGCTGTGTTAGTTCTGCTGACCATAGGTAATCTTCACGTGCCTTGAAAATGATCTTTCCTTAATTGTTCTTTTGAAGAAATTGCAAGTTACCAAAATTACAACCTCAGATCACTTGGCACCGCGGAGAACGGATCCGTGGTTTCTGTCGTGTTCTGATCTCCCACAGAAATATGTGTCTGACCTATAAATGCAATTGGGCAGTACCTCAACTGGAATAATTGCATTTAACCCAACCTAATGCTCTCAAGCTGGCGATGTGAAGCCAGCCTGGCTCCTCTTTATGCAGACCTGCCTCTGTCTCAGCATTGCCTTGCTTTTTGGGGATGAGTAATAAGTTTCATTTGAGAGTTGTCAGGAGCCTTTAATGCAACAACGGGTAGGTTGAGATCATTAAAGGACAGAACTTGCGGTGCAGGGGCCAGACTGGCTGTCTTCTGTAGGCTGCTCGCACCAGCTAGCAACTACCCGGAGCCACCACGGCCCAGAGCGCGTTTTGTTTTATCCGCGCCGCTTCAGAGAGCAGCTACCACCCGAGGGTCGGCACCGAGGAGATGATGTACCATTTCAAATCCTCTTACTAAAGACAAATCTTGAAATGCGTGTTTTTGGCTTCGCAACATCTGGCCAGCTGTCTAGGTCTGGTTTTGAAGGCTGTTTTTGACCCTGAAGGCTGCCTGCTTCTATGTTTTGCAGCTGGCCGAGCTGCGGGGTGTTCCTCGAGGCCTCTACGACGGACCCGTCTGCGAAGTGTCGGTGACGCCAAAGACCGTCACGCCAGCGTCTTCAGCAAAGACGTCTCCTGCCAAACAGCAGGCCCCACCCGTGAGGAACCTGCACCAGTCTGGATTCAGCTTGTCTGGTATGAATTTTTATGGAGCTAAATTATGTATTGCTTTGAAATCACGGCCTGTTGATACTCCCATACTCTGAATTAATTCTGCTGCACTTGGAAGGCAATGAGAGGGACTGTGATGTGTTTTTAGCTTGGAGGTTATCCGTTTAGAAAGGAAGAAGAGCAGTATAGGAGCTATCATAAAGTCCCGCTTATTTTTGTGTCGTGATGTGAATGCTGAGTACCCCATTGCGTTCTGGTGCTCAGCCGGGTCTTTGAAGAGGACGGATGGCACCACCTTCAGCGTAGCTCGGCCAGCTGAGACTGGCTGTGGATCTGAGAGGTGGCAGGTTTGATTTCTCAGTGTGCTGATTCAGTGCGATAAGGGAAAACTATAAAAAGCAATAGAAAGGCTCGCTAAGGGAAAATCATTTAGCCAGGTGTTACCTGCACGGGGCTGGGTGGTTCAGAGGCACTAACGCAGAACAGGTTTCAGCAGAATTAAGGCCCTGGAGGCCAGTAAGGGCTTTTCCTCCGAAGGGGATGCATTTGGGTGCACAGCGTTGGAGCCTGGCCTAAGAGGACTCGATGGGTTTCAACGCAGCCGTGCTCTCCCGGCTCCCTTGTCTTGCGACGCGCTCGTCTGAAACCCTGGCTGGCCTGGGGGACCTGACCTTGCTTCTCTCTCCTGCAGGGGCACAGATCGACGACAACATCCCACGCCGCACGACTCAGCGCATCGTGGCACCGCCCGGCGGACGTGCCAACATCACCAGCTTGGGCTAAGGACCGACCCCTTCTGTGCCCGCCTAGCGGACCAGGGGACGGGGGCACCTGGAGACCCTTTTTGATTCTTTTAGAGCCTGTGACGGTTACTGCGGGCAACCAGTGAGGGGGGGGCTGAAGTAAGGCGCCTCTTTCAGTCCCCTCAGATTCCCTCCTCATCTTCACCACCCCCTCTTACTCCCCCCCCACCTCAGCCCCATCACATTTAAAGAAACCAACCCTGTTTTGACACCTCTGACATGCAAAAGTAAATGTAAAGAGGATGTTTGAGATGTGTGGCCTCTGTCCCATTCAGCATCTTTCTTTTAATAAAGGAAGGACAAAGTGAATTTCCCGGGAGCTGCCTTTAAGACACACACAAAAAAAGGAATAAATAAATAATTAATGTTAAAAATAGCTTTTTTTTTTTTTTAAAGTATCAAGCAGGAGACTAGTTCAAGGGTTTTAAACTGGATATTCTGTAGGGTTCTGTGTTCCAGCAGCATAGCTAGGCAAGCACAGAGGCGCACGAATCCCAGCCTGTCTGTAACCGTTCCCCAGCACTGCCTTTGAGGTCACTGACTAGCTAGCTGCCTGCTGCCAAGGGAGAGAAACAGGACCCAGCACTAGGAATTGACAAAGCGCATCCCACCCAGCCATCGGGTGAGCTAGAATTGTTGGGGACTTTGGTTCTGTTGGTTTGTTTCTTCATTTTTTTTTTTCCTTCTGGATTTTGCTGCAAATTAGGTCCTTGAGGAAACATTTTTTTGTGTGTGTGTGTTTGTGCGTGTGCGTTTAATGTTTGTATCGTTGTGTTTACGAAGCCTTATCTGAGAACTGGGGATCTCCCTGTTCTTCACGGTCCTTCCCGAACCTCATTCAAGTTACAAACTCCCGCCAGCGTCACTGCCACCACCACCCTGGTACTTCAGGTGTTCCTAGGTGGCATCATTCCAGCCAACGCTTGCCGCTTAGCTGCGATGAGAGGTCGCGGAGCAGGTTCATAAGCTAGGATCTTCACTTCAGTGTACTAGGCCTTGAGCTGGTGCAGACAACGGGGCTGGATACCAGCTGAGGAGCTGGGACGGAGTCTCTTGAGAAGTTTTTAGCAGTGAGTTTGTCTTCTGTTCCTGGAGGTGGAAGTTGATAATCAGGGGGCCATGGGCAAAGAGCAACATGTTGCTTGAAAGATTTCTGTAGCAGCCACGTTTCCACTTCTGGCCATCGATGAGTGGTTATTTAAAACTTGGAGAGCTTGTCTTTAGCTGTCGTCAAAAGGCCGGTCAGTGGACTGTGTGCCTGAGCATCTGTGGCAATTCCAATTCGAGTCCAGATGCCCAGCTGTTGTAGCTGGGAGTCTCAGAGCAGCTCGAGGGGTCAACAGCAGCTGAGAATCTCTCATACGCGGTGCGAATTTCAGAGTCGCTCATTCCTTCAGGAATCTGCCTTTGTGCAAGTGTTCGTGAGAAAGCCTGTTGGTTCCCCACCCTTCCTCAGATGCCTGCTGCCTTTGAGAAGCCAGAGTGGTCCTTGAATGAATTCAGGAGCCCCAGCTTCTGTGGCGGTCGGCAGGATCTGGGCATCAAAGCATCTCCTGGGGTTTAAGGTCTTTTAGCCCTGCTGTTGGAGGCCTGTTATGTTCGGGACACGGAGAATAAATCTGCGCCATTAGATTCCCACTTAAACTCGGCCGGAGGGCTCGGCGGTCCCAAGGACTTGGCCTGGCTCTCGGCGCAGAGAGCTTTTCTACCCGCAGTTAGCACAGCGTTACCTCCGCTGCCTGTATGCCCTGGCACTTGGCTGCGTCTTCTGCTTTCTCTTCTACTTGTACTTTGCCACGTGCATCGACCTTGTTTTTCCATATTCGTGAGTATTTTCTTAAATGGTGTTTACAGGTTCTTTTAGGGAAAAAACTATATATGAAGGCTTTTAAGAAACAAGTACCAAATCTGTTGTTAGGAGGTATTGATGCTGGGATTTGCAGAGGATCTGGAAGCTACGTAGGCACCCGCACCCTCCCAGCTTCAGCGCCTGATTCCTTGAGGCCCCTTTGAACACAAAAGCTAAGAAAAACATTGCCATGTTCGTCCGTGCATTTTGCATTTAGGTTTAACTCTTGGGTCTTCTAGTTTTGCATAAAAGAGTTTGCACTTTGTTTGTTAAGTAATCCGTGAACTTAATATATTGTTGCAGCTGTTTTCATTTTTTTTTTCACCTGTATGTTAAAATCAATTTGAACGAGTTGGGGAGAAAAAAAAAAAGAATTGCAGATCCGTTTCAATTCTGCGAAACACTTGCGGCTCTTCAGTATTCACTTAAGTCTTCCTTTTTTTTTTCCTTCACTGACTCATGATGACTTTTTAGTTTTAATTTGTTCTTCAAAAGGAAAAAAATAATCACAAAAAAAGATTTTTGCAGGCTATGTAAGCATGTTTTTTCCTGTGAGAGCTCGTCCGCTTTGTGTCTGTTTAATGAATGTCATATGTAAATGCTTAAAAAAAAAAAAAAAAGACGATGACTTAATTAATTAACCGCAGTGACTTGAAGCTCTAAAAATAATAAAAAAAAAAAGTAGGATTTAATACTAGCTGGATTTAACCCTTGGATTTGTGATTGTGAACCATGAGTGGAGGAGCTGTAAGTGCTAAAGCTGATAATGTGTGTAGACAAAAAGTGCTGATATTTGACCATTGTCTCAATGGCAAAAGAACCCACCCCAACCCCGAGTCTTGTGTTTTATTCCCCGAGAACTCTGTGTTATATTACCATGGGAACTCCTAATAAAGACAAAATGTTGTTGTTTCACTAGGTGCATCTGTGTCTCAAGGCAATACGCGTTCGTGTAACTGCGTACCGTGGCTGGTGCCTTCGACAGATAAAAACTGACCGAGCTCTGAAATCAGTGCTCACGCAGGCTGCTGGTCGCCCTGTGTCGGAGCGAGGTGTGCGGCAGCCACGGTTCCTCGGAAGGTGGTGATGGTTAAGAGGAATCAGTGCTCCACAATGTAATTTCCTTAAAGGAAAGCAAGCCTCTTCTCAGGGCGCTTGTCTGTTTAAGGCAGGATTGGCAAAGCGGAGACATGTGCCTGAGAACTCCTGGCTCCGCATTGCAGAGATCACTGATGAAACGTGAGCAAAAGAAGCTAAAACTACCGGCGTAGCCCTCAGCCTTCCAGTGTGTTTCTTCGTGGANTTAAGAGGAATCAGTGCTCCACAATGTAATTTCCTTAAAGGAAAGCAAGCCTCTTCTCAGGGCGCTTGTCTGTTTAAGGCAGGATTGGCAAAGCGGAGACATGTGCCTGAGAACTCCTGGCTCCGCATTGCAGAGATCACTGATGAAACGTGAGCAAAAGAAGCTAAAACTACTGGCGTAGCCCTCAGCCTTCCGGTGTGTTTCTTCTTGGGCCCTGCTAACAGCGATGGAGGAGGGGAGCGAAAGTACAGCCGTAAATAGAAGCCGCACACAGATAACTGAATGGGGAGCGTTAGAAAAATGCCAGAGGAACTTTCGGTGGTGGTGGTTGGGTTGTACTGTGGCGCAGAGATGCTGTGGGTGAGGTCGCAGCGGATCGTGGCAAGGGCTCGGAAGGAGCCAGCGTTGCCGTCAGCTGCTCAGGCCCTGGTTGCTGCATCCCGACATCCACAAGATGAACCCATGCCGTGGTCTCCCCGCACACGCGAGCACAGCTGGGGTTTGCAACTGACTTTGCAGTGACGTTTAGCTCTTGCTCCTCATCTGAACAAACCCAAATGTTGAAGTGGTCTGTGAAATGCAATTAGCTTTCCCCACACAGCTTTAAACCTGACAGCCCTATCCGGGGGGAAGCTTTAAGAGGGTTTCCTTTCGATCTGCTCAGAAGGGGCAATGGTCACCCATCAACAAACAGCCGCCTGGTTAACGTGGGGATCCTGGCTCTGCCACCAATGACACCCACTTACTTGGCTGCTGGCAGCGTAAATGAGATATTGCAACGTATGCAATCCAATCCCGCGGAGCAGGGTTAGTGGGTCGCTGTGTGTAAGATTTATGAGCTTGTCCCAACAATAATATCCCAGTGAAAAGACACATTCAGCCTAAAGCACTGGTGTTTAGTTAACACGCTTCTGCAGGGCTTCCATTTGTTTTTATTCTATCATCATTTCTCCCTCCAGTGCCTGGATTGGAAAGAAAGAAACCTCTTCCGCAGCAAGTCAATTCCAGGCGCTCAGTGAACCTGGTCCGTGTTGGAACAGGCCAAAAAATACCAACTGAAACATACAGGAGCTTTTGAGGTCAGGAAGAAGTCATCGACGGCCAGATCTAAACCTGACGGGTACTGAGGAACCAAGCCAGTGAGAAATCTCGGGAAGATCCTCAGGTCAGCGGCGCAATGCTGGTTTGCTGCTCCAGAAAAGCACAGGAACGGCCGTGGTTTGTCAGCCCGTTAATCCAGGTTATTCCTTATGCTGGCAGCACTAAGGACTGGCTCATGGCTCGTTAGTTATGCGCTGATCTGGTTCTCCGCAGGCCTCCCACTGACAGGTCTGCAGCCACGCATGTAAGACCCAGTGTAGACGTAATCCAATTTCAACATTGATACAGAATTAGCTGCTAAAAGAAGAAAGTAGAGGATGAATTTGACTCGGCAACCTGGAATGCTAGCTGTCAGCTCGTGAGGAGGGGTGAGTTATCAGAGCTGAGGACAACGGGCCTTGATTTATTGCTCAGTGGAAGAATGTTGGGAGCAGGAATTGTCAATAGTGCTTGCACCTTAGCTGTCCTCCTTCAGCGTGTGCCAAGACCTCGCACAGGATTTTCGGTGCCAAGGCTTCTCTGACCTAGGGCTCATTCATATCTATAGCTATATCTGTAATTTATATAAATATATCTGTGTGTATATAAGCACATATATGTGCCTCCATCCAACCCAACGGGTTTTGCAGCGGACAAGGTTATTTTGCGCTGTTTTCCTACAAGCTAAAGCCAGTGCTTCTGCAGCTTAATACCTTCCACCACAGTAATTTGAGGGTGTCTGAGCGCATAGGTCACCAAGGCTCCTTGGCAATATGGACCAAGTTGCTTTGCACTTCAAAAAACCCTGCTGTTGGGTAAGGCATGGTGCCATGACTGGCACCTTCGTGTGGGCTGGGAACATGGTATCACGCCCCTAATTAAGGTACTAGGTACGACTCTAGGTAGCTTGTGCAGGACAGAAATCCTATTAATGAATACTAAGTTTAATTAACTTAAATTTCCCAAGATTTTTATGACTCTGAAAATTAAAGTATTTAGCACTTCTAGCTGCTTGCCCTACGTGGATGGAGGCCATAGCTTCAGAGCCCGTTTTCTCCCCCTTTTTAGCAGAAAAGGTGGAGGTTGAGCTCACTGCCTTCGGGTGGCAGCAGGACATGAAAAATGGAAATGGCAAACTCCCTTAAGGGTCATGGATCGTTTTAAGAATCATGTAGGATGTAATAAATGTAGAACACGCACAGGGCTTGTGATTACCGTGACAGAGAGGTGACACGCACACATATCCGCTCTATTACATTAATATATGGGATAGCATCTCAATGTTAAAAAGATATCAATCATCCGAGTGTATTCTGTTACAGTATAAGCTTAACAAGACACCCTCCTGTATTAAAATACAAAGCAAGCCATAAACTTTACCTGTCAATTTAGTTACAGGAGAAAAAACCACAAGCACTCTGCTTTTAAACAGATTTTGGATTTTTTCCACAAAAGCCTGATGTCCAAAACCAGAGGTGAGGTAAGGTAGATTTGAAGAAGTGGCAGGATTTTCCTTCCTGTGAACCAGCGCTGCGTCTTCCCTGCCTTTTCCTGCCTTTTCCTGCCTTTTCCTGCCACTTTCCTGTGGTTAACAAATTTTTCGGCTTTGGGCTTTGTGCGGCCGTTCCCCGCACAAGAAGCTGCCGAGGGAGGGAGAGTAAGAGGGAAACAGAGAAACATTGTTTAGTTTATGATAGTAGTTGTTCCACGCATTTCTCATCGAGAAAATAGCAGAAAATAGAAGTACAAAAACCCCCTAACGATCCTTTCTCTCTAACCTGGAAAGTATGCAGATTTTTTTCTGTGTGTTGCTTTTACCAGTAGCAGGAAAAGTTTCCCTTAAACCCCCCCCCCCCCCCCCGAGAAAAAAAAA